>OZ018331.1:71865812-72253444 GCA_963969495.1 Ceratothoa steindachneri
CAGGTTTTGGTTAATATTACTTGGATTCGAGAGCAATAACGTTCTAAGTTTGCAAAACGGTTTATTTTCCCAAAACTGACTTTTTCCAAGCTTTTTTTAGGAAATCGATCGAATCTCAAAACTGGCCGTTTTCGGTGGTTTTTGCTTAATATTACTTATAATCAGACACCTTTGTTTGATAAGTTGAAGATATTTGCATTATTCAAAAAACTCTCGTTTTTCAATCTTTTTTAAGAAATAAATCAAACCTAAAAAACAGGCGATTTTCCAGGGTTTGGATATATTACTTTAGATTCGAGAGCAATAAATTGCAAGGTTTGAAAAACGGTTTATTTTCCCCAAACTTACGTTTTTGAAGCTTTTTTCAAGAAATCGATCAAATCTCAAAACCGGCCGTTTTTGCATGTTTTTGCTTAATATGACTTATAATCAGACACGTTAATTTGATAAGTTGAAGATATTTGCATTATCCAAAAAACTCCCGTTTTTCAATCTTTTTTAAGATATGGATCAAACCTAAAAAACAGGCGATTTTCCAGGTTTTGGTTAATATTACTTGGATTTGAGAGCAATAACTTGCAAGGTTTGATAAAACAGTTTATTTCCTAAAACTGACGTTTTTCAAGCTTTTTTTAAGAAATTGATCGAATCTCAAAATGCGACGTTTTTGCATGTTTTTGCTTGATATTACTTATAATCAGACACCTTAATTTGATAAGTTGAAGATATTTGCATTATCCAAAAAACTCTTGTTTTTCAATCTTTTTTAGGAAATGGATCAAACCTTAAAAACGGCCGTTTTTCCAGGTTTTGGTTAATATTACTTGGATTCGAGTTAATATCCTGCAAGGTTTAAAAATGGTTTATTTTCCAAAAACTGACGTTTTCCAAGCTTTTTTTAGTAAATCGATCGAATCTCAAAACTGGCCGTTTTTGCATGTTTTTGCTTAATATGACTTATAATCAGACACCTTAATTTGATAAGTTGAAGATATTTGCATAATCCAAAAAACTCCCGTTTTTCAATCTTTTTTAAGAAATGGATCAAACCTAAAAAACAGGCGATTTACCAGGGTTTGGATATATTACTAAGATTCGAGAGCAATAACTTGCAAGGTTTGAAAAACGGTTTTTTTTCCCAAACTGACGTTTTTGAAGCTTTTTTCAAGAAATCGATCAAATCTCAAAACCGGCCGTTTTTGCATGTTTTTGCTTAATATGACTTATAATCAGACACGTTAATTTGATAAGTTGAAGATATTTGCATTATCCAAAAAACTCCCGTTTTTCAATCTTTTTTAAGATATGGATCAAACCTAAAAAACAGGCGATTTTCCAGGTTTTGGTTAATATTACTTGGATTTGAGAGCAATAACTTGCAAGGTTTGATAAAACAGTTTATTTCCTAAAACTGACGTTTTTCAAGCTTTTTTTAAGGAATTGATCGAATCTCAAAATGCGACGTTTTTGCATGTTTTTGCTTGATATTACTTATAATCAGACACCTTAATTTGATAAGTTAAAGATATTTGCATAATCCAAAAAACTCCCGTTTTTCAATCTTTTTTAAGAAATGGATCAAACCTAAAAAACAGGCGATTTACCAGGGTTTGAATATATTACTAAGATTCGAGAGCAATAACTTGCAAGGTTTGAAAAACGGTTTATTTTCCCAAAACTGACGTTTTTGAAGCTTTTTTCAAGAAATCGATCAAATCTCAAAACTGGCCGTTTTTGCATGTTTTTGCTTAATATGACTTATAATCAGACACCTTAATTTGATAAGTTGAAGATATTTGCATCATCCAAAAAACTCTCGTTTTTCAATCTTTTTTAGAAATGGATCAAACCTTAAAAACGGCCGTTTTACCAGGTTTTGGTTAATATTACTTAGATTCGAGAGCAATAAATTGCTAGGTTTATAAAACGGTTTATTTTCCCAAAACTGACGTTTTTGAAGCTTTTTTCATGAAATCGATCGAATCTCAAAACTAGCCGTTTTTGCATGTTTTTGCTTAATATGACTTATAATCAGACACCTTAATTTGATGAGTTGAACATATTCACATTATGCAAAAAACTCTTGTTTTTCAATCTTTTTTAAGAAATGGATCAAACCTTAAAAACGGCCGTTTTTCCAGGTTTTGGTTAATATTACTTGGATTCGAGAACAATAACTTTCAAGGTTTGAAAAACGGTTTATTTTCCCAAAACTGTTCTTTTCAAGGCTTTTTTTAGGAAATCGATCGAATCTTAAAACTGGCCGTCTCTGCATGTTTTTGCTTAATATTACTTAAACTCGGAGACCTTAATTTGATAAATTGAAGATATTTGCATTATCCAAAAAACTCCGTTTTTCAATCTTTTTTAGGTAATGGATCAAACCTTAAAAACGGCATATTTTCCAGGTTTTGGTTAAAATTACTTGGATTCGAGAGCAATAACTTTCTAAGTTTGCAAAACGGTTTATTTTCCCCAAACTGACGTTTTTAAAACTTTTTTTAAGAAATTGATCGAATCTCAAAACTAGCCGCTTTTGCATGTTTTTGCTTAATAGGACTTATAATCAGACACCTTAATTTAATAAGTTGAACATATTTACATTATCCAAAAAACTCCCGTTTTTCAATCTTTTTTAGGAAATGGATCAAACCTTAAAAACGGCCGTTTTTCCAGGTTTTGGTTAATATAACTTGGATTCGAGAGCAATAACTTGCAAGGTTTGAAAAACAGTTTATTTTCCTAAAACTGACGTTTTTCAAGCATTTTTTAAGAAATGGATCAAACCTCAAAAACGGCCGTTCTTCCAGGTTTTGGTTAATATTACTTGGATTGGATTAGAGAGCAATAAATTGTGAGGTTTGAAAAACGGTTTATTTTCTCAAACCGACGTTTTTTAAGCTTTTTCAAGAAATCGATCGAATCTCAAAACTGGCCGTTTTTGCATGTTTTTGCTTAATATTACTTATAATCAGACACCTTAGTTTGATAAGTTGAAGATATTTGCATTATCCAAAAAACTCCCGTTTTTCAATCTTTTTTAGGAAATGGATCAAACCTTAAAAACGGCCGTTTTTCCACGTTTTGGTTAATATTACTTGGATTCGAGAGCAATAACTTGCAAGGTTTGAAAAACAGTTTATTTTCCTAAAACTGACGTTTTTCAAGCATTTTTTAAGAAATTGATCGAATCTCAATATGCGACGTTTTTGCATGTTTTTGCTTGATATTACTTATAATCAGACACCTTAATTTGATAAGTTGAAGATATTTGCATTACCTAAAAAACTCCCGTTTTTCAATCTTTTTTAAGAAATGGATCAAACCTAAAAAACAGGCGATTTTCCAGGGTTTGGATATATTACTTAGATTCGAGAGCAATAACTTGCAAGGTTTGAAAAACGGTTTATTTTCCCAAAACTGACGTTTTTGAAGCTTTTTTAAGAAATCGATCAAATCTTAAAACTAGCCGTTTTTGCATGTTTTTGCTTAATATGACTTATAATCAGACACCTTAATTTGATAAGTTGAAGATATATGCATTATCCAAAAACTCTCGTTTTTCTATCTTTTTTAGAAATGGATCAAACCTTAAAAACGGCCGTTTTTCCAGGTTTTGGTTAATATTACTTAGATTCGAGAGCAATAAATTGCTAGGTTTAAAAACGGTATATTTTTTCAAAACTGACGTTTTTGAAGCTTTTTTCATGAAATCGATCGAATCTCAAAACTAGCCGTTTTTGCATGTTTTTGCTTAATATTACACATAATCAGACACCTTAATTTGGTAAGTTGAAGTTATTTACATTATCCAAAAAACTCCCGTTTTTCAATCTTTTTTAAGAAATGGTTCAAACCTTAAAAACGGTTTTTTTTCCAAAACTAACGTTTTCCAAGCTTTTTTTAGGAAATCGATCGAATCTCAAAACTGGCCGTTTTGGGTGGTTTTTGCTTAATATTACTTATAATCAGACACCTTAGTTTGATAAGTTGAAGATATTTGCATTATCCAAAAAACTCTCGTTTTTCAATCTTTTTTAGGAAATGGATCAAACCTTAAAAACGGCCGTTTTTCCAGGTTTTGGTTAATATTACTTGGATTCGAGAGCAATAACCTGAAGGGTTTGAAAATGGTATATTTTTTCAAAACTGACGTTTTTCAAGCTTTTTTTAGAAAATCGATCGAATCTCAAAACTGGCCGTTTTTGCGTGTTTTTGCTTAATATGACTTTAATCAGATACCTTAATTTGATAAGTTGAAGATATTTGCATTATCCAAAAAACCCTCGTTTTTCAATCTTTTTTAGAAATGGATCAAACCTTAAAAACGGCCGTTTTTCCAGGTTTTGGTTAATATTACTTGGATTCGAGAGCAATAACGTTCTAAGTTTGCAAAACGGTTTATTTTCCCAAAACTGACTTTTTCCAAGCTTTTTTTAGGAAATCGATCGAATCTCAAAACTGGCCGTTTTCGGTGGTTTTTGCTTAATATTACTTATAATCAGACACCTTTGTTTGATAAGTTGAAGATATTTGCATTATTCAAAAAACTCTCGTTTTTCAATCTTTTTTAGAAATGGATCAAACCTTAAAAACGGCCGTTTTTCCAGGTTTTGGTTAATATTACTTGGATTCGAGAGCAATAACCTGCAAGGTTTGAAAATGGTTTATTTTTCCAAAACTGACGTTTTCCAAGATTTGTTAGAAAATCGATTGAATCTCAAAACTGGCCGTTTTTGCTTAATATGACTTATAATCAGACACCTTAATTTGATGAGTTGAACATATTTACATTATCCAAAAAACTGTTGTTTTTCAATCTTTTTTAAGAAATGGATCAAACCTTAAAAACAGCATATTTTCAGGGTTTTGGTTAGTATTACTTGGATTCGAGAGCAATAACTTTCTAAGTTTGCAAAACGGTTTATTTTCCCAAAACTGACGTTTATAAAGCTTTTTTTAAGAAATTGATCGAATCTCAAAACTAGCCGTTTTTGCATGTTTTTGCTTAATATTACTTATAATCAGACACCTTAGTTTGATAAGTTGAAGATATTTACATTATCAAAAAAACTCCCGTTTTTTAATCTTTTTTAGGAAATAGATCAAACCTAAAAAACAGGCGATTTACCAGGGTTTGGATATATTACTAAGATTCGAGAGCAATAACTTGCAAGGTTTGAAAAACGGTTTTTTTTCCCAAAACTGACGTTTTTGAAGCTTTTTTCAAGAAATCGATCAAATCTCAAAACCGGCCGTTTTTGCATGTTTTTGCTTAATATGACTTATAATCAGACACGTTAATTTGATAAGTTGAAGATATTTGCATTATCCAAAAAACTCCCGTTTTTCAATCTTTTTTAAGATATGGATCAAACCTAAAAAACAGGCGATTTTCCAGGTTTTGGTTAATATTACTTGGATTTGAGAGCAATAACTTGCAAGGTTTGATAAAACAGTTTATTTCCTAAAACTGACGTTTTTCAAGCGTTTTTAAGGAATTGATCGAATCTCAAAATGCGACGTTTTTGCATGTTTTTGCTTGATATTACTTATAATCAGACACCTTAATTTGATAAGTTAAAGATATTTGCATAATCCAAAAAACTCCCGTTTTTCAATCTTTTTTAAGAAATGGATCAAACCTAAAAAACAGGCGATTTACCAGGGTTTGAATATATTACTAAGATTCGAGAGCAATAACTTGCAAGGTTTGAAAAACGGTTTATTTTCCCAAAACTGACGTTTTTGAAGCTTTTTCAAGAAATCGATCAAATCTCAAAACTGGCCGTTTTTGCATGTTTTTGCTTAATATGACTTATAATCAGACACCTTAATTTGATAAGTTGAAGATATTTGCATCATCCAAAAAACTCTCGTTTTTCAATCTTTTTTAGAAATGGATCAAACCTTAAAAACGGCCGTTTTACCAGGTTTTGGTTAATATTACTTAGATTCGAGAGCAATAAATTGCTAGGTTTATAAAACGGTTTATTTTCCCAAAACTGACGTTTTTGAAGCTTTTTTCATGAAATCGATCGAATCTCAAAACTAGCCGTTTTTGCATGTTTTTGCTTAATATGACTTATAATCAGACACCTTAATTTGATGAGTTGAACATATTCACATTATGCAAAAAACTCTTGTTTTTCAATCTTTTTTAAGAAATGGATTAAACCTTAAAAACGGCCGTTTTTCCAGGTTTTGGTTAATATTACTTGGATTCGAGAACAATAACTTTCAAGGTTTGAAAAACGGTTTATTTTCCCAAAACTGTTCTTTTCAAGGCTTTTTTTAGGAAAATCGATCGAATCTTAAAACTGGCCGTCTCTGCATGTTTTTGCTTAATATTACTTAAACTCGGAGACCTTAATTTGATAAATTGAAGATATTTGCATTATCCAAAAAACTCCCGTTTTTCAATCTTTTTTAGGTAATGGATCAAACCTTAAAAACGGCATATTTTCCAGGTTTTGGTTAAAATTACTTGGATTCGAGAGCAATAACTTTCTAAGTTTGCAAAACGGTTTATTTTCCCCAAACTGACGTTTTTAAAACTTTTTTTAAGAAATTGATCGAATCTCAAAACTAGCCGCTTTTGCATGTTTTTGCTTAATAGGACTTATAATCAGACACCTTAATTTAATAAGTTGAACATATTTACATTATCCAAAAAACTCCCGTTTTTCAATCTTTTTTAGGAAATGGATCAAACCTTAAAAACGGCCGTTTTTCCAGGTTTTGGTTAATATAACTTGGATTCGAGAGCAATAACTTGCAAGGTTTGAAAAACAGTTTATTTTCCTAAAACTGACGTTTTTCAAGCATTTTTTAAGAAATGGATCAAACCTCAAAAACGGCCGTTCTTCCAGGTTTTGGTTAATATTACTTGGATTGGATTAGAGAGCAATAAATTGTGAGGTTTGAAAAACGGTTTATTTTCTCAAACCGACGTTTTTTAAGCTTTTTTCAAGAAATCGATCGAATCTCAAAACTGGCCGTTTTTGCATGTTTTTGCTTAATATTACTTATAATCAGACACCTTAGTTTGATAAGTTGAAGATATTTGCATTATCCAAAAAACTCCCGTTTTTCAATCTTTTTTAGGAAATGGATCAAACCTTAAAAACGGCCGTTTTTCCACGTTTTGGTTAATATTACTTGGATTCGAGAGCAATAACTTGCAAGGTTTGAAAAACAGTTTATTTTCCTAAAACTGACGTTTTTCAAGCATTTTTTAAGAAATTGATCGGATCTCAATATGCGACGTTTTTGCATGTTTTTGCTTGATATTACTTATAATCAGACACCTTAATTTGATAAGTTGAAGATATTTGCATTACCTAAAAAACTCCCGTTTTTCAATCTTTTTTAAGAAATGGATCAAACCTAAAAAACAGGCGATTTTCCAGGGTTTGGATATATTACTTAGATTCGAGAGCAATAACTTGCAAGGTTTGAAAAACGGTTTATTTTCCCAAAACTGACGTTTTTGAAGCTTTTTTAAGAAATCGATCAAATCTTAAAACTAGCCGTTTTTGCATGTTTTTGCTTAATATGACTTATAATCAGACACCTTAATTTGATAAGTTGAAGATATATGCATTATCCAAAAAACTCTCGTTTTTCTATCTTTTTTAGAAATGGATCAAACCTTAAAAACGGCCGTTTTTCCAGGTTTTGGTTAATATTACTTAGATTCGAGAGCAATAAATTGCTAGGTTTAAAAACGGTATATTTTTTCAAAACTGACGTTTTTGAAGCTTTTTTCATGAAATCGATCGAATCTCAAAACTAGCCGTTTTTGCATGTTTTTGCTTAATATTACACATAATCAGACACCTTAATTTGGTAAGTTGAAGTTATTTACATTATCCAAAAAACTCCCGTTTTTCAATCTTTTTTAAGAAATGGTTCAAACCTTAAAACGGTTTATTTTCCCAAAACTAACGTTTTCCAAGCTTTTTTTAGGAAATCGATCGAATCTCAAAACTGGCCGTTTTGGGTGGTTTTTGCTTAATATTACTTATAATCAGACACCTTAGTTTGATAAGTTGAAGATATTTGCATTATCCAAAAAACTCTCGTTTTTCAATCTTTTTTAGGAAATGGATCAAACCTTAAAAACCTTAAAAATCGGCCGTTTTTCCAGGTTTTGGTTAATATTACTTGGATTCGAGAGCAATAACCTGAAGGGTTTGAAAATGGTATATTTTTTCAAAACTGACGTTTTTCAAGCTTTTTTTTAGAAAATCGATCGAATCTCAAAACTGGCCGTTTTTGCGTGTTTTTGCTTAATATGACTTTAATCAGATACCTTAATTTGATAAGTTGAAGATATTTGCATTATCCAAAAAACCCTCGTTTTTCAATCTTTTTTAGAAATGGATCAAACCTTAAAAACGGCCGTTTTTCCAGGTTTTGGTTAATATTACTTGGATTCGAGAGCAATAACGTTCTAAGTTTGCAAAACGGTTTATTTTCCCAAAACTGACTTTTTCCAAGCTTTTTTAGGAAATCGATCGAATCTCAAAACTGGCCGTTTTCGGTGGTTTTTGCTTAATATTACTTATAATCAGACACCTTTGTTTGATAAGTTGAAGATATTTGCATTATTCAAAAAACTCTCGTTTTTCAATCTTTTTAGAAATGGATCAAACCTTAAAAACGGCCGTTTTTCCAGGTTTTGGTTAATATTACTTGGATTCAGAGCAAATAACCTGCAAGGTTTGAAAATGGTTTATTTTTCCAAAACTGACGTTTTCCAAGATTTGTTAGAAAATCGATTGAATCTCAAAACTGGCCGTTTTTGCTTAATATGACTTATAATCAGACACCTTAATTTGATGAGTTGAACATATTTACATTATCCAAAAAACTGTTGTTTTTCAATCTTTTAGAAATGGATCAAACCTTAAAAACAGCATATTTTCAGGGTTTTGGTTAGTATTACTTGGATTCGAGAGCAATAACTTTCTAAGTTTGCAAACGGTTTATTTTCCCAAAACTGACGTTTATAAAGCTTTTTTAAGAAAATTGATCGAATCTCAAAACTAGCCGTTTTTGCATGTTTTTGCTTAATATTACTTATAATCAGACACCTTAGTTTGATAAGTTGAAGATATTTACATTATCAAAAAAACTCCCGTTTTTTAATCTTTTTTAGGAAATAGATCAAACCTTAAAAACGGCCGTTTTTCCAGGTTTTGTTTAATATTAGTTGGATTCGAGAGCAATAATTGCAAGGAATGAAAAACAGTTTATTTTCCTAAAACTGACGTTTTTTCAAGCTTTTTTTAAGAAATTGATCGAATCTCAAAATGCGACGTTTTTGCATGTTTTTGCTTAATATTACTTATAATCAGACACCTTAATTTTATGAGTTGAAGATATTTGCATAATCCAAAAGACTCCCTTTTTTCAATCTTTTTTAAGAAATGGATCAAACCTTAAAAACGGCCATTTTTCAGGTTTTGGTTAATATTACTTGGATTCGAGAGCAATAACTTGCAAGGTTTGAAAAACAGTTTATTTTCCTAAAACCGACGTTTTTCAAGCTTTTTTAAAGAAATTGATCGAATCTCAAAATGCGACGTTTTTGCATGTTTTTGCTTGATATTACTTATAATCAGACACGTTAATTTGATAAGTTGAAGATATTTGCATTATCCAAAAAAACTCTTGTTTTTTAATCTTTTTTTAAGAAATGGATCAAACCTTAAAAACGGCCGTTTTTCCAGGTTTTGGTTAATATTACTTGGATTCGAGAGCAATAACTTGCAAGGTTTGAAAAACGGTTTATTTTCCCAAAACTGACGTTTTTGAAGCTTTTTTAAGAAAATCGATCAAATCTTAAAACTAGCCGTTTTTGCATGTTTTTGCTTAATATGACTTATAATCAGACACCTTAATTTGATAAGTTGAAGATATATGCATTATCCAAAAAAACTCTCGTTTTTCTATCTTTTTTAGAAATGGATCAAACCTTAAAAACGGCCGTTTTTCCAGGTTTTTGGTTAATATTACTTAGATTCGAGAGCAATAAATTGCTAGGTTTAAAAACGGTATATTTTTTCAAAACTGACGTTTTTGAAGCTTTTTTCATGAAATCGATCGAATCTCAAAACTAGCCGTTTTTGCATGTTTTTGCTTAATATTACACATAATCAGACACCTTAATTTGGTAAGTTGAAGTTATTTACATTATCCAAAAAACTCCCGTTTTTCAATCTTTTTTAAGAAATGGTTCAAACCTTAAAAACGGTTTATTTTCCCAAAACTAACGTTTTCCAAGCTTTTTTTAGGAAATCGATCGAATCTCAAAACTGGCCGTTTTGGGTGGTTTTTGCTTAATTTTACTTATAATCAGACACCTTAGTTTGATAAGTTGAAGATATTTGCATTATCCAAAAAACTCTCGTTTTTCAATCTTTTTTAGGAAATGGATCAAACCTTAAAAACGGCCGTTTTTCCAGGTTTTGGTTAATATTACTTGAAATCGAGAGCAATAACCTGAAGGGTTTGAAAATGGTATATTTTTTCAAAACTGACGTTTTTCAAGCTTTTTTTTAGAAAATCGATCGAATCTCAAAACTGGCCGTTTTTGCGTGTTTTTGCTTAATATGACTTTAATCAGATACCTTAATTTGATAAGTTGAAGATATTTGCATTATCCAAAAAACCCTCGTTTTTCAATCTTTTTTAGAAATGGATCAAACCTTAAAAACGGCCGTTTTTCCAGGTTTTGGTTAATATTACTTGGATTCGAGAGCAATAACGTTCTAAGTTTGCAAAACGGTTTATTTTCCCAAAACTGACTTTTTCCAAGCTTTTTTTAGGAAATCGATCGAATCTCAAAACTGGCCGTTTTCGGTGGTTTTTGCTTAATATTACTTATAATCAGACACCTTTGTTTGATAAGTTGAAGATATTTGCATTATTTAAAAAACTCTCGTTTTTCAATCTTTTTTAGAAATGGATCAAACCTTAAAAACGGCCGTTTTTCCAGGTTTTGGTTAATATTACTTGGATTCGAGAGCAATAACCTGCAAGGTTTGAAAATGGTTTATTTTTCCAAAACTGACGTTTTCCAAGATTTGTTAGAAAATCGATTGAATCTCAAAACTGGCCGTTTTTGCTTAATATGACTTATAATCAGACACCTTAATTTGATGAGTTGAACATATTTACATTATCCAAAAAACTGTTGTTTTTCAATCTTTTTTAAGAAATGGATCAAACCTTAAAAACAGCATATTTTCAGGGTTTTGGTTAGTATTACTTGGATTCGAGAGCAATAACTTTCTAAGTTTGCAAAACGGTTTATTTTCCCAAAACTGACGTTTTCAAGGCTTTTTTTAGGAAATCGATCGAATCTCAAAACTGGCCGTTTTTGCTTAATATGACTTATAATCAGACACCTTAATTTGATGAGTTTAACATATTTACATTATCCAAAAAACTTCCGTTTTTCAATCTTTTTTAAGAAATGGTTCAAACCTTAAAAACGGCCGTTTTTCCAGGTTTTGGTTAATATTACTTAAATTTGAGAGCAATAACTTGCTAGGTTTGAAAAACGGTTTATTTTTCCAAAACTGACGTTTTTGAAGCTTTTTTAAAGAAATTGATCGAATCTCAAAATGCGACGTTTTTGCATGTTTTTGCTTGATATTACTTATAATCAGACACGTTAATTTGATAAGTTGAAGATATTTGCATTATCCAAAAAACTCCCGTTTTTCAATCTTTTTTAAGATATGGATCAAACCTAAAAAACAGGCGATTTTCCAGGTTTTGGTTAATATTACTTGGATTTGAGAGCAATAACTTGCAAGGTTTGATAAAACAGTTTATTTCCTAAAACTGACGTTTTTCAAGCTTTTTTTAAGAAATTGATCGAATCTCAAAATGCGACGTTTTTGCATGTTTTTGCTTAATATTACTTATAATCAGACACCTTAATTTTATGAGTTGAAGATATTTGCATAATCCAAAAGACTCCCTTTTTTCAATCTTTTTTAAGAAATGGATCAAACCTTAAAAACGGCCATTTTTTCAGGTTTTGGTTAATATTACTTGGATTCGAGAGCAATAACTTGCAAGGTTTGAAAAACAGTTTATTTTCCTAAAACCGACGTTTTTCAAGCTTTTTTAAAGAAATTGATCGAATCTCAAAATGCGACGTTTTTGCATGTTTTTGCTTGATATTACTTATAATCAGACACGTTAATTTGATAAGTTGAAGATATTTGCATTATCCAAAAAACTCTTGTTTTTTAATCTTTTTTTAAGAAATGGATCAAACCTTAAATACGGCCGTTTTTCCAGGTTTTGGTTAATATTACTTGGATTCGAGAGCAATAACTTGCAAGGTTTGAAAAACGGTTTATTTTCCCAAAACTGACGTTTTTGAAGCTTTTTTAAGAAATCGATCAAATCTTAAAACTAGCCGTTTTTGCATGTTTTTGCTTAATATGACTTATAATCAGACACCTTAATTTGATAAGTTGAAGATATATGCATTATCCAAAAAACTCTCGTTTTTCTATCTTTTTTATAAATGGATCAAACCTTAAAAACGGCCGTTTTTCCAGGTTTTGGTTAATATTACTTAGATTCGAGAGCAATAAATTGCTAGGTTTAAAAACGGTATATTTTTTCAAAACTGACGTTTTTGAAGCTTTTTTCATGAAATCGATCGAATCTCAAAACTAGCCGTTTTTGCATGTTTTTGCTTAATATTACACATAATCAGACACCTTAATTTGGTAAGTTGAAGTTATTTACATTATCCAAAAAACTCCCGTTTTTCAATCTTTTTTAAGAAATGGTTCAAACCTTAAAAACGGTTTATTTTCCCAAAACTAACGTTTTCCAAGCTTTTTTTAGGAAATCGATCGAATCTCAAAACTGGCCGTTTTGGGTGGTTTTTGCTTAATATTACTTATAATCAGACACCTTAGTTTGATAAGTTGAAGATATTTGCATTATCCAAAAAACTCTCGTTTTTCAATCTTTTTTAGGAAATGGATCAAACCTTAAAAACGGCCGTTTTTCCAGGTTTTGGTTAATATTACTTGGATTCGAGAGCAATAACCTGAAGGGTTTGAAAATGGTATATTTTTTCAAAACTGACGTTTTTCAAGCTTTTTTTTAGAAAATCGATCGAATCTCAAAACTGGCCGTTTTTGCGTGTTTTTGCTTAATATGACTTTAATCAGATACCTTAATTTGATAAGTTGAAGATATTTGCATTATCCAAAAAAACCCTCGTTTTTCAATCTTTTTTAGAAATGGATCAAACCTTAAAAACGGCCGTTTTTCCAGGTTTTGGTTAATATTACTTGGATTCGAGAGCAATAACGTTCTAAGTTTGCAAAACGGTTTATTTTCCCAAAACTGACTTTTTCCAAGCTTTTTTTAGGAAATCGATCGAATCTCAAAACTGGCCGTTTTCGGTGGTTTTTGCTTAATATTACTTATAATCAGACACCTTTGTTTGATAAGTTGAAGATATTTGCATTATTCAAAAAACTCTCGTTTTTCAATCTTTTTTAGAAATGGATCAAACCTTAAAAACGGCCGTTTTTCCAGGTTTTGGTTAATATTACTTGGATTCGAGAGCAATAACCTGCAAGGTTTGAAAATGGTTTATTTTTCCAAAACTGACGTTTTCCAAGATTTGTTAGAAAATCGATTGAATCTCAAAACTGGCCGTTTTTGCTTAATATGACTTATAATCAGACACCTTAATTTGATGAGTTGAACATATTTACATTATCCAAAAAACTGTTGTTTTTCAATCTTTTTTAAGAAATGGATCAAACCTTAAAAACAGCATATTTTCAGGGTTTTGGTTAGTATTACTTGGATTCGAGAGCAATAACTTTCTAAGTTTGCAAAACGGTTTATTTTCCCAAAACTGACGTTTTCAAGGCTTTTTTTAGGAAATCGATCGAATCTCAAAACTGGCCGTTTTTGCTTAATATGACTTATAATCAGACACCTTAATTTGATGAGTTTAACATATTTACATTATCCAAAAAACTTCCGTTTTTCAATCTTTTTTAAGAAATGGTTCAAACCTTAAAAACGGCCGTTTTTCCAGGTTTTGGTTAATATTACTTAAATTTGAGAGCAATAACTTGCTAGGTTTGAAAAACGGTTTATTTTTCCAAAACTGACGTTTTTGAAGCTTTTTTAAAGAAATTGATCGAATCTCAAAATGCGACGTTTTTGCATGTTTTTGCTTGATATTACTTATAATCAGACACGTTAATTTGATAAGTTGAAGATATTTGCATTATCCAAAAAACTCCCGTTTTTCAATCTTTTTTAAGATATGGATCAAACCTAAAAAACAGGCGATTTTCCAGGTTTTGGTTAATATTACTTGGATTTGAGAGCAATAACTTGCAAGGTTTGATAAAACAGTTTATTTCCTAAAACTGACGTTTTTCAAGCTTTTTTTAAGAAATTGATCGAATCTCAAAATGCGACGTTTTTGCATGTTTTTGCTTAATATTACTTATAATCAGACACCTTAATTTTATGAGTTGAAGATATTTGCATAATCCAAAAGACTCCCTTTTTTCAATCTTTTTTAAGAAATGGATCAAACCTTAAAAACGGCCATTTTTTCAGGTTTTGGTTAATATTACTTGGATTCGAGAGCAATAACTTGCAAGGTTTGAAAAACAGTTTATTTTCCTAAAACCGACGTTTTTCAAGCTTTTTTAAAGAAATTGATCGAATCTCAAAATGCGACGTTTTTGCATGTTTTTGCTTGATATTACTTATAATCAGACACGTTAATTTGATAAGTTGAAGATATTTGCATTATCCAAAAAACTCTTGTTTTTTAATCTTTTTTTAAGAAATGGATCAAACCTTAAAAACGGCCGTTTTTCCAGGTTTTGGTTAATATTACTTGGATTCGAGAGCAATAACTTGCAAGGTTTGAAAAACGGTTTATTTTCCCAAAACTGACGTTTTTGAAGCTTTTTTAAGAAATCGATCAAATCTTAAAACTAGCCGTTTTTGCATGTTTTTGCTTAATATGACTTATAATCAGACACCTTAATTTGATAAGTTGAAGATATATGCATTATCCAAAAAACTCTCGTTTTTCTATCTTTTTTAGAAATGGATCAAACCTTAAAAACGGCCGTTTTTCCAGGTTTTGGTTAATATTACTTAGATTCGAGAGCAATAAATTGCTAGGTTTAAAAACGGTATATTTTTTCAAAACTGACGTTTTTGAAGCTTTTTTCATGAAATCGATCGAATCTCAAAACTAGCCGTTTTTGCATGTTTTTGCTTAATATTACACATAATCAGACACCTTAATTTGGTAAGTTGAAGTTATTTACATTATCCAAAAAACTCCCGTTTTTCAATCTTTTTTAAGAAATGGTTCAAACCTTAAAAACGGTTTATTTTCCCAAAACTAACGTTTTCCAAGCTTTTTTTAGGAAATCGATCGAATCTCAAAACTGGCCGTTTTGGGTGGTTTTTGCTTAATATTACTTATAATCAGACACCTTAGTTTGATAAGTTGAAGATATTTGCATTATCCAAAAAACTCTCGTTTTTCAATCTTTTTTAGGAAATGGATCAAACCTTAAAAACGGCCGTTTTTCCAGGTTTTGGTTAATATTACTTGGATTCGAGAGCAATAACCTGAAGGGTTTGAAAATGGTATATTTTTTCAAAACTGACGTTTTTCAAGCTTTTTTTTAGAAAATCGATCGAATCTCAAAACTGGCCGTTTTTGCGTGTTTTTGCTTAATATGACTTTAATCAGATACCTTAATTTGATAAGTTGAAGATATTTGCATTATCCAAAAAACCCTCGTTTTTCAATCTTTTTTAGAAATGGATCAAACCTTAAAAACGGCCGTTTTTCCAGGTTTTGGTTAATATTACTTGGATTCGAGAGCAATAACGTTCTAAGTTTGCAAAACGGTTTATTTTCCCAAAACTGACTTTTTCCAAGCTTTTTTTAGGAAATCGATCGAATCTCAAAACTGGCCGTTTTCGGTGGTTTTTGCTTAATATTACTTATAATCAGACACCTTTGTTTGATAAGTTGAAGATATTTGCATTATTCAAAAAACTCTCGTTTTTCAATCTTTTTTAGAAATGGATCAAACCTTAAAAACGGCCGTTTTTCCAGGTTTTGGTTAATATTACTTGGATTCGAGAGCAATAACCTGCAAGGTTTGAAAATGGTTTATTTTTCCAAAACTGACGTTTTCCAAGATTTGTTAGAAAATCGATTGAATCTCAAAACTGGCCGTTTTTGCTTAATATGACTTATAAATCAGACACCTTAATTTGATGAGTTGAACATATTTACATTATCCAAAAAACTGTTGTTTTCAATCTTTTTTAAGAAATGGATCAAACCTTAAAAACAGCATATTTTCAGGGTTTTGGTTAGTATTACTTGGATTCGAGAGCAATAACTTTCTAAGTTTGCAAAACGGTTTATTTTCCCAAAACTGACGTTTTCAAGGCTTTTTTTAGGAAATCGATCGAATCTCAAAACTGGCCGTTTTTGCTTAATATGACTTATAATCAGACACCTTAATTTGATGAGTTTAACATATTTACATTATCCAAAAAACTTCCGTTTTTCAAATCTTTTTTAAGAAATGGTTCAAACCTTAAAAACGGCCGTTTTTCCAGGTTTTGGTTAATATTACTTAAATTTGAGAGCAATAACTTGCTAGGTTTGAAAAACGGTTTATTTTTCCAAAACTGACGTTTTTGAAGCTTTTTAAAGAAATTGATCGAATCTCAAAATGCGACGTTTTTGCATGTTTTTGCTTGATATTACTTATAATCAGACACGTTAATTTGATAAGTTGAAGATATTTGCATTATCCAAAAAACTCCCGTTTTTCAATCTTTTTTAAGATATGGATCAAACCTAAAAAACAGGCGATTTTCCAGGTTTTGGTTAATATTACTTGGATTTGAGAGCAATAACTTGCAAGGTTTGATAAAACAGTTTATTTCCTAAAACTGACGTTTTTCAAGCTTTTTTTAAGAAATTGATCGAATCTCAAAATGCGACGTTTTTGCATGTTTTTGCTTGATATTATTATAATCAGACACCTTAATTTGATAAGTTGAAGATATTTGCATTATCCAAAAAACTCTTGTTTTTCAATCTTTTTTAGGAAATGGATCAAACCTTAAAAACGGCCGTTTTTCCAGGTTTTGGTTAATATTACTTGGATTCGAGTTAATATCCTGCAAGGTTTGAAAATGGTTTATTTTCCAAAAACTGACGTTTTCCAAGCTTTTTTTAGTAAATCGATCGAATCTCAAAACTGGCCGTTTTTGCATGTTTTTGCTTAATATGACTTATAATCAGACACCTTAATTTGATAAGTTGAAGATATTTGCATAATCCAAAAAACTCCCGTTTTTCAATCTTTTTTAAGAAATGGATCAAACCTAAAAAAACAGGTGATTTACCAGGGTTTGGATATATTACTAAGATTCGAGAGCAATAACTTGCAAGGTTTGAAAAACGGTTTATTTTCCCAAAACTGACGTTTTTGAAGCTTTTTTCAAGAAATCGATCACATCTCAAAACTGGCCGTTTTTGCATGTTTTTGCTTAATATGACTTATAATCAGACACCTTAATTTGATAAGTTGAAGATATTTGCATTATCCAAAAAACTCTCGTTTTTCAATCTTTTTTAGAAATGGATCAAACCTTAAAAACGGCCGTTTTACCAGGTTTTGGTTAATATTACTTAGATTCGAGAGCAATAAATTGCTAGGTTTATAAAACGGTTTATTTTCCCAAAACTGACGTTTTTGAAGCTTTTTTCATGAAATCGATCGAATCTCAAAACTAGCCGTTTTTGCATGTTTTTGCTTAATATGACTTATAATCAGACACCTTAATTTGATGAGTTGAACATATTCACATTATGCAAAAAACTCTTGTTTTTCAATCTTTTTTAAGAAATGGATCAAACCTTAAAAACGGCCGTTTTTCCAGGTTTTGGTTAATATTACTTGGATTCGAGAACAATAACTTTCAAGGTTTGAAAAACGGTTTATTTTCCCAAAACTGTTCTTTTCAAGGCTTTTTTTAGGAAATCGATCGAATCTTAAAACTGGCCGTCTCTGCATGTTTTTGCTAAATATTACTTAAACTCGGAGACCTTAATTTGATAAATTGAAGATATTTGCATTATCCAAAAAACTCCCGTTTTTCAATCTTTTTTAGGTAATGGATCAAACCTTAAAAACGGCATATTTTACAGGTTTTGGTTAAAATTACTTGGATTCGAGAGCAATAACTTTCTAAGTTTGCAAAACGGTTTATTTTCCCCAAACTGACGTTTTTAAAACTTTTTTTAAGAAATTGATCGAATCTCAAAACTAGCCGCTTTTGCATGTTTTTGCTTAATAGGACTTATAATCAGACACCTTAATTTGATAAGTTGAACATATTTACATTATCCAAAAAACTCCCGTTTTTCAATCTTTTTTAGGAAATGGATCAAACCTTAAAAACGGCCGTTTTTCCAGGTTTTGGTTAATATAACTTGGATTCGAGAGCAATAACTTGCAAGGTTTGAAAAACAGTTTATTTTCCTAAAACTGACGTTTTTCAAGCATTTTTTAAGAAATGGATCAAACCTCAAAAACGGCCGTTCTTCCAGGTTTTGGTTAATATTACTTGGATTGGATTAGAGAGCAATAAATTGTGAGGTTTGAAAAACGGTTTATTTTCTCAAACCGACGTTTTTTAAGCTTTTTTCAAGAAATCGATCGAATCTCAAAACTGGCCGTTTTTGCATGTTTTTGCTTAATATTACTTATAATCAGACACCTTAGTTTGATAAGTTGAAGATATTTGCATTATCCAAAAAACTCCCGTTTTTCAATCTTTTTTAGGAAATGGATCAAACCTTAAAAACGGCCGTTTTTCCACGTTTTGGTTAATATTACTTGGATTCGAGAGCAATAACTTGCAAGGTTTGAAAAACAGTTTATTTTCCTAAAACTGACGTTTTTCAAGCATTTTTTAAGAAATTGATCGAATCTCAATATGCGACGTTTTTGCATGTTTTTGCTTGATATTACTTATAATCAGACACCTTAATTTGATAAGTTGAAGATATTTGCATTACCTCAAAAACTCCCGTTTTTCAATCTTTTTTAAGAAATGGATCAAACCTAAAAAACAGGCGATTTTCCAGGGTTTGGATATATTACTTAGATTCGAGAGCAATAACTTGCAAGGTTTGAAAAACGGTTTATTTTCCCAAAACTGACGTTTTTGAAGCTTTTTTCAAGAAATCGATCAAATCTTTAAACTAGCCGTTTTTGCATGTTTTTGCTTAATATGACTTATAATCAGACACCTTAATTTGATAAGTTGAAGATATATGCATTATCCAAAAAACTCTCGTTTTTCTATCTTTTTTAGAAATGGATCAAACCTTAAAAACGGCCGTTTTTCCAGGTTTTGGTTAATATTACTTAGATTCGAGAGCAATAAATTGCTAGGTTTAAAAACGGTATATTTTTTCAAAACTGACGTTTTTGAAGCTTTTTTCATGAAATCGATCGAATCTCAAAACTAGCCGTTTTTGCATGTTTTTGCTTAATATTACACATAATCAGACACCTTAATTTGGTAAGTTGAAGTTATTTACATTATCCAAAAAACTCCCGTTTTTCAATCTTTTTTAAGAAATGGTTCAAACCTTAAAAACGGTTTATTTTCCCAAAACTAACGTTTTCCAAGCTTTTTTTAGGAAATCGATCGAATCTCAAAACTGGCCGTTTTGGGTGGTTTTTGCTTAATATTACTTATAATCAGACACCTTAGTTTGATAAGTTGAAGATATTTGCATTATCCAAAAAATTCTCGTTTTTCAATCTTTTTTAGGAAATGGATCAAACCTTAAAAACTGCCGTTTTTCCAGGTTTTGGTTAATATTACTTGGATTCGAGAGCAATAACCTGAAGGGTTTGAAAATGGTATATTTTTTCAAAACTGACGTTTTCCAAGCTTTTTTTTAGAAAATCGATCGAATCTCAAAACTGGCCGTTTTTGCGTGTTTTTGCTTAATATTACTTATATTCAGACACCTTAGTTTGATAAGTTGAAGATATTTACATTATCCAAAAAACTCCCGTTTTTGAATCTTTTTTAGGAAATGGATCAAACCTTAAAAACGGCCGTTTTTCTACGTTTTGGTTAATATTACTTGGATTCGAGAGCAATAACTTGCAAGGTTTGAAAAACAGTTTATTTTCCTAAAACTGACGTATCTGAAGCTTTTTTAAAGAAATTGATCGAATCTCAAAATGCGACGTTTTTGCATGTTTTTGCTTGATATTACTTATAATCAGACACCTTAATTTGATAAGTTGAAGATATTTGCATAATCCAAAAAACTCCCGATTTTCAATCTTTTTTAAGAAATGGATCAAACCTAAAAAACAGGCGATTTTCCAGGGTTTGGATATATTACATAGATTCGAGAGCAATAACTTGCAAGGTTTGAAAAACGGTTTATTTTCCCAAAACTGACGTTTTTGAAGCTTTTTTCAAGAAATCGATCAAATCTCAAAACCGGCCGTTTTTGCATGTTTTTGTTTAATATGACTTATAATCAGACACCTTAATTTGATAAGTTGAAGATATTTGCATTATCCAAAAAACTCCCGTTTTTCAATCTTTTTTAAGAAATGGATCGAACCTAAAAAACCGCCGTTTTTCCAGGTTTTGGTTAATATTACTTAGATTCGAGAGCAATAAATTGCTAGGTTTATAAAACGGTATATTTTTCCAAAACCGACGTTTTTCAAGCTTTTTTTATGAAATCGATCGAATCTCAAAACTAGCCGTTTTTGCATGTTTTTGCTTAATATTACACATAATCAGGCACCTTAATTTTGCAAGTTGAAGTTATTTACATTATTTAAAAACTCCCGTTTTTCAATCTTTTTTAAGAAATGGTTCAAACCTTAAAAATGGCCGTTTTTCCAGGTTTTAGTTAATATTACTTAGATTTGAGAGCAATAACTTGCTAGGTTGAAAAACGGTTTATTTTTCCAAAACTGACGTTTTTGAAGCTAGTTTCATGAAATCGATCGAATCTCAAATCTAGCCGTTTTTTCATGTTTTTGCTTAATATTACTTATAATCAGACACCTTAGTTTGATAAGTTGAAGATATTTACATTATCCAAAAAACTCCCGTTTTTGAATCTTTTTTAGGAAATGGATCAAACCTTAAAAACGGCCGTTTTTCCACGTTTTGGTTAATATTACTTGGATTCGAGAGCAATAACTTGCAAGGTTTGAAAAACAGTTTTTTTTTCTAAAACCGACGTTTTTCAAGCTTTTTTAAAGAAATTGATCGAATCTCAAAATGCGACGTTTTTGCATGTTTTTGCTTGATATTACTTATAATCAGACACGTTAATTTGATAAGTTGAAGATATTTGCATTATCCAAAAAACTCTTGTTTTTTAATCTTTTTTTAAGAAATGGATCAAACCTTAAAAACGGCCGTTTTTCCAGGTTTTGGTTAATATTACTTGGATTCGAGAGCAATAACTTTCAAGGTTTGAAAAACGGTTTATTTTCCCAAAACTGACGTTTTCCAAGCTTTTTTTAGGAAATCAATCGAATCTCAAAACTGGCCGTTTTTGCTTAATATGACTTATAATCAGACACCTTAATTTGATGAGTTGAACATATTTACATTATCCAAAAAAACTCGTTTTTCAATCTTTTTTAGGAAATGGATCAAACCTTAAAAACGGCCGTTTTTCCAGGTTTTGGTTAATATTACTTGGATTCGAGAGCAATAACCTGCAAGGTTTGAAAATAGTTTATTTTCCCAAAACTGACGTTTTCCAAGCTTTGTTAGAAAATCGATCGAATCTCAAAACTGGCCGTTTTTGCTTAATATGACTTATAATCAGACACCTTAATTTGATGAGTTGAACATATTTACATTATCCAAAAAAACTCATTTTTCAATCTTTTTTAAGAAATGGATCAAACCTAAAAAACAGGCGATTTTCCAGGGTTTGGATATATTACTTAGATTCGAGAGCAATAACTTTCAAGGTTTGAAAAACGGTTTATTTTCCCAAAACTGACGTTTTCAAGGCTTTTTTTAGGAAATCGATCGAATCTCAAAACTGGCCGTTTTTGCTTAATATGACTTATAATCAGACACCTTAATTTGATGAGTTTAACATATTTACATTATCCAAAAAACTTCCGTTTTTCAATCTTTTTTAAGAAATGGTTCAAACCTTAAAAACGGCCGTTTTTCCAGGTTTTGGTTAATATTACTTAAATTTGAGAGCAATAACTTGCTAGGTTTGAAAAACGGTTTATTTTTCCAAAACTGACGTTTTTGAAGCTTTTTTCAAGAAATTGATCGAATCTCAAAATGCGACGTTTTTGCATGTTTTTGCTTGATATTACTTATAATCAGACACCTTAATTTGATAAGTTGAAGATATTTGCATAATCCAAAAAACTCCCGTTTTTCAATCTTTTTTAAGAAATGGATCAAACCTAAAAAACAGGCGATTTTCCAGGGTTTGGATATATTACTTAGATTCGAGAGCAATAAATTGCAAGGTTTGAAAAACGGTTTATTTTCCCCAAACTTACGTTTTTAAAGCTTTTTTCAAGAAATCGATCAAATCTCAAAACCGGCCGTTTTTCGCATGTTTTTGCTTAATATGACTTATAATCAGACACCTTAATTTGATAAGTTGAAGATATTTGCATTATCCAAAGAACTCTCGTTTTTCAATCTTTTTTATAAATGGATCAAACCTTAAAAACGGCCGTTTTTCCAGGTTTTGGTTAATATTACTTAGATTCGAGAGCAATAAATTGCTAGGTTTATAAAACGGTATATTTTTCCAAAACCGACGTTTTTGAAGCTTTTTTTATGAATTCGATCGAATCTCAAAACTAGCCGTTTTTGCATGTTTTTGCTTAATATTACACATAATCAGACACCTTAATTTGGTAAGTTGAAGTTATTAACATTATCCAAAAAACTCCCGTTTTTCAATCTTTTTTAAGAAATGGTTCAAAACTTAAAAACGGCCGTTTTTCCACGATTTGGTTAATATTTCTTGGATTCGAGAGCATTTACTTGCTAGGTTTGAAAAACGGTTCATTTTCGCAAAACTGACTTTTTCCAAGCTTTTTTTAGGAAATCAATCGAATCTCAAAACTGGCCGTTTTTGCTTAATATGACTTATAATCAGACACCTTAATTTGATAAGTTGAAGATATTTGCATTATCCAAAAAAACTCTCGTTTTTCAATCTTTTTTAGGAAATGGATCAACCATTAAAAACGGCCGTTTTTCCACGTTTTGGTTAATATTACTTGGATTCGAGTATTACTTGGATTCGAGAGCAATAACTTGCTAGGTTTGAAAAACGGTTCATTTTCCCAAAACTGACGTTTTCCAAGCTTTTTTTAGGAAATCAATCGAATCTCAAAACTGGCCGTTTTTGCTTAATATGACTTATAATCAGACACCTTAATTTGATGAGTTGAACATATTTACATTATCCAAAAAAACTCTCGTTTTTCAATCTTTTTTTAGGAAATGGATCAAACCTTAAAAACGGCCGTTTTTCCAGGTTTTGGTTAATATTACTTGGATTCGAGAGCAATAACTTGCAAGGTTTGAAAAACGGTTCATTTTCCCCAAACTGACGTTTTCCAAGCTTTTCTTAAAAAATCGATCGAATCTCAAAACTGGCCGTTTTTGCATGTTTTTGCTCAATATTACTTAAACCGGAGACCTTAATTTGATAAATTGAAGATATTTGCATTATCCAAAAAAACTCTCGTTTTTCAATCTTTTTAGGTAATGGATCAAACCTTAAAAACAGCATATTTTCAGGGTTTTGGTTAGTATTACTTGGATTCGAGAGCAATAACTTTCTAAGTTTGCAAAACGGTTTATTTTCCCCAAACTGACGTTTTTAAAGCTTTTTTTAAGAAATTGATCGAATCTCAAAACTAGCCGTTTTTGCATGTTTTTGCTTAATATTACTTATAATCAGACACCTTAGTTTGATAAGTTGAAGATATTTACATTATCCAAAAAACTCCCGTTTTTCAATCTTTTTTATAAATGGATCAAACCTTAAAAACGGCCGTTTTTCCAGGTTTTGGTTAATATTACTTAGATTCGAGAGCAATAACCTGCAAGGTTTGAAAATGGTTTATTTTCCCAAAACTGACGTTTTCCAAGCTTTGTTGGAAAATCGATCGAATCTCAAAACTGGCCGTTTTTGCTTAATATGACTTATTTTCAGACACCTTAATTTGATGAGTTGAACATATTTACATTATCCAAAAAACTCTTGTTTTTCAATCTTTTTTAAGAAATGGATCAAACCTTAAAAACGGCCGTTTTTCCAGGTTTTGATAATATTACTTAGATTTGAGAGCAATAACATGCTAGGTTTGAAAAACGGTTTATTTTTCCAAAACTGACGTTTTTGAAGCTTTTTTCATGAAATCGATCGAATCTCAAATCTAGCCGTTTTTGCATGTTTTTGCTTAATATTACTTATAATCAGACACCTTAGTTTGATAAGTTGAAGATATTTACATTATCCAAAAAACTCCCGTTTTTGAATCTTTTTTAGGAAATGGATCAACCATTAAAAACGGCCGTTTTTCCACGTTTTGGTTAATATTACTTGGATTCGAGTATTACTTGGATTCGAGAGCAATAACTTTCAAGGTTTGAAAAACGGTTTATTTTCCCAAAACTGACGTTTTCAAGGCTTTTTTTAGGAAATCGATCGAATCTCAAAACTGGCCGTTTTTGCATGTTTTTGCTTAATATGACTTATAATCAGACACCTTAATTTGATAAGTTGAAGATATTTGCATTATCCAAAAAACTCTCGTTCTTCAATCTTTTTTATAAATGGATCAAACCTTAAAAACGGCCGTTTTTCCAGGTTTTGGTTAATATTACTTAGATTCGAGAGCAATAAATTGCTAGGTTTATAAAACGGTATATTTTTTCAAAACCGACGTTTTTCAAGCTTTTTTTATGAAATCGATCGAATCTCAAAACTAGCCGTTTTTGCATGTTTTTGCTTAATATTACACATAATCAGGCACCTTAATTTGGTAAGTTGAAGTTATTTACATTATTCAAAAAAACTCCCGTTTTTCAATCTTTTTTAAGAAATGGTTCAAACCTTAAAAACGGCCGTTTTTCCAGGTTTTGGTTAATATTACTTAGATTTGAGAGCAATAACATGCTAGGTTTGAAAAACGGTTTATTTTTCCAAAACTGACGTTTTTGAAGCTTTTTTCATGAAATCGATCGAATCTCAAATCTAGCCGTTTTTGCATGTTTTTGCTTAATATTACTTATAATCAGACACCTTAGTTTGATAAGTTGAAGATATTTACATTATCCAAAAAACTCCCGTTTTTGAATCTTTTTTAGGAAATGGATCAAACCTTAAAAACGGCCGTTTTTCCACGTTTTGGTTAATATTACTTGGATTCGAGAGCAATAACTTGCAAGGTTTGAAAAACAGTTTATTTTCCTAAAACTGACGTTTTTGAAGCTTTTTTTAAGAAATTGATCGAATCTCAAAATGCGACGTTTTTGCATGTTTTTGCTTGATATTACTTATAATCAGACACCTTAATCTGATAAGTTGAAGATATTTGCATAATCCAAAAAACTCCCGTTTTTCAATCTTTTTTAAGAAATGGATCAAACCTAAAAAACAGGCGATTTTCCAGGGTTTGAATATATTACTTAAATTCGAGAGCAATAACTTGCAAGGTTTGAAAAACGGTTTAATTTCCCAAAACTGACGTTTGTGAAGCTTTTTTCAAGAAATCGATCAAATCTCAAAACCGGCCGTTTTTGCATGTTTTTGCTTAATATGACTTATAATCAGACACCTTAATTTGATAATATTACACATAATCAGACACCTTAATTTGGTAAGTTGAAGTTATTAACATTATCTAAAAAAACTCTCGTTTTTCAATCTTTTTTAGAAATGGATCAAACCTTAAAAACGGCCGTTTTTCCAGGTTTTGGTTAATATTACTTGGATTCGAGAGCAATAACTTGCAAGGTTTGAAAAACGGTTCATTTTCCCCAAACTGACGTTTTCCAAGCTTTTCTTAAAAAATCGATCGAATCTCAAAACTGGCCGTTTTTGCATGTTTTTGCTTAATATTACTTAAAATCGGAGACCTTAATTTGATAAATTGAAGATATTTGCATTATCCAAAATTACTCTCGTTTTTCAATCTTTTTAGGTAATGGATCAAACCTTAAAAACAGCATATTTTCAGGGTTTTGGTTAGTATTACTTGGATTCGAGAGCAATAACTTTCAAAGTTTGCAAAACGGTTTATTTTCCCCAACCTGACGTTTTTAAAGCTTTTTTTAAGAAATTGATCGAATCTCAAAACTAGCCGTTTTTGCATGTTTTTGCTTAATATTACTTATAATCAGACACCTTAGTTTGATAAGTTGAAGATATTTACATTATCCAAAAAACTCCCGTTTTTGAATCTTTTTTAGGAAATGGATCAAACCTTAAAAACGGCCGTTTTTCCACGTTTTGGTTAATATTACTTGGATTCGAGAGCAATAACTTGCAAGGTTTGAAAAACAGTTTATTTTCCTAAAACTGACGTTTTTGAAGCTTTTTTCAAGAAATCGATCAAATCTCAAAACCGGCCGTTTTTGCATGTTTTTGTTTAATATGACTTATAATCAGACACCTTAATTTGATAAGTTGAAGATATTTGCATTATCCAAAAAACTCCCGTTTTTCAATCTTTTTTAAGAAATGGATCGAACCTAAAAAACCGCCGTTTTTCCAGGTTTTGGTTAATATTACTTAGATTCGAGAGCAATAAATTGCTAGGTTTATAAAACGGTATATTTTTCCAAAACCGACGTTTTTCAAGCTTTTTTTATGAAATCGATCGAATCTCAAAACTACCTGTTTTTGCATGTTTTTGCTTAATATTACACATAATCAGGCACCTTAATTTTGCAAGTTGAAGTTATTTACATTATTTAAAAAACTCCCGTTTTTCAATCTTTTTTAAGAAATGGTTCAAACCTTAAAAATGGCCGTTTTTCCAGGTTTTGGTTAATATTACTTAGATTTGAGAGCAATAACTTGCTAGGTTTGAAAAACGGTTTATTTTTCCAAAACTGACGTTTTTGAAGCTTTTTTCATGAAATCGATCGAATCTCAAATCTAGCCGTTTTTTCATGTTTTTGCTTAATATTACTTATAATCAGACACCTTAGTTTGATAAGTTGAAGATATTTACATTATCCAAAAAACTCCCGTTTTTGAATCTTTTTTAGGAAATGGATCAAACCTTAAAAACGGCCGTTTTTCCACGTTTTGGTTAATATTACTTGGATTCGAGAGCAATAACTTGCAAGGTTTGAAAAACAGTTTTTTTTTCTAAAACCGACGTTTTTCAAGCTTTTTTAAAGAAATTGATCGAATCTCGAAATGCGACGTTTTTGCATGTTTTTGCTTGATATTACTTATAATCAGACACGTTAATTTGATAAGTTGAAGATATTTGCATTATCCAAAAAACTCTTGTTTTTTAATCTTTTTTTAAGAAATGGATCAAACCTTAAAAACGGCCGTTTTTCCAGGTTTTGGTTAATATTACTTGGATTCGAGAGCAATAACTTTCAAGGTTTGAAAAACGGTTTATTTTCCCAAAACTGACGTTTTCCAAGCTTTTTTTAGGAAATCAATCGAATCTCAAAACTGGCCGTTTTTGCTTAATATGACTTATAATCAGACACCTTAATTTGATGAGTTGAACATATTTACATTATCCAAAAAAACTCGTTTTTCAATCTTTTTTAGGAAATGGATCAAACCTTAAAAACGGCCGTTTTTCCAGGTTTTGGTTAATATTACTTGGATTCGAGAGCAATAACCTGCAAGGTTTGAAAATAGTTTATTTTCCCAAAACTGACGTTTTCCAAGCTTTGTTAGAAAATCGATCGAATCTCAAAACTGGCCGTTTTTGCTTAATATGACTTATAATCAGACACCTTAATTTGATGAGTTGAACATATTTACATTATCCAAAAAAACTCGTTTTTCAATCTTTTTTAAGAAATGGATCAAACCTAAAAACAGGCGATTTTCCAGGGTTTGGATATATTACTTAGATTCGAGAGCAATAACTTTCAAGTTTGAAAAACGGTTTATTTTCCCAAAACTGACGTTTTCAAGGCTTTTTTTAGGAAATCGATCGAATCTCAAAACTGGCCGTTTTTGCTTAATATGACTTATAATCAGACACCTTAATTTGATGAGTTTAACATATTTACATTATCCAAAAAACTTCCGTTTTTCAATCTTTTTTAAGAAATGGTTCAAACCTTAAAAACGGCCGTTTTTCCAGGTTTTGGTTAATATTACTTAAATTTGAGAGCAATAACTTGCTAGGTTTGAAAAACGGTTTATTTTTCCAAAACTGACGTTTTTGAAGCTTTTTTCAAGAAATTGATCGAATCTCAAAATGCGACGTTTTTGCATGTTTTTGCTTGATATTACTTATAATCAGACACCTTAATTTGATAAGTTGAAGATATTTGCATAATCCAAAAAACTCCCGTTTTTCAATCTTTTTTAAGAAATGGATCAAACCTAAAAAACAGGCGATTTTCCAGGGTTTGGATATATTACTTAGATTCGAGAGCAATAAATTGCAAGGTTTGAAAAACGGTTTATTTTCCCCAAACTTACGTTTTTAAAGCTTTTTTCAAGAAATCGATCAAATCTCAAAACCGGCCGTTTTTCGCATGTTTTTGCTTAATATGACTTATAATCAGACACCTTAATTTGATAAGTTGAAGATATTTGCATTATCCAAAGAACTCTCGTTTTTCAATCTTTTTTATAAATGGATCAAACCTTAAAAACGGCCGTTTTTCCAGGTTTTGGTTAATATTACTTAGATTCGAGAGCAATAAATTGCTAGGTTTATAAAACGGTATATTTTTCCAAAACCGACGTTTTTGAAGCTTTTTTTATGAATTCGATCGAATCTCAAAACTAGCCGTTTTTGCATGTTTTTGCTTAATATTACACATAATCAGACACCTTAATTTGGTAAGTTGAAGTTATTAACATTATCCAAAAAACTCCCGTTTTTCAATCTTTTTTAAGAAATGGTTCAAAACTTAAAAACGGCCGTTTTTCCACGATTTGGTTAATATTTCTTGGATTCGAGAGCATTTACTTGCTAGGTTTGAAAAACGGTTCATTTTCGCAAAACTGACGTTTTCCAAGCTTTTTTTAGGAAATCAATCAAATCTCAAAACTGGCCGTTTTTGCTTAATATGACTTATAATCAGACACCTTAATTTGATAAGTTTGAAGATATTTGCATTATCCAAAAAAACTCTCGTTTTTCAATCTTTTTTAGGAAATGGATCAACCATTAAAAACGGCCGTTTTTCCACGTTTTGGTTAATATTACTTGGATTCGAGTATTACTTGGATTCGAGAGCAATAACTTGCTAGGTTTGAAAAACGGTTCATTTTCCCAAAACTGACGTTTTCCAAGCTTTTTTTAGGAAATCAATCGAATCTCAAAACTGGCCGTTTTTGCTTAATATGACTTATAATCAGACACCTTAATTTGATGAGTTGAACATATTTACATTATCCAAAAAAACTCTCGTTTTTCAATCTTTTTTAGGAAATGGATCAAACCTTAAAAACGGCCGTTTTTCCAGGTTTTGGTTAATATTACTTGGATTCGAGAGCAATAACTTGCAAGGTTTGAAAAACGGTTCATTTTCCCCAAACTGACGTTTTCCAAGCTTTTCTTAAAAAATCGAACGAATCTCAAAACGGGCCGTTTTTGCATGTTTTTGCTCAATATTACTTAAACCGGAGACCTTAATTTGATAAATTGAAGATATTTGCATTATCCAAAAAAACTCTCGTTTTTCAATCTTTTTAGGTAATAGATCAAACCTTAAAAACAGCATATTTTCAGGGTTTTGGTTAGTATTACTTGGATTCGAGAGCAATAACTTTCTAAGTTTGCAAAACGGTTTATTTTCCCCAAACTGACGTTTTTAAAGCTTTTTTTAAGAAATTGATCGAATCTCAAAACTAGCCGTTTTTGCATGTTTTTGCTTAATATTACTTATAATCAGACACCTTAGTTTGATAAGTTGAAGATATTTACATTATCCAAAAAACTCCCGTTTTTCAATCTTTTTTATAAATGGATCAAACCTTAAAAACGGCCGTTTTTCCAGGTTTTGGTTAATATTACTTAGATTCGAGAGCAATAACCTGCAAGGTTTGAAAATGGTTTATTTTCCCAAAACTGACGTTTTCCAAGCTTTGTTGGAAAATCGATCGAATCTCAAAACTGGCCGTTTTTGCTTAATATGACTTATTTTCAGACACCTTAATTTGATGAGTTGAACATATTTACATTATCCAAAAAACTCTTGTTTTTCAATCTTTTTTAAGAAATGGATCAAACCTTAAAAACGGCCGTTTTTCCAGGTTTTGATAATATTACTTGGATTCGAGAGCAATAACTTTCAAGGTTTGAAAAACGGTTTATTTTCCCAAAACTGACGTTTTCAAGGCTTTTTTTAGGAAATCGATCGAATCTCAAAACTGGCCGTTTTTGCATGTTTTTGCTTAATATGACTTATAATCAGAAACCTTAATTTGATAAGTTGAAGATATTTGCATTATCCAAAAAACTCTCGTTCTTCAATCTTTTTTATAAATGGATCAAACCTTAAAAACGGCCGTTTTTCCAGGTTTTGGTTAATATTACTTAGATTTGAGAGCAATAACATGCTAGGTTTGAAAAACGGTTTATTTTTCCAAAACTGACGTTTTTGAAGCTTTTTTCATGAAATCGATCGAATCTCAAATCTAGCCGTTTTTGCATGTTTTTGCTTAATATTACTTATAATCAGACACCTTAGTTTGATAAGTTGAAGATATTTACATTATCCAAAAAACTCCCGTTTTTGAATCTTTTTTAGGAAATGGATCAAACCTTAAAAACGGCCGTTTTTCCACGTTTTGGTTAATATTACTTGGATTCGAGAGCAATAACTTGCAAGGTTTGAAAAACAGTTTATTTTCCTAAAACTGACGTTTTTGAAGCTTTTTTTAAGAAATTGATCGAATCTCAAAATGCGACGTTTTTGCATGTTTTTGCTTGATATTACTTATAATCAGACACCTTAATCTGATAAGTTGAAGATATTTGCATAATCCAAAAAACTCCCGTTTTTCAATCTTTTTTAAGAAATGGATCAAACCTAAAAAACAGGCGATTTTCCAGGGTTTGAATATATTACTTAAATTCGAGAGCAATAACTTGCAAGGTTTGAAAAACGGTTTAATTTCCCAAAACTGACGTTTGTGAAGCTTTTTTCAAGAAATCGATCAAATCTCAAAACCGGCCGTTTTTGCATGTTTTTGCTTAATATGACTTATAATCAGACACCTTAATTTGATAATATTACACATAATCAGACACCTTAATTTGGTAAGTTGAAGTTATTAACATTATCTAAAAAAACTCTCGTTTTTCAATCTTTTTTAGAAATGGATCAAACCTTAAAAACGGCCGTTTTTCCAGGTTTTGGTTAATATTACTTGGATTCGAGAGCAATAACTTGCAAGGTTTGAAAAACGGTTCATTTTCCCCAAACTGACGTTTTCCAAGCTTTTCTTAAAAAATCGATCGAATCTCAAAACTGGCCGTTTTTGCATGTTTTTGCTTAATATTACTTAAAATCGGAGACCTTAATTTGATAAATTGAAGATATTTGCATTATCCAAAATTACTCTCGTTTTTCAATCTTTTTAGGTAATGGATCAAACCTTAAAAACAGCATATTTTCAGGGTTTTGGTTAGTATTACTTGGATTCGAGAGCAATAACTTTCAAAGTTTGCAAAACGGTTTATTTTCCCCAACCTGACGTTTTTAAAGCTTTTTTTAAGAAATTGATCGAATCTCAAAACTAGCCGTTTTTGCATGTTTTTGCTTAATATTACTTATAATCAGACACCTTAGTTTGATAAGTTGAAGATATTTACATTATCCAAAAAACTCCCGTTTTTGAATCTTTTTTAGGAAATGGATCAAACCTTAAAAACGGCCGTTTTTCCACGTTTTGGTTAATATTACTTGGATTCGAGAGCAATAACTTGCAAGGTTTGAAAAACAGTTTATTTTCCTAAAACTGACGTTTTTGAAGCTTTTTTCAAGAAATCGATCAAATCTCAAAACCGGCCGTTTTTGCATGTTTTTGTTTAATATGACTTATAATCAGACACCTTAATTTGATAAGTTGAAGATATTTGCATTATCCAAAAAACTCCCGTTTTTCAATCTTTTTTAAGAAATGGATCGAACCTAAAAACCGCCGTTTTTCCAGGTTTTGGTTAATATTACTTAGATTCGAGAGCAATAAATTGCTAGGTTTATAAAACGGTATATTTTTCCAAAACCGACGTTTTTCAAGCTTTTTTTATGAAATCGATCGAATCTCAAAACTAGCCGTTTTTGCATGTTTTTGCTTAATATTACACATAATCAGGCACCTTAATTTTGCAAGTTGAAGTTATTTACATTATTTAAAAAACTCCCGTTTTTCAATCTTTTTTAAGAAATGGTTCAAACCTTAAAAATGGCCGTTTTTCCACGTTTTGGTTAATATTACTTGGATTCGAGAGCAATAACTTGCAAGGTTTGAAAAACAGTTTTTTTTTTCTAAAACCGACGTTTTTCAAGCTTTTTTAAAGAAATTGATCGAATCTCAAAATGCGACGTTTTTGCATGTTTTTGCTTGATATTACTTATAATCAGACACGTTAATTTGATAAGTTGAAGATATTTGCATTATCCAAAAAACTCTTGTTTTTTAATCTTTTTTTAAGAAATGGATCAAACCTTAAAAACGGCCGTTTTTCCAGGTTTTGGTTAATATTACTTGGATTCGAGAGCAATAACTTTCAAGGTTTGAAAAACGGTTTATTTTCCCAAAACTGACGTTTTCCAAGCTTTTTTTAGGAAATCAATCGAATCTCAAAACTGGCCGTTTTTGCTTAATATGACTTATAATCAGACACCTTAATTTGATGAGTTGAACATATTTACATTATCCAAAAAAACTCGTTTTTCAATCTTTTTTAGGAAATGGATCAAACCTTAAAAACGGCCGTTTTTCCAGGTTTTGGTTAATATTACTTGGATTCGAGAGCAATAACCTGCAAGGTTTGAAAATAGTTTATTTTCCCAAAACTGACGTTTTCCAAGCTTTGTTAGAAAATCGATCGAATCTCAAAACTGGCCGTTTTTGCTTAATATGACTTATAATCAGACACCTTAATTTGATGAGTTGAACATATTTACATTATCCAAAAAAACTCGTTTTTCAATCTTTTTTAAGAAATGGATCAAACCTAAAAAACAGGCGATTTTCCAGGGTTTGGATATATTACTTAGATTCGAGAGCAATAACTTTCAAGTTTGAAAAACGGTTTATTTTCCCAAAACTGACGTTTTCAAGGCTTTTTTAGGAAATCGATCGAATCTCAAAACTGGCCGTTTTTGCTTAATATGACTTATAATCAGACACCTTAATTTGATGAGTTTAACATATTTACATTATCCAAAAAACTTCCGTTTTTCAATCTTTTTTAAGAAATGGTTCAAACCTTAAAAACGGCCGTTTTTCCAGGTTTTGGTTAATATTACTTAAATTTGAGAGCAATAACTTGCTAGGTTTGAAAAACGGTTTATTTTTCCAAAACTGACGTTTTTGAAGCTTTTTTCAAGAAATTGATCGAATCTCAAAATGCGACGTTTTTGCATGTTTTTGCTTGATATTACTTATAATCAGACACCTTAATTTGATAAGTTGAAGATATTTGCATAATCCAAAAAACTCCCGTTTTTCAATCTTTTTTAAGAAATGGATCAAACCTAAAAAACAGGCGATTTTCCAGGGTTTGGATATATTACTTAGATTCGAGAGCAATAAATTGCAAGGTTTGAAAAACGGTTTATTTTCCCCAAACTTACGTTTTTAAAGCTTTTTTCAAGAAATCGATCAAATCTCAAAACCGGCCGTTTTTCGCATGTTTTTGCTTAATATGACTTATAATCAGACACCTTAATTTGATAAGTTGAAGATATTTGCATTATCCAAAGAACTCTCGTTTTTCAATCTTTTTTATAAATGGATCAAACCTTAAAAACGGCCGTTTTTCCAGGTTTTGGTTAATATTACTTAGATTCGAGAGCAATAAATTGCTAGGTTTATAAAACGGTATATTTTTCCAAAACCGACGTTTTTGAAGCTTTTTTTATGAATTCGATCGAATCTCAAAACTAGCCGTTTTTGCATGTTTTTGCTTAATATTACACATAATCAGACACCTTAATTTGGTAAGTTGAAGTTATTAACATTATCCAAAAAACTCCCGTTTTTCAATCTTTTTTAAGAAATGGTTCAAAACTTAAAAACGGCCGTTTTTCCACGATTTGGTTAATATTTCTTGGATTCGAGAGCATTTACTTGCTAGGTTTGAAAAACGGTTCATTTTCGCAAAACTGACGTTTTCCAAGCTTTTTTTAGGAAATCAATCGAATCTCAAAACTGGCCGTTTTTGCTTAATATGACTTATAATCAGACACCTTAATTTGATAAGTTGAAGATATTTGCATTATCCAAAAAAACTCTCGTTTTTCAATCTTTTTTAGGAAATGGATCAACCATTAAAAACGGCCGTTTTTCCACGTTTTGGTTAATATTACTTGGATTCGAGTATTACTTGGATTCGAGAGCAATAACTTGCTAGGTTTGAAAAACGGTTCATTTTCCCAAAACTGACGTTTTCCAAGCTTTTTTTAGGAAATCAATCGAATCTCAAAACTGGCCGTTTTTGCTTAATATGACTTATAATCAGACACCTTAATTTGATGAGTTGAACATATTTACATTATCCAAAAAAACTCTCGTTTTTCAATCTTTTTTAGGAAATGGATCAAACCTTAAAAACGGCCGTTTTTCCAGGTTTTGGTTAATATTACTTGGATTCGAGAGCAATAACTTGCAAGGTTTGAAAAAACGGTTCATTTTCCCCAAACTGACGTTTTCCAAGCTTTTCTTAAAAAATCGATCGAATCTCAAAACTGGCCGTTTTTGCATGTTTTTGCTCAATATTACTTAAACCGGAGACCTTAATTTGATAAATTGAAGATATTTGCATTATCCAAAAAAACTCTCGTTTTTCAATCTTTTTAGGTAATGGATCAAACCTTAAAAACAGCATATTTTCAGGGTTTTGGTTAGTATTACTTGGATTCGAGAGCAATAACTTTCTAAGTTTGCAAAACGGTTTATTTTCCCCAAACTGACGTTTTTAAAGCTTTTTTTAAGAAATTGATCGAATCTCAAAACTAGCCGTTTTTGCATGTTTTTGCTTAATATTACTTATAATCAGACACCTTAGTTTGATAAGTTGAAGATATTTACATAATCCAAAAAACTCCCGTTTTTCAATCTTTTTTATAAATGGATCAAACCTTAAAAACGGCCGTTTTTCCAGGTTTTGGTTAATATTACTTAGATTCGAGAGCAATAACCTGCAAGGTTTGAAAATGGTTTATTTTCCCAAAACTGACGTTTTCCAAGCTTTGTTGGAAAATCGATCGAATCTCAAAACTGGCCGTTTTTGCTTAATATGACTTATTTTCAGACACCTTAATTTGATGAGTTGAACATATTTACATTATCCAAAAAACTCTTGTTTTTCAATCTTTTTTAAGAAATGGATCAAACCTTAAAAACGGCCGTTTTTCCAGGTTTTGATAATATTACTTGGATTCGAGAGCAATAACTTTCAAGGTTTGAAAAACGGTTTATTTTCCCAAAACTGACGTTTTCAAGGCTTTTTTTAGGAAATCGATCGAATCTCAAAACTGGCCGTTTTTGCATGTTTTTGCTTAATATGACTTATAATCAGACACCTTAATTTGATAAGTTGAAGATATTTGCATTATCCAAAAAACTCTCGTTCTTCAATCTTTTTTATAAATGGATCAAACCTTAAAAACGGCCGTTTTTCCAGGTTTTGGTTAATATTACTTAGATTCGAGAGCAATAAATTGCTAGGTTTATAAAACGGTATATTTTTTCAAAACCGACGTTTTTCAAGCTTTTTTTATGAAATCGATCGAATCTCAAAACTAGCCGTTTTTGCATGTTTTTGCTTAATATTACACATAATCAGGCACCTTAATTTGGTAAGTTGAAGTTATTTACATTATTTAAAAAAACTCCCGTTTTTCAATCTTTTTTAAGAAATGGTTCAAACCTTAAAAACGGCCGTTTTTCCAGGTTTTGGTTAATATTACTTAGATTTGAGAGCAATAACATGCTAGGTTTGAAAAACGGTTTATTTTTCCAAAACTGACGTTTTTGAAGCTTTTTTCATGAAATCGATCGAATCTCAAATCTAGCCGTTTTTGCATGTTTTTGCTTAATATTACTTATAATCAGACACCTTAGTTTGATAAGTTGAAGATATTTACATTATCCAAAAAACTCCCGTTTTTGAATCTTTTTTAGGAAATGGATCAAACCTTAAAAACGGCCGTTTTTCCACGTTTTGGTTAATATTACTTGGATTCGAGAGCAATAACTTGCAAGGTTTGAAAAACAGTTTATTTTCCTAAAACTGACGTTTTTGAAGCTTTTTTTAAGAAATTGATCGAATCTCAAAATGCGACGTTTTTGCATGTTTTTGCTTGATATTACTTATAATCAGACACCTTAATCTGATAAGTTGAAGATATTTGCATAATCCAAAAAACTCCCGTTTTTCAATCTTTTTTAAGAAATGGATCAAACCTAAAAAACAGGCGATTTTCCAGGGTTTGAATATATTACTTAGATTCGAGAGCAATAACTTGCAAGGTTTGAAAAACGGTTTAATTTCCCAAAACTGACGTTTGTGAAGCTTTTTTCAAGAAATCGATCAAATCTCAAAACCGGCCGTTTTTGCATGTTTTTGCTCAATATGACTTATAATCAGACACCTTAATTTGATAATATTACACATAATCAGACACCTTAATTTGGTAAGTTGAAGTTATTAACATTATCTAAAAAAAACTCTCGTTTTTCAATCTTTTTTAGAAATGGATCAAACCTTAAAAACGGCCGTTTTTCCAGGTTTTGGTTAATATTACTGGATTCGAGAGCAATAACTTGCAAGGTTTGAAAAACGGTTTATTTTTCCCAAACTGACGTTTTCAAGCTTTTCTTAAAAAATCGATCGAATCTCAAAACGGGCCGTTTTTGCCTGTTTTTGTTCTTAATATTACTTAAAATCGGAGACCTTAATTTGATAAATTGAAGATATTTGCATTATCCAAAAAAACTCTCGTTTTTCAATCTTTTTAGGTAATGGATCAAACCTTAAAAACAGCATATTTTTCAGGGTTTTGGTTAGTATTACTTGGATTCGAGAGCAATAACTTTCAAAGTTTGCAAAACGGTTTATTTTCCCCAACCTGACGTTTTAAAGCTTTTTTTAAGAAATTGATCGAATCTCAAAACTAGCCGTTTTTGCATGTTTTTGCTTAATATTACTTATAATCAGACACCTTAGTTTGATAAGTTGAAGATATTTACATTATCCAAAAAACTCCCGTTTTTGAATCTTTTTTAGGAAATGGATCAAACCTTAAAAACGGCCGTTTTTCCACGTTTTGGTTAATATTACTTGGATTCGAGAGCAATAACTTGCAAGGTTTGAAAAACAGTTTATTTTCCTAAAACTGACGTTTTTGAAGCTTTTTTAAGAAATTGATCGAATCTCAAAATGCGACGTTTTTGCATGTTTTTGCTTGATATTACTTATAATCAGACACCTTAAATTTGATAAGTTGAAAATATTTGCATAATCCAAAAAACTCCCGTTTTTCAATCTTTTTTAAGAAATGGATCAAACTAAAAAACAGGCGATTTTCCAGGGTTTGGATATATTACTTAGATTCGAGAGCAATAACTTGCAAGGTTTGAAAAACGGTTTATTTTCCCAAAACTGACGTTTTTGAAGCTTTTTTCAAGAAATCGATCAAATCTCAAAACCGGCCGTTTTGCATTGTTTTTGCTTAATATGACTTATAATCAGACACCTTAATTTGATAAGTTGAAGATATTTGCATTATCCAAAAAACCTCGTTTTTCAATCTTTTTTATAAATGGATCAAACCTTAAAAACGGCCGTTTTTTCCAGGTTTTGGTTAATATTACTTAGATTCGAGAGCAATAAATTGCTAGGTTTATAAAACGGTATATTTTTTTCAAAACCGACGTTTTTGAAGCTTTTTTTATGAAATCGATCGAATCTGAAAACTAGCCGTTTTTGCATGTTTTTGCTTAATATTACACATATCAGGCACCTTAATTTGGTAAGTTGAAGTTATTTACATTATTAAAAAAACCCCGTTTTTCAATCTTTTTTAAGAAATGGTTCAAACCTTAAAAACGGCCGTTTTTCCAGGTTTTGGTTAATATTACTTAGATTTGAGAGCAATAACATGCTAGGTTTGAAAAACGGTTTTATTTTTCCAAAACTGACGTTTTTGGAGCTTTTTTCATGAAATCGATCGAATCTCAAATCTAGCCGTTTTTGCATGTTTTTGCTTAATATGACTTATAATCAGACACTTTAATTTGATAAGTTGAAGATATTTGCATTATGCAAAAAACTCTCGTTTTTCAATCTTTTTTAGAAATGGATCAAACCTTAAAAACGGCCGTTTTTCCAGGTTTTGGTTAATATTACTTGGATTCGAGAGCAATAACTTGCAAGGTTTGAAAAACGGTTCATTTTCCCAAAACTGACGTTTTCCAAGCTTTTCTTAAAAAATCGATCGAATCTCAAAACTGGCCGTTTTTGCATGTTTTTGCTTAATATTACTTAAAATCGGAGACCTTAATTTGATAAATTAAAGATATTTGCATTATCCAAAAAAACCTCTCGTTTTTCAATCTTTTTTAGGTAATGGATCAAACCTTAAAAACAGCATATTTTCAGGGTTTTGGTTAGTATTACTTGGATTCGAGAGCAAAAACTTTCTAAGTTTTGCAAAACGGTTTATTTTCCCCAAACTGACGTTTTTTAAAGCTTTTTTTAAGAAATTGATCGAATCTCAAAACTAGCCGTTTTTGCATGTTTTTGCTTAATATTACACATAATCAGGCACCTTAATTTGGCAAGTTGAAGTTATTTACATTATTCAAAAAACTCCCGTTTTTCAATCTTTTTTAAGAAATGGTTCAAACCTTAAAAACGGCCGTTTTTCCAGGTTTTGGTAATATTACTTAGATTTGAGAGCAATAACTTGCTAGGTTTGGAAAAAATGGTTTATTTTTCCAAAACTGACGTTTTGAAGCTTTTTTCATGAAATCGATCGAATCTCAAATCTAGCCGTTTTTGCATGTTTTTGCTTAATATTACTTATAATCAGACACCTTAGTTTGATAAGTTGAAGATATTTACATTATCCAAAAAACTCCCGTTTTTGAATCTTTTTAGGAAATGGATCAAACCTTAAAAACGGCCGTTTTTCCACGTTTTGGTTAATATTACTTGGATTCGAGAGCAATAACCTGCAAGGTTTGAAAAACAGTTTATTTTCCTAAAACTGACGTTTTTTCAGCTTTTTTTAAGAAATTGATCGAATCTCAAAATGCGACGTTTTTTGAATGTTTTTGCTTGATATTACTCATAATCAGACACCTTAATTTGATAAGTTGAAGATATTTGCATAATCCAAAAAACTCCCGTTTTTCAATCTTTTTTAAGAAATGGATCAAACCTAAAAAACAGGCGATTTTCAGGTTTGGATATATTACTTAGATTCGAGAGCAATAACTTGCAAGGTTTGAAAAACGGTTTTATTTTCCCAAAACTGACGTTTTTGAAGCTTTTTTCAAGAAATCGATCAAATCTCAAAACCGGCCGTTTTTGCATGTTTTTGCTTAATATGACTTATAATCAGACACCTTAATTTGATAAGTTGAAGATATTTGCATTTTCCAAAAAACTCTCGTTTTTCAATCTTTTTTATAAATGGATCAAACCTTAAAAACGGCCGTTTTTCCAGGTTTTGGTTAATATTACTTAGATTCGAGAGCAATAAATTGCTAGGTTTATAAACGGTATATTTTTTTCAAAACCGACGTTTTTGAAGCTTTTTTTATGAAATCGATCGAATCTCAAAACTAGCCGTTTTTGCATGTTTTTGCTTAATATTACACATAATCAGGCACCTTAATTTGGTAAGTTGAAGTTATTTACATTATTCAAAAAAACTCTCGTTTTTCAATCTTTTTTAAGAAATGGTTCAAACCTTAAAAACGGCCGTTTTTCCAGGTTTTGGTTAATATTACTTAGATTTGAGAGCAATAACATGCTAGGTTTGAAAAACGGTTTATTTTTCCAAAACTGACGTTTTTGAAGCTTTTTTCATGAAATCGATCGAATCTCAAATCTAGCCGTTTTTGCATGTTTTTGCTTAATATGACTTATAATCAGACACCTTAATTTGATAAGTTGAAGATATTTGCATTATGCAAAAAACTCTCGTTTTTCAATCTTTTTTAGAAATAGATCAAACCTTAAAAACGGCCGTTTTTCCAGGTTTTGGTTAATATTACTTGGATTCGAGAGCAATAACTTGCAAGGTTTGAAAAACGGTTCATTTTCCCAAAACTGACGTTTTCCAAGCTTTTCTTAAAAAATCGATCGAATCTCAAAACTGGCCGTTTTTGCATGTTTTTGCTTAATATTACTTAAAATCGGAGACCTTAATTTGATAAATTAAAGATATTTGCATTATCCAAAAAAACTCTCGTTTTTCAATCTTTTTTAGGTAATGGATCAAACCTTAAAAACAGCATATTTTCAGGGTTTTGGTTAGTATTACTTGGATTCGAGAGCAAAAACTTTCTAAGTTTGCAAAACGGTTTATTTTCCCCAAACTGACGTTTTTAAAGCTTTTTTTAAGAAATTGATCGAATCTCAAAACTAGCCGTTTTTGCATGTTTTTGCTTAATATTACTTATAATCAGACACCTTAGTTTGATAAGTTGAAGATATTTACATTATCCAAAAAACTCCCGTTTTTGAATCTTTTTTAGGAAATGGATCAAACCTTAAAAACGGCCGTTTTTCCACGTTTTGGTTAATATTACTTGGATTCGAGAGCAATAACTTGCAAGGTTTGAAAAACAGTTTATTTTCCTAAAACTGACGTTTTTCAAGCTTTTTTTAAGAAATTGATCGAATCTCAAAATGCGACGTTTTTGAATGTTTTTGCTTGATATTACTCATAATCAGACACCTTAATTTGATAAGTTGAAGATATTTGCATAATCCAAAAAACTCCCGTTTTTCAATCTTTTTTGAGAAATGGATCAAACCTAAAAAACAGGCGATTTTCCAGGGTTTGGATATATTACTTAGATTCGAGAGCAATAACTTGCAAGGTTTGAAAAACGGTTTATTTTCCCAAAACTGACGTTTTTGAAGCTTTTTTCAAGAAATCGATCAAATCTCAAAACCGGCCGTTTTTGCATGTTTTTGCTTAATATGACTTATAATCAGACACCTTAATTTGATAAGTTGAAGATATTTGCATTATCCAAAAAACTCTCGTTTTTCAATCTTTTTTATAAATGGATCAAACCTTAAAAACGGCCGTTTTTCCAGGTTTTGGTTAATATTACTTAGATTCGAGAGCAATAAATTGCTAGGTTTATAAAACGGTATATTTTTTCAAACCGACGTTTTTGAAGCTTTTTTATGAAATCGATCGAATCTCAAAACTAGCCGTTTTTGCATGTTTTTGCTTAATATTACACATAATCAGGCACCTTAATTTGGCAAGTTGAAGTTATTTACATTATTCAAAAAACTCCCGTTTTTCAATCTTTTTTAAGAAATGTGTTCAAACCTTAAAAACGGCCGTTTTTCCAGGTTTTGTTTAATATTACTTAGATTTGAGAGCAATAACTTGCTAGGTTTGAAAAACTGTTTATTTTTTCCAAAACTGACGTTTTTGAAGCTTTTTTCATGAAATCGATCGAATCTCAAATCTAGCCGTTTTTGCATGTTTTTGCTTAATATTACTTATAATCAGACACCTTAGTTTGATAAGTTGAAGATATTTACATTATCCAAAAAACTCCCTTTTTTGAATCTTTTTTAGGAAATGGATCAAACCTTAAAACGGCCGTTTTTCACGTTTTGGTTAATATTACTTGGATTCGAGAGCAATAACTTGCAAGGTTTGAAAAACAGTTTATTTTCCTAAAACTGACGTTTTTCAAAGCTTTTTTTAAGAAATTGATCGAATCTCAAAATGCGACGTTTTTGAATGTTTTTGCTTGATATTACTCATAATCAGACACCTTAATTTGATAAGTTGAAGATATTTGCATAATCAAAAAACTCCCGTTTTTCAATCTTTTTAAGAAAATGGATCAAACCTAAAAAACAGGCGATTTTCCAGGGTTTGGATATATTACTTAGATTCGAGAGCAATAACTTGCAAGGTTTGAAAAACGGTTTAATTTTCCCAAAACTGACGTTTTTGAAGCTTTTTTAAAGAAATCGATCCAAATCTCAAAGGCTTTTTTGCATGTTTTTGCTTAATATGACTTATTAATCAGACACCTTAATTTGATAAGTTGAAGATATTTGCATTATCCAAAAAAACTCTCGTTTTCAAATCTTTTTTATAATGGATCAAACTTAAAAACGGCCGTTTTTCCAGGTTTTGGTTAATATTACTTAGATTCGAGAGCAATAAATTGCTAGGTTTATTAAACGGTATATTTTTTCAAACCGACGTTTTGAAGCTTTTTTTATGAAATCGATCGAATCTCAAATCTAGCCGATTTTGCATGTTTTTGCTTAATATTAACACATAATCAGGCACCCTTTAATTTGGCAAGTTGAAGTTATTTACATTATTCAAAAAACTCCCGTTTTTCAATCTTTTTTAAGAAATGGTTCAAACATTAAAAACGCCGTTTTTCCAGGTTTTGGTTAATATTACTTAGATTTGAGAGCAATAACATGCTAGGTTGAAAAACGGTTTATTTTTCGAAAAAACTGACCGTTTTTGAAGCTTTTTTCATGAAATCGATCGAATCTCAAATCTAGCCGTTTTTTGCATGTTTTTGCTTAATATTACTTATAATCAAACACCTTAGTTTGATAAGTTGAAGATATTTACATATCCAAAAAACTCCCGTTTTTGAATCTTTTTTAGGAAATGGATCAAACCTTAAAAACGGCCGTTTTTCCACGTTTTGGTTAATATTACTTGGATTCGAGAGCAATAACCTTGCAAGGTTTGAAAAACAGTTTATTTTCCTAAAACTGACGTTTTTCAAGCTTTTTTAAGAAATTGATCGAATCTCAAAATGAAACGTTTTTGCATGTTTTTGCTTGATATTACTTATAATCAGACACCTTAATTTGATAAGTTGAAGATATTTGCATAATCCAAAAAACTCCCGTTTTTCATCTTTTTAAGAAATGGATCAAACCTAAAAAACAGGCGATTTTCCAGGGTTTGGATATATTACTTAGATTCGAGAGCAATAACTTGCAAGGTTTTGAAAAACGTTTATTTTCCCAAAACTGACGTTTTTCAAGCTTTTTTAAGAAATCGATCGAATCTCAAAACTAGCACCGTTTTTGCATGTTTTTGCTAAATAAGACTTATAATCAGACACCTTATTTGATAAGTTGAAGATATTTGCATTATCCAAAAAACTCTCGTTTTTCAATCTTTTTTATAAATGGATCAAACCTTAAAAACGGCCGTTTTTCCAGGTTTTGGTTAATATTACTTAGATTCGAGAGCAATAAATTGCTAGGTTTATAAACGGTATATTTTTTCAAAACCGAAGTTTTTGAAGCTTTTTTTATGAAATCGATCGAATCTCAAAACTAGCCGTTTTTGCATGTTTTTGCTTAATATTACACATAATCAGGCACCTTAATTTGGCAAGTTGAAGTTATTTACATTATTCAAAAAACTCCCGTTTTCAATCTTTTTTAAGAATGGTTCAAACCTTAAAAACGGCCGTTTTTCCAGGTTTTGGTTAATATTACTTAGATTTGAGAGCAATAACTTGCTAGGTTTGAAAAACGGTTAATTTTTCCAAAACTGACGTTTTTGAAGCTTTTTCATGAAATCGATCGAATCTCAAATCTAGCCGTTTTTGCATGTTTTTGCTTAATATTTCTTATAATCAGACACCTTAGTTTGATAAGTTGAAGATATTTACATTATCCAAAAAACTCCCGTTTTTGAATCTTTTTAGGAAATGGATCAAACCTTAAAAACGGCCGTTTTTTCCACGTTTTGGTTAATATTACTTGGATTCGAGAGCAATAACTTGCAAGGTTAGAAAAACAGTTTATTTTCCTAAAACTGACGTTTTTCAAGCTTTTTTTAAGAAATTGATCGAATCTTAAAATGCGACGTTTTTGAATGTTTTTGCTTGATATTACTCATAATCAGACACCTTAATTTGATAAGTTGAAGATATTTGCATAATCCAAAAAACTCCCGTTTTTCAATCTTTTTTAAGAAATGGATCAAACCTAAAAACAGCGATTTTCCAGGGTTTGGATATATTACTTAGATTCGAGAGCAATAACTTGCAAGGTTGAAAAACGGTTTATTTCCCAAAACTGACGTTTTTGAAGCTTTTTTCAAGAAATCGATCAAATCTCAAAACCGGCCGTTTTTGCATGTTTTTGCTTAATATGACTTATAATCAGACACCTTAATTTGATAAGTTGAAGATATTTGCATTATCCAAAAACTCTCGTTTTTCAATCTTTTTTATAATGGATCAAACCTTAAAAAACGGCCGTTTTTCCAGGTTTTGGTTAATATTACTTAGATTCGAGAGCAATAAATTGCTAGATTTATAAAACGGTATATTTTTTCAAAACCGACGTTTTTGAAGCTTTTTTTATGAAATCGATCGAATCTCAAAACTAGCCGTTTTTGCATGTTTTTGCTTAATATTACACATAATCAGGCACCTTAATTTGGCAAGTTGAAGTTATTTACATTATTCAAAAAACTCCCGTTTTTTCCAATCTTTTTTAAGAAATGGTTCAAACCTTAAAAACGGCCGTTTTTCCAGGTTTTGGTTAATATTACTTAGATTTAAGAGCAATAACATGCTAGGTTTGAAAAACGGTTTATTTTTCGAAAAACTGACGTTTTTGAAGCTTTTTTCATGAAATCGATCGAATCTCAAATCTAGCCGTTTTTGCATGTTTTTGCTTAATATTACTTATAATCAAACACCTTAGTTTGATAAGTTGAAGATATTTACATATCCAAAAAACTCCCGTTTTTGAATCTTTTTTAGGAAATGGATCAACCTTAAAAACGGCCGTTTTTCCACGTTTTGGTTAATATTACTTGGATTCGAGAGCAATAACTTGCAAGGTTTGAAAAACAGTTTATTTTCCTAAAACTGACGTTTTTCAAGCTTTTTTTAAGAAATTGATCGAATCTCAAAATGCGACGTTTTTGCATGTTTTTGCTTGATATTACTTATAATCAGACACCTTAATTTGATAAGTTGAAGATATTTGCATAATCCAAAAAACTCCCGTTTTTCAATCTTTTTTAAGAAATGGATCAAACCTAAAAAACAGGCGATTTTCCAGGGTTTGGATATATTACTTAGATTCGAGAGCAATAACTTGCAAGGTTTGAAAAACGGTTTATTTTCCCCAAACTGACGTTTTTGAAGCTTTTTTCAAGAAATCGATCAAATATCAAAACCGGCCGTTTTTGCATGTTTTTGCATAATATGACTTATAATCAGACACCTTAATTTGATAAGTTGAAGATATTTGCATTATCCAAAAAACTCTCGTTTTTCAATCTTTTTTATAAATGGATCAAACCTTAAAAACGGCCGTTTTTCCAGGTTTTGGTTAATATTACTTAGATTCGAGAGCAATAAATTGCTAGGTTTATAAAACGGTATATTTTTTCAAAACCGAAGTTTTTGAAGCTTTTTTTATGAAATCGATCGAATCTCAAAACTAGCCGTTTTTGCATGTTTTTGCTTAATATTACACATAATCAGGCACCTTAATTTGGCAAGTTGAAGTTATTTACATTATTCAAAAAACTCCCGTTTTTCAATCTTTTTTAAGAAATGGTTCAAACCTTAAAAAAGGCCGTTTTTCCAGGTTTTGGTTAATATTACTTAGATTTGAGAGCAATAACTTGCTAGGTTTGAAAAACGGTTAATTTTTCCAAAACTGACGTTTTTGAAGCTTTTTTCATGAAATCGATCGAATCTCAAATCTAGCCGTTTTTGCATGTTTTTGCTTAATATTTCTTATAATCAGACACCTTAGTTTGATAAGTTGAAGATATTTACATACATTATCCAAAAAACTCCCGTTTTTGAATCTTTTTTAGGAAATGGATCAAACCTTAAAAACGGCCGTTTTTCCACGTTTTGGTTAATATTACTTGGATTCGAGAGCAATAACTTGCAAGGTTAGAAAAACAGTTTATTTTCCTAAAACTGACGTTTTTTAAGAAATTGATCGAATCTCAAAATGCGACGTTTTAGCATGTTTTTGCTTAATATTACTTATAATCAGACACCTTAATTTGATAAGTTGAAGATATTTGCATAATCCAAAAAACTCCCGTTTTTCAATCTTTTTTAAGAAATGGATCAAACCTAAAAAACAGGCGATTTTCCAGGGTTTGGATATATTACTTAGATTCGAGAGCAATAACTTGCAAGGTTTGAAAAACGGTTTATTTTCCCAAAACTGACGTTTTTGAAGCTTTTTTCAAGAAATCGATCAAATCTCAAAACCGGCCGTTTTTGCATGTTTTTGCTTAATATGACTTATAATCAGACACCTTAATTTGATAAGTTGAAGATATTTGCATTATCCAAAAAACTCTCGTTTTTCAATCTTTTTTATAAATGGATCAAACCTTAAAAACGGCCGTTTTTCCAGGTTTTGGTTAATATTACTTAGATTCGAGAGCAATAAATTGCTAGGTTTATAAAACGGTATATTTTTTCAAAACCGACGTTTTTGAAGCTTTTTTTATGAAATCGATCGAATCTCAAAACTAGCCGTTTTTGCATGTTTTTGCCTAATATTACACATAATCAGGCACCTTAATTTGGTAAGTTGAAGTTATTTACATTATTCAAAAAACTCCCGTTTTTCAATCTTTTTTAAGAAATGGTTCAAACCTTAAAAACGGCCGTTTTTCCACGTTTTGGTTAATATTACTTAGATTTGAGAGCAATAACTTGCTAGGTTTGAAAAACGGTTTATTTTTCCAAAACTGACGTTTTTGAAGCTTTTTTCATGAAATCGATCGAATCTCAAATCTAGCCGTTTTTGCATGTTTTTGCTTAATATTTCTTATAATCAGACACCTTAGTTTGATAAGTTGAAGATATTTACATTATCCAAAAAACTCCCGTTTTTGAATCTTTTTTAGGAAATGGATCAAACCTTAAAAACGGCCGTTTTTCCACGTTTTGGTTAATATTACTTGGATTCGAGAGCAATAACTTGCAAGGTTAGAAAAACAGTTTATTTTCCTAAAACTGACGTTTTTTAAGAAATTGATCGAATCTCAAAATGCGACGTTTTAGCATGTTTTTGCTTAATATTACTTATAATCAGACACCTTAATTTGATAAGTTGAAGATATTTGCATAATCCAAAAAACTCCCGTTTTTCAATCTTTTTTAAGAAATGGATCAAACCTAAAAAACAGGCGATTTTCCAGGGTTTGGATATATTACTTAGATTCGAGAGCAATAACTTGCAAGGTTTGAAAAACGGTTTATTTTCCCAAAACTGACGTTTTTGAAGCTTTTTTCAAGAAATCGATCAAATCTCAAAACCGGCCGTTTTTGCATGTTTTTGCTTAATATGACTTATAATCAGACACCTTAATTTGATAAGTTGAAGATATTTGCATTATCCAAAAAACTCTCGTTTTTCAATCTTTTTTATAAATGGATCAAACCTTAAAAACGGCCGTTTTTCCAGGTTTTGGTTAATATTACTTAGATTCGAGAGCAATAAATTGCTAGGTTTATAAAACGGTATATTTTTTCAAAACCGACGTTTTTGAAGCTTTTTTTATGAAATCGATCGAATCTCAAAACTAGCCGTTTTTGCATGTTTTTGCTTAATATTACACATAATCAAGCACCTTATTTTGGCAAGTTGAAGTTATTTACATTATTCAAAAAACTCCCGTTTTTCAATCTTTTTTAAGAAATGGTTCAAACCTTAAAAACGGCCGTTTTTCCAGGTTTTGGTTAATATTACTTAGATTTGAGAGCAATAACTTGCTAGGTTTGAAAAACGGTTTATTTTTCCAAAACTGACGTTTTTGAAGCTTTTTTCATGAAATCGATCGAATCTCAAATCTAGCCGCTTTTGCATGTTTTTGCTTAATATTACTTATAATCAGACACCTTAGTTTGATAAGTTGAAGATATTTACATTATCCAAAAAACTCCCGTTTTTGAATCTTTTTTAGGAAATGGATCAAACCTTAAAAACGGCCGTTTTTCCACGTTTTGGTTAATATTACTTGGATTCGAGAGCAATAACTTGCAAGGTTTGAAAAACAGTTTATTTTCCTAAAACTGACGTATTTGAAGCTTTTTATAAGAAATTGATCGAATCACAAAATGCGACGTTTTTGCATGTTTTTGCTTGATATTACTTATAATCAGACACCTTAATTTGATAAGTTGAAGATATTTGCATAATCCAAAAAACCCCCGTTTTTCACTCTTTTTTAAGAAATGGATCAAACCTAAAAAACAGGCGATTTTCCAGGGTTTGGATATATTACTTAGATTCGAGAGCAATAACTTGCAAGGTTTGAAAAACGGTTTATTTTCCCAAAACTGACGTTTTTGAAGCTTTTTTCAAGAAATCGATCAAATCTCAAAACCGGCCGTTTTTGCATGTTTTTGCTTAATATGACTTATAATAAAACACCTTAATTTGATAAGTTGAAGATATTTGCATTATCCAAAAAACTCTCGTTTTTCAATCTTTTTTATAAATGGATCAAACCTTAAAAACGGCCGTTTTTCCAGGTTTTGGTTAATATTACTTAGATTCGAGAGCAATAAATTGCTGGGTTTATAAAACGGTATATTTTTCCAAAACCGACGTTTTTGAAGCTTTTTTTATGAAATCGATCGAATCTCAAAACTAGCCGTTTTTGCATTTTTTTGCTTAATATTACACATAATCAGACACCTTAATTTGGTAAGTTGAAGTTATTAACATTATCCAAAAAACTCCCGTTTTTCAATTTTTTTTAAGAAATGGTTCAAACCTTAAAAACGGCCGTTTTTCCACGTTTTGGTTAATATTACTTAGATTCAGGAGCAATAACCTGCTAGGTTTGAAAAACGGTTTATTTTCCCAAAACTGACGTTTTCCAAGCTTTTCTCAAGAAATCGATCAAATCTCAAAACCAGCCGTTTTTGCATGTTTTTGCTTAATATGACTTATAATCAGACACCTTAATTTGATAAGTTGAAGATATTTGCATTATGCAAAAAACTCTCGTTTTTCAATCTTTTTTAGAAATGGATCAAACCTTAAAAACGGCCGTTTTTCAAGGTTTTGGTTAATATTACTTGGATTCGAGAGCAATAACTTGCAAGGTTTGAAAAACGGTTCATTTTCCCAAAACTGACGTTTTCCAAGCTTTTTTTAGGAAATCGATCGAATCTCAAAACTGGCCGTTTTTGCATGTTTTTGCTTAATATTACTTAAAATCGGAGACCATAATTTGATAAATTGAAGATATTTGCATTATCCAAAAAAACTCTTGTTTTTTAATCTTTTTTAGGTAATGGATCAAACCTTAAAAACAGCATATTTTCAGGGTTTTGGTTAGTATTACTTGGATTCGAGAGCAATAACTTTCTAAGTTTGCAAAACGGTTTATTTTCCCCAAACTGACGTTTTTAAAGCTTTTTTTAAGAAATTGATCGAATCTCAAAACTAGCCGTTTTTGCATGTTTTTGCTTAATATTACTTATAATCAGACACCTTAGTTTGATAAGTTGAAGATATTTACATTATCCAAAAAACTCCCGTTTTTGAATCTTTTTTAGGAAATGGATCAAACCTTAAAAACGGCCGTTTTTCCACGTTTTGGTTAATATTACTTGGATTCGAGAGCAATAACTTGCAAGGTTTGAAAAACAGTTTATTTTCCTAAAACTGACGTTTTTCAAGCTTTTTTTAAGAAATTGATCGAATCTCAAAATGCGACGTTTTTAAATGTTTTTGCTTGATATTACTTATAATCAGACACCTTAATTTGATAAGTTGAAGATATTTGCATAATCCAAAAACTCCCGTTTTTCAATCTTTTTTAAGAAATGGATCAAACCTAAAAAACAGGCGATTTCCAGGGTTTGGATATATTACTTAGATTCGAGAGCAATAACTTGCAAGGTTTGAAAAACGGTTTATTTTCCAAAACTGACGTTTTGAAGCTTTTTTCAAGAAATCGATCAAATCTCAAAACCGGCCGTTTTTGCATGTTTTTGCTTAATATGACTTATAATCAGACACCTTAATTTGATAAGTTGAAGATATTTGCATTATCCAAAAAACTCTCGTTTTTCAATCTTTTTTATAAATGGATCAAACCTTAAAAACGGCCGTTTTTTCCAGGTTTTGGTTAATATTACTTAGATTCGAGAGCAATAAATTGCTAGGTTTATAAAACGGTATATTTTTCCAAAACCGACGTTTTTGAAGCTTTTTTTATGAAATCGATCGAAATCTCAAAACTAGCCGTTTTTGCATGTTTTTGCTTAATATTACACATAATCAGACACCTTAATTTGGTAAGTTGAAGTTATTAACATTATCCAAAAAACTCCCGTTTTTCAATCTTTTTTAAGAAATGGTTCAAACCTTAAAAACGGCCGTTTTTCCACGTTTTGGTTAATATTACTTAGATTCAGGAGCAATAACCTGCTAGGTTTGAAAAACGGTTTATTTTCCCAAAACTGACGTTTTCCAAGCTTTTCTCAAGAAATCGATCAAATCTCAAAACCGGCCGTTTTGCATGTTTTTGCTTAATATGACTTATAATCAGACACCTTAATTTGATAAGTTGAAGATATTTGCATAAATCCAAAAAACTCCCGTTTCTCAATCTTTTTTAGAAATGGATCAAACCTTAAAAACGGCCTTTTTTCCAGGTTTTGGTTAATATTACTTGGATTCGAGAGCAATAACTTGCAAGGTTTGAAAAACGGTTCATTTTCCCAAAACTGACGTTTTTCAAGCTTTTCTTAAAAAATCGATCGAATCTCAAAACTGGCCGTTTTTGAATGTTTTTGCTTAATATTACTTAAAATCGGAGACCTTAATTTGATAAATTAAAGATATTTGCATTATCCAAAAAAACTCTCGTTTTTCAATCTTTTTTAGGTAATGGATCAAACCTTAAAACAGCATATTTTCAGGGTTTTGGTTAGTATTACTTGGATTCGAGAGCAATAACTTGCAAGGTTTGAAAAACAGTTTATTTTCCTAAAACTGACGTTTTTGAAGCTTTTTTTAAGAAATTGATCGAATCTCAAAATGCGACGTTTTTGCATGTTTTTGCTTGATATTACTTATAATCAGACACCTTAATTTGATAAGTTGAAGATATTTGCATAATCTAAAAAACTCCCGTTTTTCAATCTTTTTAAGAAATGGATCAAACCTAAAAAACAGGCGATTTTCCAGGGTTTGGATATATTACTTAGATTCGAGAGCAATAACTTGCAAGGTTTGAAAAACGGTTTATTTTCCAAAAACTGACGTTTTTGAAGCTTTTTTCAAGAAATCGATCAAATCTCAAAAACGGCCGTTTTTGCATGTTTTTGCTTAATATGACTTATAATCAGACACCTTAATTTGATAAGTTGAAGATATTTGCATTATCCAAAAAACTCTCGTTTTTCAATCTTTTTTATAAATGGATCAAACCTTAAAAACGGCCGTTTTTCCAGGTTTTGGTTAATATTACTTAGATTCGAGAGCAATAAATTGCTAGGTTTATAAAACGGTATATTTTTCCAAAACCGACGTTTTTGAAGCTTTTTTTATGAAATCGATCGAATCTCAAAACTAGCCGTTTTTGCATGTTTTTGCTTAATATTACACATAATCAGACACCTTAATTTGGTAAGTTGAAGTTATTAACATTATCCAAAAAACTCCCGTTTTTCAATCTTTTTTAAGAAATGGTTCAAACCTTAAAAACGGCCGTTTTTTCACGTTTTGGTTAATATTACTTAGATTCAGGAGCAATAACCTGCTAGGTTTGAAAAACGGTTTATTTTCCCAAAACTGACGTTTTCCAAGCTTTTCTCAAGAAATCGATCAAATCTCAAAACCGGCCGTTTTTGCATGTTTTTGCTTAATATGACTTATAATCAGACACCTTAATTTGATAAGTTGAAGATATTTGCATAATCCAAAAAACTCCCGTTTCTCAATCTTTTTTAGAAATGGATCAAACCTTAAAAACGGCCGTTTTTCCAGGTTTTGGTTAATATTACTTGGATTCGAGAGCAATAACTTGCAAGGTTTGAAAAACGGTTCATTTTCCCAAAACTGACGTTTTTCAAGCTTTTCTTAAAAAATCGATCGAATCTCAAAACTGGCCGTTTTTGCATGTTTTTGCTTAATATTACTTAAAATCGGAGACCTTAATTTGATAAATTAAAGATATTTGCATTATCCAAAAAAACTCTCGTTTTTCAATCTTTTTTAGGTAATGGATCAAACCTTAAAAACAGCATATTTTCAGGGTTTTGGTTAGTATTACTTGGATTCGAGAGCAATAACTTGCAAGGTTTGAAAAACAGTTTATTTTCCTAAAACTGACGTTTTTGAAGCTTTTTTTAAGAAATTGATCGAATCTCAAAATGCGACGTTTTTGCATGTTTTTGCTTGATATTACTTATAATCAGACACCTTAATTTGATAAGTTGAAGATATTTGCATAATCCAAAAAACTCCCGTTTTTCAATCTTTTTTAAGAAATGGATCAAACCTAAAAAACAGGCGATTTTCCAGGGTTTGGATATATTACTTAGATTCGAGAGCAATAACTTGCAAGGTTTGAAAAACGGTTTATTTTCCCAAAACTGACGTTTTTGAAGCTTTTTTCAAGAAATCGATCAAATATCAAAACCGGCCGTTTTTGCATGTTTTTGCTTAATATGACTTATAATCAGACACCTTAATTTGATAAGTTGAAGATATTTGCATTATCCAAAAACTCTCGTTTTTCAATCTTTTTTATAAATGGATCAAACCTTAAAAACTGCCGTTTTTCCAGGTTTTGGTTAATATTACTTAGATTCGAGAGCAATAAATTGCTAGGTTTATAAAACGGTATATTTTTTCAAAACCGACGTTTTTGAAGCTTTTTTTATGAAATCGATCGAATCTCAAAACTAGCCGTTTTTGCATGTTTTTGCTTAATATTACACATAATCAGGCACCTTAATTTGGCAAGTTGAAGTTATTTACATTATTCAAAAAACTCCCGTTTTTCAATCTTTTTTAAGAAATGGTTCAATCCTTAAAAACGTCCGTTTTTCCAGGTTTTGGTTAATATTACTTAGATTTGAGAGCAATAACCTGCTAGGTTTAAAAAACGGTTTATTTTTCCAAAACTGACGTTTTTGAAGCTTTTCTCATGAAATCGATCGAATCTCAAATCTAGCCGTTTTTGCATGTTTTTGCTTAATATTACTTATAATCAGACACCTTAGTTTGATAAGTTGAAGATATTTACATTATCCAAAAAACTCCCGTTTTTGAATCTTTTTTAGAAAATGGATCAAACCTTAAAAACGGCCGTTTTTCCACATTTTGGTTAATATTACTTGGATTCGAGAGCAATAACCTGCAAGGTTTGAAAAACAGTTTATTTTCCTAAAACTGACGTTTTTTAAGAAATTGATCGAATCTCAAAATGCGATGTTTTAGCATGTTTTTGCTTGATATTACTTATAATCAGACATCTTAATTTGATAAGTTGAAGATATTTGCATAATCCAAAAAACTCCCGTTTTTCAATCTTTTTTAAGAAATGGATCAAACCTAAACAACAGGCGTTTTTCCAGGGTTTTGATATATTACTTAGATTCGAGAGCAATAACTTGCAAGGTTTGAAAAACGGTTTATTTTCCCAAACGCACGTTTTTGAAGCTTTTTTCAAGAAATCGATCAAATCTCAAAACCGGCCGTTTTTGCATGTTTTTGCTTAATATGACTTATAATCAGACACCTTAATTTGATAAGTTGAAGATATTTGCATTATCCAAAAAACTCTCGTTTTTCAATCTTTTTTATAAATGGATCAAACCTTAAAAACGGCCGTTTTTCCAGGTTTTGGTTAATATTACTTAGATTCGAGAGCAATAAATTGCTAGGTTTATAAAACGGTATATTTTTTCAAAACCGACGTTTTTGAAGCTTTTTTTATGAAATCGATCGAATCTCAAAACTAGCCGTTTTTGCATGTTTTTGCTTAATATTACACATAATCAGGCACCTTAATTTGGTAAGTTGAAGTTATTTACATTATTCGAAAAACTCCCGTTTTTCAATCTTTTTTAAGAAATGGTTCAAACCTTAAAAACGGCCGTTTTTCCACGTTTTGGTTAATATTACTTAGATTTGAGAGCAATAACTTGCTAGGTTTGAAAAACGGTTTATTTTTCCAAAACTGACGTTTTTGAAGCTTTTTTCATGAAATCGATCGAATCTCAAATCTAGCCGTTTTTGCATGTTTTTGCTTAATATTTCTTATAATCAGACACCTTAGTTTGATAAGTTGAAGATATTTACATTATCCAAAAAACTCCCGTTTTTGAATCTTTTTTAGGAAATGGATCAAACCTTAAAAACGGCCGTTTTTCCACATTTTGGTTAATATTACTTGGATTCGAGAGCAATAACTTGCAAGGTTTGAAAAACAGTTTATTTTCCTAAAACTGACGTTTTTTAAGAAATTGATCGAATCTCAAAATGCGATGTTTTAGCATGTTTTTGCTTGATATTACTTATAATCAGACATCTTAATTTGATAAGTTGAAGATATTTGCATAATCCAAAAAACTCCCTTTTTTCAATCTTTTTTAAGAAATGGATCAAACTTAAAAAACAGGCGATTTTCCAGGGTTTGGATATATTACTTAGATTCGAGAGCAATAACTTGCAAGGTTTGAAAAACGGTTTATTTTCCCAAAACTGACGTTTTTGAAGCTTTTTTCAAGAAATCGATCAAATATCAAAACCGGCCGTTTTTGCATGTTTTTGCTTAATATGACTTATAATCAGACACCTTAATTTGATAAGTTGAAGATATTTGCATTATCCAAAAACTCTCGTTTTTCAATCTTTTTTATAAATGGATCAAACCTTAAAAACGGCCGTTTTTCCAGGTTTTGGTTAATATTACTTAGATTCGAGAGCAATAAATTGCTAGGTTTATAAAACGGTATATTTTTTCAAAACCGACGTTTTTGAAGCTTTTTTTATGAAATCGATCGAATCTCAAAACTAGCCGTTTTTGCATGTTTTTGCTTAATATTACACATAATCAGGCACCTTAATTTGGCAAGTTGAAGTTATTTACATTATTCAAAAAACTCCCGTTTTTCAATCTTTTTTAAGAAATGGTTCAAACCTTAAAAACGGCCGTTTTTCCAGGTTTTGGTTAATATTACTTAGATTTGAGAGCAATAACCTGCTAGGTTTAAAAAACGGTTTATTTTTCCAAAACTGACGTTTTTGAAGCTTTTTTCATGAAATCGATCGAATCTCAAATCTAGCCGTTTTTGCATGTTTTTGCTTAATATTACTTATAATCAGACACCTTAGTTTGATAAGTTGAAGATATTTACATTATCCAAAAAACTCCCGTTTTTGAATCTTTTTTAGAAAATGGATCAAACCTTAAAAACGGCCGTTTTTCCACATTTTGGTTAATATTACTTGGATTCGAGAGCAATAACCTGCAAGGTTTGAAAAACAGTTTATTTTCCTAAAACTGACGTTTTTTAAGAAATTGATCGAATCTCAAAATGCGATGTTTTAGCATGTTTTTGCTTGATATTACTTATAATCAGACATCTTAATTTGATAAGTTGAAGATATTTGCATAATCCAAAAAACTCCCGTTTTTCAATCTTTTTTAAGAAATGGATCAAACCTAAACAACAGGCGTTTTTCCAGGGTTTTGATATATTACTTAGATTCGAGAGCAATAACTTGCAAGGTTTGAAAAACGGTTTATTTTCCCAAACGCACGTTTTTGAAGCTTTTTTCAAGAAATCGATCAAATCTCAAAACCGGCCGTTTTTGCATGTTTTTGCTTAATATGACTTATAATCAGACACCTTAATTTGATAAGTTGAAGATATTTGCATTATCCAAAAAACTCTCGTTTTTCAATCTTTTTTATAAATGGATCAAACCTTAAAAACGGCCGTTTTTCCAGGTTTTGGTTAATATTACTTAGATTCGAGAGCAATAAATTGCTAGGTTTATAAAACGGTATATTTTTTCAAAACCGACGTTTTTGAAGCTTTTTTTTTTATGAAATCGATCGAATCTCAAAACTAGCCGTTTTTGCATGTTTTTGCTTAATATTACACATAATCAGGCACCTTAATTTGGTAAGTTGAAGTTATTTACATTATTCGAAAAACTCCCGTTTTTCAATCTTTTTTAAGAAATGGTTCAAACCTTAAAAACGGCCGTTTTTCCACGTTTTGGTTAATATTACTTAGATTTGAGAGCAATAACTTGCTAGGTTTGAAAAACGGTTTATTTTTCCAAAACCTGACGTTTTGAAGCTTTTTCATGAAATCGATCGAATCTCAAATCTAGCCGTTTTTGCATGTTTTTGCTTAATATTCTTATAATCAGACACCTAGTTTGATAAGTTGAAGATATTTACATTATCCAAAAAACTCCCGTTTTTGAATCTTTTTTAGGAAATGGATCAAACCTTAAAACGGCCGTTTTTCCACATTTTGGTTAATATTACTTGGATTCGAGAGCAATAACTTGCAAGGTTTGAAAAACAGTTTATTTTCCTAAAACTGACGTTTTTAGAAATTGATCGAATCTCAAAATGCGATGTTTTAGCATGTTTTTGCTTGATATTACTTATAATCAGACATCTTAATTTGATAAGTTGAAGATATTTGCATAATCCAAAAAAACTCCCTTTTTTCAATCTTTTTTAAGAAATGGATCAAACTTAAAAAACAGGCGATTTTCCAGGGTTTGGATATATTACTTAGATTCGAGAGCAAATAACTTGCAAGGTTTGAAAACGGTTTATTTTCCCAAAACTGACGTTTTTGAAGCTTTTTTCAAGAAATCGATCAAATCTCAAAACCGGCCGTTTTTGCATGTTTTTGCTTAATATGACTTATAATCAGACACCTTAATTTGATAAGTTGAAGATATTTGCATTATCCAAAAAACTCTCGTTTTTCAATCTTTTTTATAAATGGATCAAACCTTAAAAACGGCCGTTTTTCCAGGTTTTGGTTAATATTACTTAGATTCGAGAGCAAATAAATTGCTAGGTTTATAAAACGTATATTTTTCCAAAACCGACGTTTTTGAAGCTTTTTTTATGAAATCGATCGAATCTCAAAACTAGCCGTTTTTGCATGTTTTTGCTTAATATTACACATAATCAGACACCTTAATTTGGTAAAGTTGAAGTTATTAACATTATCCAAAAAACTCCCGTTTTTTCAATTTTTTTTAAGAAATGGTTCAAACCTTAAAAACGCCGTTTTTTCACGTTTTGGTTAAATATTACTTAGATTCAGGAGCAATAACCTGCTAGGTTTGAAAAACGGTTTATTTTCCAAAACTGACGTTTTCCAAGCTTTTCTCAAGAAATCGATCAAATCTCAAAACCGGCCGTTTTTGCATGTTTTTGCTTAATATGACTTATAATCAGACACCGTAATTTGATAAGTTGAAGATATTTGCATTATGCAAAAAACTCTCGTTTTTCAATCTTTTTTAGAAATGGATCAAACCTTAAAAACGGCCGTTTTTCCAGGTTTTGGTTAATATTACTTGGATTCGAGAGCAATAACTTGCAAGTTTGAAAAACGGTTCATTTTCCAAAACTGACGTTTCCCAAGCTTTTTTTAGAAATCGATCGAATCTCAAAACTGGCCGTTTTTGCATGTTTTTGCTTAATATTACTTAAAATCGGAGACCATAATTTGATAAATTGAAGATATTTGCATTATCCAAAAAAACTCGTTTTTTAATCTTTTTTAGGTAATGGATCAAACCTTAAAAACAGCATATTTTCAGGGTTTTGGTTAGTATTACTTGGATTCGAGAGCAATAACTTTCTAAGTTTGCAAAACGGTTTATTTTCCCCAAACTGACGTTTTTAAAGCTTTTTTAAGAAATTGATCGAATCTCAAAACTAGCCGTTTTTGCATGTTTTTGCTTAATATTACTTATAATCAGACACCTTAGTTTGAATAAGTTGAAGATATTTGCATATAATCCAAAAAACTCCCGTTTTTCAATCTTTTTTAAGAAATGGATCAAACCTAAAAAACAGGCGATTTTCCAGGGTTTGGATATATTACTTAGATTCGAGAGCAATAACTTGCAAGGTTTGAAAAACGGTTTATTTTCCCAAAACTGACGTTTTTGAAGCTTTTTTCAAGAAATCGATCAAATCTCAAAACCGGCCGTTTTTCATGTTTTTGCTTAATATGACTTATAATCAGACACCTTAATTTGATAAGTTGAAGATATTTGCATTATCCAAAAAACTCTCGTTTTTCAATCTTTTTTATAAATGGATCAAACCTTAAAAACGGCCGTTTTTCCAGGTTTTGGTTAATATTACTTAGATTCGAGAGCAATAAATTGCTAGGTTTATAAAACGGTATATTTTTCCAAAACCGACGTTTTTGAAGCTTTTTTTATGAAATCGATCGAATCTCGAAACTAGCCGTTTTTGCATGTTTCTGCTTAATATTACACATAATCAGACACCTTAATTTGGTAAGTTGAAGTTATTAACATTATCCAAAAAACTCCCGTTTTTCAATCTTTTTTAAGAAATGGTTCAAACCTTAAAAACGGCCGTTTTTCCACGTTTTGGTTAATATTACTTAGATTCAGGAGCAATAACCTGCTAGGTTTGAAAAACGGTTTATTTTCCCAAAACTGACGTTTTCCAAGCTTTTCTCAAGAAATCGATCAAATCTCAAAACCGGCCGTTTTTGCATGTTTTTGCTTAATATGACTTATAATCAGACACCTTAATTTGATAAGTTGAAGATATTTGCATTATGCAAAAACTCTCGTTTTTCAATCTTTTTTAGAAATGGATCAAACCTTAAAAACGGCCGTTTTTCCAGGTTTTGGTTAATATTACTTAGATTTGAGATCAATAACTTGCTAGGTTTGAAAAACGGTTTATTTTTCCAAAACTGACGTTTTTGAAACTTTTTTCATGAAATCGATCGAATCTCAAATCTAGCCGTTTTTGCATGTTTTTGCTTAATATTACTTATAATCAGACACCTTAGTTTGATAAGTTGAAGATATTTACATTATCCAAAAAACTCCCGTTTTTGAATCTTTTTTAGGAAATGGATCAAACCTTAAAAACGGCCGTTTTTCCACGTTTTGGTTAATATTACTTGGATTCGAGAGCAATAACTTGCAAGGTTTGAAAAACAGTTTATTTTCCTAAAACTGACGTTTTTGAAGCTTTTTTTAAGAAATTGATCGAATCTCAAAATGCGACGTTTTTGCATGTTTTTGCTTGATATTACTTATAATCAGACACCTTAATTTGAAAAGTTGAAGATATTTGCATAATCCAAAAAACTCCCGTTTTTCAATCATTTTTAAGAAATGGATCAAACCTAAAAAACAGGCGATTTTCCAGGGTTTGGATATATTACTTAGATTCGAGAGCAATAACTTGCAAGGTTTGAAAAACGGTTTATTTTCCCAAAACTGACGTTTTTGAAGCTTTTTTTATGAAATCGATCAAATATCAAAACCGGCCGTTTTTGCATGTTTTTGCTTAATATGATTTATAATCAGACACCTTAATTTGATAAGTTGAAGATATTTGCATTATCCAAAAACTCTTGTTTTTCAATCTTTTTTATAAATGGATCAAACCTTAAAAACGGCCGTTTTTCTAGGTTTTGGTTAATATTACTTAGATTCGAGAGCAATAAATTGCTAGGTTTATAAAACGGTATATTTTTTCAACGGTATATTTACCCCCACTGGGGTCTCCTTTATTTTCAAAAATATTAAATTACAAAAGTTTACCCTTGAAAGTTTTCTATACAAGGCTGAAGGGAGAAAAAACGATAATTTTTACAAGTTGAAAAAATTCATTTTTTTTTTTTTTTTTATTTACCCCCACTGGGGTCTCCTTTATTTTCAAAAATATTAAATTACAAAAGTTTACCCTTGAAAGTTTTCTATACAAGGCTGAAGGGAGAAAAAACGATAATTTTTACAAGTTGAAAAAATTCATTTTTTTTTTTTTATTTACCCCCACTGGGGTCTCCTTTATTTTCAAAAATATTAAATTACAAAAGTTTACCCTTGAAAGTTTTCTATACAAGGCTGAAGGGAGAAAAAACGATAATTTTTACAAGTTGAAAAAATTCATTTTTTGGAACAAGCAAGTATAGCAAACAAAAGGGAGATTAATTTTTAGTTTACAAAATCAAATTCACCTAGGCAAGGCGTAACGGACTGATACGGTTCTCCCGCTCCCCGTCCTTATATACCAAAGGTATAACGGTCGGGGAGAGGGCAAGAGAGAAGTTAGTTTAACGTTCGGGAGAACCAGTCCGCCGGATTTGATTTTGTGTTAATATAAACAAAATTTAATGCAGAATTAATGAATATTTTTGAAAGGGTACAAATGCTAGTTGTGGACATATGAGATAATATTTCAATAGGGATTTTTCCCCTTCTAACAGTGTATAAAACAGCCATATTGTCCGTATGAATGCGACCCTTGGGGAAAAGGAAGAGGGCAATCAATGCAACCAGATATTCAAGCAAGTAAATGTTGGTAAGAGAAGGGAACTTTTTAGTGGACCATACAATGGCCGACTTCCCAAATTTAATAGCCAAACCCGTTAGGGAGGCTATTTGCATGAAATCGATCGAATCTCAAAACTAGCCGTTTTTGCATGTTTTTGCTTAATATTACACATAATCAGGCACCTTAATTTGGCAAGTTGAAGTTATTTACATTATTCAAAAAACTCCCGTTTTTCAATCTTTTTTAAGAAATGGTTCAAACCTTAAAAACGGCCGTTTTTCCAGGTTTTGGTTAATATTACTTAGATTTGAGAGCAATAACCTGCTAGGTTTAAAAAACGGTTTATTTTTCCAAAACTGACGTTTTTGAAGCTTTTTTCATGATATCGATCGAATCTCAAATCTAGCCGTTTTTGCATGTTTTTGCTTAATATTACTTATAATCAGACACCTTAGTTTGATAAGTTGAAGATATTTACATTATCCAAAAAACTCCCGTTTTTGAATCTTCTTTAGAAAATGGATCAAACCTTAAAAACGGCCGTTTTTCCACATTTTGGTTAATATTACTTGGATTCGAGAGCAATAACCTGCAAGGTTTGAAAAACAGTTTATTTTCCTAAAACTGACGTTTTTTAAGAAATTGATCGAATCTCAAAATGCGATGTTTTAGCATGTTTTTGCTTGATATTACTTATAATCAGACATCTTAATTTGATAAGTTGAAGATATTTGCATAATCCAAAAAACTCCCGTTTTTCAATCTTTTTTAAGAAATGGATCAAACCTAAAAAACAGGCGTTTTTCCAGGGTTTTGATATATTACTTAGATTCGAGAGCAATAACTTGCAAGGTTTGAAAAACGGTTTATTTTCCCAAACGCACGTTTTTGAAGCTTTTTTCAAGAAATCGATCAAATCTCAAAACCGGCCGTTTTTGCATGTTTTTGCTTAATATGACTTATAATCAGACACCTTAATTTGATAAGTTGAAGATATTTGCATTATCCAAAAAACTCTCGTTTTTCAATCTTTTTTATAAATGGATCAAACCTTAAAAACGGCCGTTTTTCCAGGTTTTGGTTAATATTACTTAGATTCGAGAGCAATAAACTGCTAGGTTTATAAAACGGTATATTTTTTCAAAACCGACGTTTTTGAAGCTTTTTTTATGAAATCGATCGAATCTCAAAACTAGCCGTTTTTGCATGTTTTTGCTTAATATTACACATAATCAGGCACCTTAATTTGGTAAGTTGAAGTTATTTACATTATTCGAAAAACTCCCGTTTTTCAATCTTTTTTAAGAAATGGTTCAAACCTTAAAAACGGCCGTTTTTCCACGTTTTGGTTAATATTACTTAGATTTGAGAGCAATAACTTGCTAGGTTTGAAAAACGGTTTATTTTTCCAAAACTGACGTTTTTGAAGCTTTTTTCATGAAATCGATCGAATCTCAAATCTAGCCGTTTTTGCATGTTTTTGCTTAATATTTCTTATAATCAGACACCTTAGTTTGATAAGTTGAAGATATTTACATTATCCAAAAAACTCCCGTTTTTGAATCTTTTTTAGGAAATGGATCAAACCTTAAAAACGGCCGTTTTTCCACATTTTGGTTAATATTACTTGGATTCGAGAGCAATAACTTGCAAGGTTTGAAAAACAGTTTATTTTCCTAAAACTGACGTTTTTTAAGAAATTGATCGAATCTCAAAATGCGATGTTTTAGCATGTTTTTGCTTGATATTACTTATAATCAGACATCTTAATTTGATAAGTTGAAGATATTTGCATAATCCAAAAAAACTCCCTTTTTTCAATCTTTTTTAAGAAATGGATCAAACCTAAAAAACAGGCGATTTTCCAGGGTTTGGATATATTACTTAGATTCGAGAGCAATAACTTGCAAGGTTTGAAAAACGGTTTATTTTCCCAAAACTGACGTTTTTGAAGCTTTTTTCAAGAAATCGATCAAATCTCAAAACCGGCCGTTTTTGCATGTTTTTGCTTAATATGACTTATAATCAGACACCTTAATTTGATAAGTTGAAGATATTTGCATTATCCAAAAAACTCTCGTTTTTCAATCTTTTTTATAAATGGATCAAACCTTAAAAACGGCCGTTTTTCCAGGTTTTGGTTAATATTACTTAGATTCGAGAGCAATAAATTGCTAGGTTTATAAAACGGTATATTTTTCCAAAACCGACGTTTTTGAAGCTTTTTTTATGAAATCGATCGAATCTCAAAACTAGCCGTTTTTGCATGTTTTTGCTTAATATTACACATAATCAGACACCTTAATTTGGTAAGTTGAAGTTATTAACATTATCCAAAAAACTCCCGTTTTTCAATTTTTTTTAAGAAATGGTTCAAACCTTAAAAACGGCCGTTTTTCCACGTTTTGGTTAATATTACTTAGATTCAGGAGCAATAACCTGCTAGGTTTGAAAAACGGTTTATTTTCCCAAAACTGACGTTTTCCAAGCTTTTCTCAAGAAATCGATCAAATCTCAAAACCGGCCGTTTTTGCATGTTTTTGCTTAATATGACTTATAATCAGACACCGTAATTTGATAAGTTGAAGATATTTGCATTATGCAAAAAACTCTCGTTTTTCAATCTTTTTTAGAAATGGATCAAACCTTAAAAACGGCCGTTTTTCCAGGTTTTGGTTAATATTACTTGGATTCGAGAGCAATAACTTGCAAGGTTTGAAAAACGGTTCATTTTCCCAAAACTGACGTTTTCCAAGCTTTTTTTAGGAAATCGATCGAATCTCAAAACTGGCCGTTTTTGCATGTTTTTGCTTAATATTACTTAAAATCGGAGACCATAATTTGATAAATTGAAGATATTTGCATTATCCAAAAAAACTCGTTTTTTAATCTTTTTTAGGTAATGGATCAAACCTTAAAAACAGCATATTTTCAGGGTTTTGGTTAGTATTACTTGGATTCGAGAGCAATAACTTTCTAAGTTTGCAAAACGGTTTATTTTCCCCAAACTGACGTTTTTAAAGCTTTTTTTAAGAAATTGATCGAATCTCAAAACTAGCCGTTTTTGCATGTTTTTGCTTAATATTACTTATAATCAGACACCTTAGTTTGATAAGTTGAAGATATTTGCATAATCCAAAAAACTCCCGTTTTTCAATCTTTTTTAAGAAATGGATCAAACCTAAAAAACAGGCGATTTTCCAGGGTTTGGATATATTACTTAGATTCGAGAGCAATAACTTGCAAGGTTTGAAAAACGGTTTATTTTCCCAAAACTGACGTTTTTGAAGCTTTTTTCAAGAAATCGATCAAATCTCAAAACCGGCCGTTTTTCATGTTTTTGCTTAATATGACTTATAATCAGACACCTTAATTTGATAAGTTGAAGATATTTGCATTATCCAAAAAACTCTCGTTTTTCAATCTTTTTTATAAATGGATCAAACCTTAAAAACGGCCGTTTTTCCAGGTTTTGGTTAATATTACTTAGATTCGAGAGCAATAAATTGCTAGGTTTATAAAACGGTATATTTTTCCAAAACCGACGTTTTTGAAGCTTTTTTTATGAAATCGATCGAATCTCGAAACTAGCCGTTTTTGCATGTTTCTGCTTAATATTACACATAATCAGACACCTTAATTTGGTAAGTTGAAGTTATTAACATTATCCAAAAAACTCCCGTTTTTCAATCTTTTTTAAGAAATGGTTCAAACCTTAAAAACGGCCGTTTTTCCACGTTTTGGTTAATATTACTTAGATTCAGGAGCAATAACCTGCTAGGTTTGAAAAACGGTTTATTTTCCCAAAACTGACGTTTTCCAAGCTTTTCTCAAGAAATCGATCAAATCTCAAAACCGGCCGTTTTTGCATGTTTTTGCTTAATATGACTTATAATCAGACACCTTAATTTGATAAGTTGAAGATATTTGCATTATGCAAAAACTCTCGTTTTTCAATCTTTTTTAGAAATGGATCAAACCTTAAAAACGGCCGTTTTTCCAGGTTTTGGTTAATATTACTTAGATTTGAGATCAATAACTTGCTAGGTTTGAAAAACGGTTTATTTTTCCAAAACTGACGTTTTTGAAACTTTTTTCATGAAATCGATCGAATCTCAAATCTAGCCGTTTTTGCATGTTTTTGCTTAATATTACTTATAATCAGACACCTTAATTTGGTAAGTTGAAGTTATTAACATTATCCAAAAAACTCCCGTTTTTCAATCTTTTTTAAGAAATGGTTCAAACCTTAAAAACGGCCGTTTTTCCACGTTTTGGTTAATATTACTTAGATTCAGGAGCAATAACCTGCTAGGTTTGAAAAACGGTTTATTTTCCCAAAACTGACGTTTTCCAAGCTTTTCTCAAGAAATCGATCAAATCTCAAAACCGGCCGTTTTTGCATGTTTTTGCTTAATATGACTTATAATCAGACACCTTAATTTGATAAGTTGAAGATATTTGCATTATGCAAAAACTCTCGTTTTTCAATCTTTTTTAGAAATGGATCAAACCTTAAAAACGGCCGTTTTTCCAGGTTTTGGTTAATATTACTTAGATTTGAGATCAATAACTTGCTAGGTTTGAAAAACGGTTTATTTTTCCAAAACTGACGTTTTTGAAACTTTTTTCATGAAATCGATCGAATCTCAAATCTAGCCGTTTTTGCATGTTTTTGCTTAATATTACTTATAATCAGACACCTTAGTTTGATAAGTTGAAGATATTTACATTATCCAAAAAACTCCCGTTTTTGAATCTTTTTTAGGAAATGGATCAAACCTTAAAAACGGCCGTTTTTCCACGTTTTGGTTAATATTACTTGGATTCGAGAGCAATAACTTGCAAGGTTTGAAAAACAGTTTATTTTCCTAAAACTGACGTTTTTGAAGCTTTTTTTAAGAAATTGATCGAATCTCAAAATGCGACGTTTTTGCATGTTTTTGCTTGATATTACTTATAATCAGACACCTTAATTTGAAAAGTTGAAGATATTTGCATAATCCAAAAAACTCCCGTTTTTCAATCATTTTTAAGAAATGGATCAAACCTAAAAAACAGGCGATTTTCCAGGGTTTGGATATATTACTTAGATTCGAGAGCAATAACTTGCAAGGTTTGAAAAACGGTTTATTTTCCCAAAACTGACGTTTTTGAAGCTTTTTTTATGAAATCGATCAAATATCAAAACCGGCCGTTTTTGCATGTTTTTGCTTAATATGATTTATAATCAGACACCTTAATTTGATAAGTTGAAGATATTTGCATTATCCAAAAACTCTTGTTTTTCAATCTTTTTTATAAATGGATCAAACCTTAAAAACGGCCGTTTTTCTAGGTTTTGGTTAATATTACTTAGATTCGAGAGCAATAAATTGCTAGGTTTATAAAACGGTATATTTTTTCAACGGTATATTTACCCCCACTGGGGTCTCCTTTATTTTCAAAAATATTAAATTACAAAAGTTTACCCTTGAAAGTTTTCTATACAAGGCTGAAGGGAGAAAAAACGATAATTTTTACAAGTTGAAAAAATTCATTTTTTTTTTTTTTTTTATTTACCCCCACTGGGGTCTCCTTTATTTTCAAAAATATTAAATTACAAAAGTTTACCCTTGAAAGTTTTCTATACAAGGCTGAAGGGAGAAAAAACGATAATTTTTACAAGTTGAAAAAATTCATTTTTTTTTTTTTATTTACCCCCACTGGGGTCTCCTTTATTTTCAAAAATATTAAATTACAAAAGTTTACCCTTGAAAGTTTTCTATACAAGGCTGAAGGGAGAAAAAACGATAATTTTTACAAGTTGAAAAAATTCATTTTTTGGAACAAGCAAGTATAGCAAACAAAAGGGAGATTAATTTTTAGTTTACAAAATCAAATTCACCTAGGCAAGGCGTAACGGACTGATACGGTTCTCCCGCTCCCCGTCCTTATATACCAAAGGTATAACGGTCGGGGAGAGGGCAAGAGAGAAGTTAGTTTAACGTTCGGGAGAACCAGTCCGCCGGATTTGATTTTGTGTTAATATAAACAAAATTTAATGCAGAATTAATGAATATTTTTGAAAGGGTACAAATGCTAGTTGTGGACATATGAGATAATATTTCAATAGGGATTTTTCCCCTTCTAACAGTGTATAAAACAGCCATATTGTCCGTATGAATGCGACCCTTGGGGAAAAGGAAGAGGGCAATCAATGCAACCAGATATTCAAGCAAGTAAATGTTGGTAAGAGAAGGGAACTTTTTAGTGGACCATACAATGGCCGACTTCCCAAATTTAATAGCCAAACCCGTTAGGGAGGCTATTTGCATGAAATCGATCGAATCTCAAAACTAGCCGTTTTTGCATGTTTTTGCTTAATATTACACATAATCAGGCACCTTAATTTGGCAAGTTGAAGTTATTTACATTATTCAAAAAACTCCCGTTTTTCAATCTTTTTTAAGAAATGGTTCAAACCTTAAAAACGGCCGTTTTTCCAGGTTTTGGTTAATATTACTTAGATTTGAGAGCAATAACCTGCTAGGTTTAAAAAACGGTTTATTTTTCCAAAACTGACGTTTTTGAAGCTTTTTTCATGATATCGATCGAATCTCAAATCTAGCCGTTTTTGCATGTTTTTGCTTAATATTACTTATAATCAGACACCTTAGTTTGATAAGTTGAAGATATTTACATTATCCAAAAAACTCCCGTTTTTGAATCTTCTTTAGAAAATGGATCAAACCTTAAAAACGGCCGTTTTTCCACATTTTGGTTAATATTACTTGGATTCGAGAGCAATAACCTGCAAGGTTTGAAAAACAGTTTATTTTCCTAAAACTGACGTTTTTTAAGAAATTGATCGAATCTCAAAATGCGATGTTTTAGCATGTTTTTGCTTGATATTACTTATAATCAGACATCTTAATTTGATAAGTTGAAGATATTTGCATAATCCAAAAAACTCCCGTTTTTCAATCTTTTTTAAGAAATGGATCAAACCTAAAAAACAGGCGTTTTTCCAGGGTTTTGATATATTACTTAGATTCGAGAGCAATAACTTGCAAGGTTTGAAAAACGGTTTATTTTCCCAAACGCACGTTTTTGAAGCTTTTTTCAAGAAATCGATCAAATCTCAAAACCGGCCGTTTTTGCATGTTTTTGCTTAATATGACTTATAATCAGACACCTTAATTTGATAAGTTGAAGATATTTGCATTATCCAAAAAACTCTCGTTTTTCAATCTTTTTTATAAATGGATCAAACCTTAAAAACGGCCGTTTTTCCAGGTTTTGGTTAATATTACTTAGATTCGAGAGCAATAAACTGCTAGGTTTATAAAACGGTATATTTTTTCAAAACCGACGTTTTTGAAGCTTTTTTTATGAAATCGATCGAATCTCAAAACTAGCCGTTTTTGCATGTTTTTGCTTAATATTACACATAATCAGGCACCTTAATTTGGTAAGTTGAAGTTATTTACATTATTCGAAAAACTCCCGTTTTTCAATCTTTTTTAAGAAATGGTTCAAACCTTAAAAACGGCCGTTTTTCCACGTTTTGGTTAATATTACTTAGATTTGAGAGCAATAACTTGCTAGGTTTGAAAAACGGTTTATTTTTCCAAAACTGACGTTTTTGAAGCTTTTTTCATGAAATCGATCGAATCTCAAATCTAGCCGTTTTTGCATGTTTTTGCTTAATATTTCTTATAATCAGACACCTTAGTTTGATAAGTTGAAGATATTTACATTATCCAAAAAACTCCCGTTTTTGAATCTTTTTTAGGAAATGGATCAAACCTTAAAAACGGCCGTTTTTCCACATTTTGGTTAATATTACTTGGATTCGAGAGCAATAACTTGCAAGGTTTGAAAAACAGTTTATTTTCCTAAAACTGACGTTTTTTAAGAAATTGATCGAATCTCAAAATGCGATGTTTTAGCATGTTTTTGCTTGATATTACTTATAATCAGACATCTTAATTTGATAAGTTGAAGATATTTGCATAATCCAAAAAAACTCCCTTTTTTCAATCTTTTTTAAGAAATGGATCAAACCTAAAAAACAGGCGATTTTCCAGGGTTTGGATATATTACTTAGATTCGAGAGCAATAACTTGCAAGGTTTGAAAAACGGTTTATTTTCCCAAAACTGACGTTTTTGAAGCTTTTTTCAAGAAATCGATCAAATCTCAAAACCGGCCGTTTTTGCATGTTTTTGCTTAATATGACTTATAATCAGACACCTTAATTTGATAAGTTGAAGATATTTGCATTATCCAAAAAACTCTCGTTTTTCAATCTTTTTTATAAATGGATCAAACCTTAAAAACGGCCGTTTTTCCAGGTTTTGGTTAATATTACTTAGATTCGAGAGCAATAAATTGCTAGGTTTATAAAACGGTATATTTTTCCAAAACCGACGTTTTTGAAGCTTTTTTTATGAAATCGATCGAATCTCAAAACTAGCCGTTTTTGCATGTTTTTGCTTAATATTACACATAATCAGACACCTTAATTTGGTAAGTTGAAGTTATTAACATTATCCAAAAAACTCCCGTTTTTCAATTTTTTTTAAGAAATGGTTCAAACCTTAAAAACGGCCGTTTTTCCACGTTTTGGTTAATATTACTTAGATTCAGGAGCAATAACCTGCTAGGTTTGAAAAACGGTTTATTTTCCCAAAACTGACGTTTTCCAAGCTTTTCTCAAGAAATCGATCAAATCTCAAAACCGGCCGTTTTTGCATGTTTTTGCTTAATATGACTTATAATCAGACACCGTAATTTGATAAGTTGAAGATATTTGCATTATGCAAAAAACTCTCGTTTTTCAATCTTTTTTAGAAATGGATCAAACCTTAAAAACGGCCGTTTTTCCAGGTTTTGGTTAATATTACTTGGATTCGAGAGCAATAACTTGCAAGGTTTGAAAAACGGTTCATTTTCCCAAAACTGACGTTTTCCAAGCTTTTTTTAGGAAATCGATCGAATCTCAAAACTGGCCGTTTTTGCATGTTTTTGCTTAATATTACTTAAAATCGGAGACCATAATTTGATAAATTGAAGATATTTGCATTATCCAAAAAAACTCGTTTTTTAATCTTTTTTAGGTAATGGATCAAACCTTAAAAACAGCATATTTTCAGGGTTTTGGTTAGTATTACTTGGATTCGAGAGCAATAACTTTCTAAGTTTGCAAAACGGTTTATTTTCCCCAAACTGACGTTTTTAAAGCTTTTTTTAAGAAATTGATCGAATCTCAAAACTAGCCGTTTTTGCATGTTTTTGCTTAATATTACTTATAATCAGACACCTTAGTTTGATAAGTTGAAGATATTTGCATAATCCAAAAAACTCCCGTTTTTCAATCTTTTTTAAGAAATGGATCAAACCTAAAAAACAGGCGATTTTCCAGGGTTTGGATATATTACTTAGATTCGAGAGCAATAACTTGCAAGGTTTGAAAAACGGTTTATTTTCCCAAAACTGACGTTTTTGAAGCTTTTTTCAAGAAATCGATCAAATCTCAAAACCGGCCGTTTTTCATGTTTTTGCTTAATATGACTTATAATCAGACACCTTAATTTGATAAGTTGAAGATATTTGCATTATCCAAAAAACTCTCGTTTTTCAATCTTTTTTATAAATGGATCAAACCTTAAAAACGGCCGTTTTTCCAGGTTTTGGTTAATATTACTTAGATTCGAGAGCAATAAATTGCTAGGTTTATAAAACGGTATATTTTTCCAAAACCGACGTTTTTGAAGCTTTTTTTATGAAATCGATCGAATCTCGAAACTAGCCGTTTTTGCATGTTTCTGCTTAATATTACACATAATCAGACACCTTAATTTGGTAAGTTGAAGTTATTAACATTATCCAAAAAACTCCCGTTTTTCAATCTTTTTTAAGAAATGGTTCAAACCTTAAAAACGGCCGTTTTTCCACGTTTTGGTTAATATTACTTAGATTCAGGAGCAATAACCTGCTAGGTTTGAAAAACGGTTTATTTTCCCAAAACTGACGTTTTCCAAGCTTTTCTCAAGAAATCGATCAAATCTCAAAACCGGCCGTTTTTGCATGTTTTTGCTTAATATGACTTATAATCAGACACCTTAATTTGATAAGTTGAAGATATTTGCATTATGCAAAAACTCTCGTTTTTCAATCTTTTTTAGAAATGGATCAAACCTTAAAAACGGCCGTTTTTCCAGGTTTTGGTTAATATTACTTAGATTTGAGATCAATAACTTGCTAGGTTTGAAAAACGGTTTATTTTTCCAAAACTGACGTTTTTGAAACTTTTTTCATGAAATCGATCGAATCTCAAATCTAGCCGTTTTTGCATGTTTTTGCTTAATATTACTTATAATCAGACACCTTAGTTTGATAAGTTGAAGATATTTACATTATCCAAAAAACTCCCGTTTTTGAATCTTTTTTAGGAAATGGATCAAACCTTAAAAACGGCCGTTTTTCCACGTTTTGGTTAATATTACTTGGATTCGAGAGCAATAACTTGCAAGGTTTGAAAAACAGTTTATTTTCCTAAAACTGACGTTTTTGAAGCTTTTTTTAAGAAATTGATCGAATCTCAAAATGCGACGTTTTTGCATGTTTTTGCTTGATATTACTTATAATCAGACACCTTAATTTGAAAAGTTGAAGATATTTGCATAATCCAAAAAACTCCCGTTTTTCAATCATTTTTAAGAAATGGATCAAACCTAAAAAACAGGCGATTTTCCAGGGTTTGGATATATTACTTAGATTCGAGAGCAATAACTTGCAAGGTTTGAAAAACGGTTTATTTTCCCAAAACTGACGTTTTTGAAGCTTTTTTTATGAAATCGATCAAATATCAAAACCGGCCGTTTTTGCATGTTTTTGCTTAATATGACTTATAATCAGACACCTTAATTTGATAAGTTGAAGATATTTGCATTATCCAAAAACTCTTGTTTTTCAATCTTTTTTATAAATGGATCAAACCTTAAAAACGGCCGTTTTTCTAGGTTTTGGTTAATATTACTTAGATTCGAGAGCAATAAATTGCTAGGTTTATAAAACGGTATATTTTTTCAACGGTATATTTACCCCCACTGGGGTCTCCTTTATTTTCAAAAATATTAAATTACAAAAGTTTACCCTTGAAAGTTTTCTATACAAGGCTGAAGGGAGAAAAAACGATAATTTTTACAAGTTGAAAAAATTCATTTTTTTTTTTTTTTTTATTTACCCCCACTGGGGTCTCCTTTATTTTCAAAAATATTAAATTACAAAAGTTTACTTTTGAAAGTTTTCTATACAAGGCTGAAGGGAGAAAAAACGATAATTTTTACAAGTTGAAAAAATTCATTTTTTTTTTTTTATTTACCCCCACTGGGGTCTCCTTTATTTTCAAAAATATTAAATTACAAAAGTTTACCCTTGAAAGTTTTCTATACAAGGCTGAAGGGAGAAAAAACGATAATTTTTACAAGTTGAAAAAATTCATTTTTTGGAACAAGCAAGTATAGCAAACAAAAGGGAGATTAATTTTTAGTTTACAAAATCAAATTCACCTAGGCAAGGCGTAACGGACTGATACGGTTCTCCCGCTCCCCGTCCTTATATACCAAAGGTATAACGGTCGGGGAGAGGGCAAGAGAGAGGTTAGTTTAACGTTCGGGAGAACCAGTCCGCCGGATTTGATTTTGTGTTAATATAAACAAAATTTAATGCAGAATTAATGAATATTTTTGAAAGGGTACAAATGCTAGTTGTGGACATATGAGATAATATTTCAATAGGGATTTTACCCCTTCTAACAGTGTATAAAACAGCCATATTGTCCGTATGAATGCGACCCTTGGGGAAAAGGAAGAGGGCAATCAATGCAACCAGATATTCAAGCAAGTAAATGTTGGTAAGAGAAGGGAACTTTTTAGTGGACCATACAATGGCCGACTTCCCAAATTTAATAGCCAAACCCGTTAGGGAGGCTATTTGCATGAAATCGATCGAATCTCAAAACTAGCCGTTTTTGCATGTTTTTGCTTAATATTACACATAATCAGGCACCTTAATTTGGCAAGTTGAAGTTATTTACATTATTCAAAAAACTCCCGTTTTTCAATCTTTTTTAAGAAATGGTTCAAACCTTAAAAACGGCCGTTTTTCCAGGTTTTGGTTAATATTACTTAGATTTGAGAGCAATAACCTGCTAGGTTTAAAAAACGGTTTATTTTTCCAAAACTGACGTTTTTGAAGCTTTTTTCATGATATCGATCGAATCTCAAATCTAGCCGTTTTTGCATGTTTTTGCTTAATATTACTTATAATCAGACACCTTAGTTTGATAAGTTGAAGATATTTACATTATCCAAAAAACTCCCGTTTTTGAATCTTCTTTAGAAAATGGATCAAACCTTAAAAACGGCCGTTTTTCCACATTTTGGTTAATATTACTTGGATTCGAGAGCAATAACCTGCAAGGTTTGAAAAACAGTTTATTTTCCTAAAACTGACGTTTTTTAAGAAATTGATCGAATCTCAAAATGCGATGTTTTAGCATGTTTTTGCTTGATATTACTTATAATCAGACATCTTAATTTGATAAGTTGAAGATATTTGCATAATCCAAAAAACTCCCGTTTTTCAATCTTTTTTAAGAAATGGATCAAACCTAAAAAACAGGCGTTTTTCCAGGGTTTTGATATATTACTTAGATTCGAGAGCAATAACTTGCAAGGTTTGAAAAACGGTTTATTTTCCCAAACGCACGTTTTTGAAGCTTTTTTCAAGAAATCGATCAAATCTCAAAACCGGCCGTTTTTGCATGTTTTTGCTTAATATGACTTATAATCAGACACCTTAATTTGATAAGTTGAAGATATTTGCATTATCCAAAAAACTCTCGTTTTTCAATCTTTTTTATAAATGGATCAAACCTTAAAAACGGCCGTTTTTCCAGGTTTTGGTTAATATTACTTAGATTCGAGAGCAATAAACTGCTAGGTTTATAAAACGGTATATTTTTTCAAAACCGACGTTTTTGAAGCTTTTTTTATGAAATCGATCGAATCTCAAAACTAGCCGTTTTTGCATGTTTTTGCTTAATATTACACATAATCAGGCACCTTAATTTGGTAAGTTGAAGTTATTTACATTATTCGAAAAACTCCCGTTTTTCAATCTTTTTTAAGAAATGGTTCAAACCTTAAAAACGGCCGTTTTTCCACGTTTTGGTTAATATTACTTAGATTTGAGAGCAATAACTTGCTAGGTTTGAAAAACGGTTTATTTTTCCAAAACTGACGTTTTTGAAGCTTTTTTCATGAAATCGATCGAATCTCAAATCTAGCCGTTTTTGCATGTTTTTGCTTAATATTTCTTATAATCAGACACCTTAGTTTGATAAGTTGAAGATATTTACATTATCCAAAAAACTCCCGTTTTTGAATCTTTTTTAGGAAATGGATCAAACCTTAAAAACGGCCGTTTTTTCTACATTTTGGTTAATATTACTTGGATTCGAGAGCAATAACTTGCAAGGTTTGAAAAACAGTTTATTTTCCTAAAACTGACGTTTTTTAAGAAATTGATCGAATCTCAAAATGCGATGTTTTAGCATGTTTTTGCTTGATATTACTTATAATCAGACATCTTAATTTGATAAGTTGAAGATATTTGCATAATCCAAAAAAACTCCCTTTTTTCAATCTTTTTTAAGAAATGGATCAAACCTAAAAAACAGGCGATTTTCCAGGGTTTGGATATATTACTTAGATTCGAGAGCAATAACTTGCAAGGTTTGAAAAACGGTTTATTTTCCCAAAACTGACGTTTTTGAAGCTTTTTTCAAGAAATCGATCAAATCTCAAAACCGGCCGTTTTTGCATGTTTTTGCTTAATATGACTTATAATCAGACACCTTAATTTGATAAGTTGAAGATATTTGCATTATCCAAAAAACTCTCGTTTTTCAATCTTTTTTATAAATGGATCAAACCTTAAAAACGGCCGTTTTTCCAGGTTTTGGTTAATATTACTTAGATTCGAGAGCAATAAATTGCTAGGTTTATAAAACGGTATATTTTTCCAAAACCGACGTTTTTGAAGCTTTTTTTATGAAATCAATCGAATCTCAAAACTAGCCGTTTTTGCATGTTTTTGCTTAATATTACACATAATCAGACACCTTAATTTGGTAAGTTGAAGTTATTAACATTATCCAAAAAACTCCCGTTTTTCAATTTTTTTTAAGAAATGGTTCAAACCTTAAAAACGGCCGTTTTTCCACGTTTTGGTTAATATTACTTAGATTCAGGAGCAATAACCTGCTAGGTTTGAAAAACGGTTTATTTTCCCAAAACTGACGTTTTCCAAGCTTTTCTCAAGAAATCGATCAAATCTCAAAACCGGCCGTTTTTGCATGTTTTTGCTTAATATGACTTATAATCAGACACCGTAATTTGATAAGTTGAAGATATTTGCATTATGCAAAAAACTCTCGTTTTTCAATCTTTTTTAGAAATGGATCAAACCTTAAAAACGGCCGTTTTTCCAGGTTTTGGTTAATATTACTTGGATTCGAGAGCAATAACTTGCAAGGTTTGAAAAACGGTTCATTTTCCCAAAACTGACGTTTTCCAAGCTTTTTTTAGGAAATCGATCGAATCTCAAAACTGGCCGTTTTTGCATGTTTTTGCTTAATATTACTTAAAATCGGAGACCATAATTTGATAAATTGAAGATATTTGCATTATCCAAAAAAACTCGTTTTTTAATCTTTTTTAGGTAATGGATCAAACCTTAAAAACAGCATATTTTCAGGGTTTTGGTTAGTATTACTTGGATTCGAGAGCAATAACTTTCTAAGTTTGCAAAACGGTTTATTTTCCCCAAACTGACGTTTTTAAAGCTTTTTTTAAGAAATTGATCGAATCTCAAAACTAGCCGTTTTTGCATGTTTTTGCTTAATATTACTTATAATCAGATACCTTAGTTTGATAAGTTGAAGATATTTGCATAATCCAAAAAACTCCCGTTTTTCAATCTTTTTTAAGAAATGGATCAAACCTAAAAAACAGGCAATTTTCCAGGGTTTGGATATATTACTTAGATTCGAGAGCAATAACTTGCAAGGTTTGAAAAACGGTTTATTTTCCCAAAACTGACGTTTTTGAAGCTTTTTTCAAGAAATCGATCAAATCTCAAAACCGGCCGTTTTTCATGTTTTTGCTTAATATGACTTATAATCAGACACCTTAATTTGATAAGTTGAAGATATTTGCATTATCCAAAAAACTCTCGTTTTTCAATCTTTTTTATAAATGGATCAAACCTTAAAAACGGCCGTTTTTCCAGGTTTTGGTTAATATTACTTAGATTCGAGAGCAATAAATTGCTAGGTTTATAAAACGGTATATTTTTCCAAAACCGACGTTTTTGAAGCTTTTTTTATGAAATCGATCGAATCTCGAAACTAGCCGTTTTTGCATGTTTCTGCTTAATATTACACATAATCAGACACCTTAATTTGGTAAGTTGAAGTTATTAACATTATCCAAAAAACTCCCGTTTTTCAATCTTTTTTAAGAAATGGTTCAAACCTTAAAAACGGCCGTTTTTCCACGTTTTGGTTAATATTACTTAGATTCAGGAGCAATAACCTGCTAGGTTTGAAAAACGGTTTATTTTCCCAAAACTGACGTTTTCCAAGCTTTTCTCAAGAAATCGATCAAATCTCAAAACCGGCCGTTTTTGCATGTTTTTGCTTAATATGACTTATAATCAGACACCTTAATTTGATAAGTTGAAGATATTTGCATTATGCAAAAACTCTCGTTTTTCAATCTTTTTTAGAAATGGATCAAACCTTAAAAACGGCCGTTTTTCCAGGTTTTGGTTAATATTACTTAGATTTGAGATCAATAACTTGCTAGGTTTGAAAAACGGTTTATTTTTCCAAAACTGACGTTTTTGAAACTTTTTTCATGAAATCGATCGAATCTCAAATCTAGCCGTTTTTGCATGTTTTTGCTTAATATTACTTATAATCAGACACCTTAGTTTGATAAGTTGAAGATATTTACATTATCCAAAAAACTCCCGTTTTTGAATCTTTTTTAGGAAATGGATCAAACCTTAAAAACGGCCGTTTTTCCACGTTTTGGTTAATATTACTTGGATTCGAGAGCAATAACTTGCAAGGTTTGAAAAACAGTTTATTTTCCTAAAACTGACGTTTTTGAAGCTTTTTTTAAGAAATTGATCGAATCTCAAAATGCGACGTTTTTGCATGTTTTTGCTTGATATTACTTATAATCAGACACCTTAATTTGAAAAGTTGAAGATATTTGCATAATCCAAAAAACTCCCGTTTTTCAATCATTTTTAAGAAATGGATCAAACCTAAAAAACAGGCGATTTTCCAGGGTTTGGATATATTACTTAGATTCGAGAGCAATAACTTGCAAGGTTTGAAAAACGGTTTATTTTCCCAAAACTGACGTTTTTGAAGCTTTTTTTATGAAATCGATCAAATATCAAAACCGGCCGTTTTTGCATGTTTTTGCTTAATATGACTTATAATCAGACACCTTAATTTGATAAGTTGAAGATATTTGCATTATCCAAAAACTCTTGTTTTTCAATCTTTTTTATAAATGGATCAAACCTTAAAAACGGCCGTTTTTCTAGGTTTTGGTTAATATTACTTAGATTCGAGAGCAATAAATTGCTAGGTTTATAAAACGGTATATTTTTTCAAAACCGACGTTTTTGAAATCGATCGAATCTCAAAACTAGCCGTTTTTGCATGTTTTTGCTTAATATTACACATAATCAGGCACCTTAATTTGGCAAGTTGAAGTTATTTACATTATTCAAAAAACTCCCGTTTTTCAATCTTTTTTAAGAAATGGTTCAAACCTTAAAAACGGCCGTTTTTCCACGTTTTGGTTAATATTACTTAGATTCAGGAGCAATAACCTGCTAGGTTTGAAAAACGGTTTATTTTCCCAAAACTGACGTTTTCCAAGCTTTTCTCAAGAAATCGATCAAATCTCAAAACCGGCCGTTTTTGCATGTTTTTGCTTAATATGACTTATAATCAGACACCTTAATTTGATAAGTTGAAGATATTTGCATTATGCAAAAAACTCTCGTTTTTCAATCTTTTTTAGAAATGGATCAAACCTTAAAAACGGCCGTTTTTCCAGGTTTTGGTTAATATTACTTGGATTCGAGAGCAATAACTTGAAAGGTTTGAAAAACGGTTCATTTTCCCAAAACTGACGTTTTCCAAGCTTTTTTTAGGAAATCGATCGAATCTCAAAACTGGCCGTTTTTGCATGTTTTTGCTTAATATTACCTAAAATCGGAGACCATAATTTGATAAATTGAAGATATTTGCATTATCCAAAAAAACTCTCGTTTTTTAATCTTTTTTAGGTAATGGATCAAACCTTAAAAACAGCATATTTTCAGGGTTTTGGTTAGTATTACTTGGATTCGAGAGCAATAACTTTCTAAGTTTGCAAAACGGTTTATTTTCCCCAAACTGACGTTTTTAAAGCTTTTTTTAAGAAATTGATCGAATCTCAAAACTAGCCGTTTTTGCATGTTTTTGCTTAATATTACTTATAATCAGACACCTTAGTTTGATAAGTTGAAGATATTTGCATAATCCAAAAAACTCCCGTTTTTCAATCTTTTTTAAGAAATGGATCAAACCTAAAAAACAGGCGATTTTCCAGGGTTTGGATATATTACTTAGATTCGAGAGCAATAACTTGCAAGGTTTGAAAAACGGTTTATTTTCCCAAAACCGACGTTTTTGAAGCTTTTTTCAAGAAATCGATCAAATCTCAAAACCGGCCGTTTTTCATGTTTTTGCTTAATATGACTTATAATCAGACACCTTAATTTGATAAGTTGAAGATATTTGCATTATCCAAAAAACTCTCGTTTTTCAATCTTTTTTATAAATGGATCAAACCTTAAAAACGGCCGTTTTTCCAGGTTTTGGTTAATATTACTTAGATGTTTCTGCTTAATATTACACATAATCAGACACCTTAATTTGGTAAGTTGAAGTTATTAACATTATCCAAAAAACTCCCGTTTTTCAATCTTTTTTAAGAAATGGTTCAAACCTTAAAAACGGCCGTTTTTCCACGTTTTGGTTAATATTACTTAGATTCAGGGGCGAATAACCTGCTAGGTTTGAAAAACGGTTTATTTTCCCAAAACTGACGTTTTCCAAGCTTTTCTCAAGAAATCGATCAAATCTCAAAACCGGCCGTTTTTGCATGTTTTTGCTTAATATGACTTATAATCAGACACCTTAATTTGATAAGTTGAAGATATTTGCATTATGCAAAAAACTCTCGTTTTTCAATCTTTTTTAGAAATGGATCAAACCTTAAAAACGGCCGTTTTTCCAGGTTTTGGTTAATATTACTTAGATTTGAGAGCAATAACTTGCTAGGTTTGAAAAACGGTTTATTTTTCCAAAACTGACGTTTTTGAAACTTTTTTCATGAAATCGATCGAATCTCAAATCTAGCCGTTTTTGCATGTTTTTGCTTAATATTACTTATAATCAGACACCTTAGTTTGATAAGTTGAAGATATTTACATTATCAAAAAAACTCCCGTTTTTGAATCTTTTTTAGGAAATGGATCAAACCTTAAAAACGGCCGTTTTTCCACGTTTTGGTTAATATTACTTGGATTCGAGAGCAATAACTTGCAAGGTTTGAAAAACAGTTTTTTTTCCTAAAACTGACGTTTTTGAAGCTTTTTTTAAGAAATTGATCGAATCTCAAAATGCGACGTTTTTGCATGTTTTTGCTTGATATTACTTATAATCAGACACCTTAATTTGATAAGTTGAAGATATTTGCATAATCCAAAAAACTCCCGTTTTTCAATCTTTTTTAAGAAATGGATCAAACCTAAAAAACAGGCGATTTTCCAGGGTTTTGATATATTACTTAGATTCGAGAGCAATAACTTGCAAGGTTTGAAAAACGGTTTATTTTCCCAAACGCACGTTTTTGAAGCTTTTTTCAAGAAATCGATCAAATCTCAAAACCGGCCGTTTTTGCATGTTTTTGCTTAATATGACTTATAATCAGACACCTTAATTTGATAAGTTGAAGATATTTGCATTATCCAAAAAACTCTCGTTTTTCAATCTTTTTTATAAATGGATCAAACCTTAAAAACGGCCGTTTTTCCAGGTTTTGGTTAATATTACTTAGATTCGAGAGCAATAAACTGCTAGGTTTATAAAACGGTATATTTTTTCAAAACCGACGTTTTTGAAGCTTTTTTTATGAAATCGATCGAATCTCAAAACTAGCCGTTTTTGCATGTTTTTGCTTAATATTACACATAATCAGGCACCTTAATTTGGTAAGTTGAAGTTATTTACATTATTCGAAAAACTCCCGTTTTTCAATCTTTTTTAAGAAATGGTTCAAACCTTAAAAACGGCCGTTTTTCCACGTTTTGGTTAATATTACTTAGATTTGAGAGCAATAACTTGCTAGGTTTGAAAAACGGTTTATTTTTCCAAAACTGACGTTTTTGAAGCTTTTTTCATGAAATCGATCGAATCTCAAATCTAGCCGTTTTTGCATGTTTTTGCTTAATATTTCTTATAATCAGACACCTTAGTTTGATAAGTTGAAGATATTTACATTATCCAAAAAACTCCCGTTTTTGAATCTTTTTTAGGAAATGGATCAAACCTTAAAAACGGCCGTTTTTTCTACATTTTGGTTAATATTACTTGGATTCGAGAGCAATAACTTGCAAGGTTTGAAAAACAGTTTATTTTCCTAAAACTGACGTTTTTTAAGAAATTGATCGAATCTCAAAATGCGATGTTTTAGCATGTTTTTGCTTGATATTACTTATAATCAGACATCTTAATTTGATAAGTTGAAGATATTTGCATAATCCAAAAAAACTCCCTTTTTTCAATCTTTTTTAAGAAATGGATCAAACCTAAAAAACAGGCGATTTTCCAGGGTTTGGATATATTACTTAGATTCGAGAGCAATAACTTGCAAGGTTTGAAAAACGGTTTATTTTCCCAAAACTGACGTTTTTGAAGCTTTTTTCAAGAAATCGATCAAATCTCAAAACCGGCCGTTTTTGCATGTTTTTGCTTAATATGACTTATAATCAGACACCTTAATTTGATAAGTTGAAGATATTTGCATTATCCAAAAAACTCTCGTTTTTCAATCTTTTTTATAAATGGATCAAACCTTAAAAACGGCCGTTTTTCCAGGTTTTGGTTAATATTACTTAGATTCGAGAGCAATAAATTGCTAGGTTTATAAAACGGTATATTTTTCCAAAACCGACGTTTTTGAAGCTTTTTTTATGAAATCAATCGAATCTCAAAACTAGCCGTTTTTGCATGTTTTTGCTTAATATTACACATAATCAGACACCTTAATTTGGTAAGTTGAAGTTATTAACATTATCCAAAAAACTCCCGTTTTTCAATTTTTTTTAAGAAATGGTTCAAACCTTAAAAACGGCCGTTTTTCCACGTTTTGGTTAATATTACTTAGATTCAGGAGCAATAACCTGCTAGGTTTGAAAAACGGTTTATTTTCCCAAAACTGACGTTTTCCAAGCTTTTCTCAAGAAATCGATCAAATCTCAAAACCGGCCGTTTTTGCATGTTTTTGCTTAATATGACTTATAATCAGACACCGTAATTTGATAAGTTGAAGATATTTGCATTATGCAAAAAACTCTCGTTTTTCAATCTTTTTTAGAAATGGATCAAACCTTAAAAACGGCCGTTTTTCCAGGTTTTGGTTAATATTACTTGGATTCGAGAGCAATAACTTGCAAGGTTTGAAAAACGGTTCATTTTCCCAAAACTGACGTTTTCCAAGCTTTTTTTAGGAAATCGATCGAATCTCAAAACTGGCCGTTTTTGCATGTTTTTGCTTAATATTACTTAAAATCGGAGACCATAATTTGATAAATTGAAGATATTTGCATTATCCAAAAAAACTCGTTTTTTAATCTTTTTTAGGTAATGGATCAAACCTTAAAAACAGCATATTTTCAGGGTTTTGGTTAGTATTACTTGGATTCGAGAGCAATAACTTTCTAAGTTTGCAAAACGGTTTATTTTCCCCAAACTGACGTTTTTAAAGCTTTTTTTAAGAAATTGATCGAATCTCAAAACTAGCCGTTTTTGCATGTTTTTGCTTAATATTACTTATAATCAGACACCTTAGTTTGATAAGTTGAAGATATTTGCATAATCCAAAAAACTCCCGTTTTTCAATCTTTTTTAAGAAATGGATCAAACCTAAAAAACAGGCGATTTTCCAGGGTTTGGATATATTACTTAGATTCGAGAGCAATAACTTGCAAGGTTTGAAAAACGGTTTATTTTCCCAAAACTGACGTTTTTGAAGCTTTTTTCAAGAAATCGATCAAATCTCAAAACCGGCCGTTTTTCATGTTTTTGCTTAATATGACTTATAATCAGACACCTTAATTTGATAAGTTGAAGATATTTGCATTATCCAAAAAACTCTCGTTTTTCAATCTTTTTTATAAATGGATCAAACCTTAAAAACGGCCGTTTTTCCAGGTTTTGGTTAATATTACTTAGATTCGAGAGCAATAAATTGCTAGGTTTATAAAACGGTATATTTTTCCAAAACCGACGTTTTTGAAGCTTTTTTTATGAAATCGATCGAATCTCGAAACTAGCCGTTTTTGCATGTTTCTGCTTAATATTACACATAATCAGACACCTTAATTTGGTAAGTTGAAGTTATTAACATTATCCAAAAAACTCCCGTTTTTCAATCTTTTTTAAGAAATGGTTCAAACCTTAAAAACGGCCGTTTTTCCACGTTTTGGTTAATATTACTTAGATTCAGGAGCAATAACCTGCTAGGTTTGAAAAACGGTTTATTTTCCCAAAACTGACGTTTTCCAAGCTTTTCTCAAGAAATCGATCAAATCTCAAAACCGGCCGTTTTTGCATGTTTTTGCTTAATATGACTTATAATCAGACACCTTAATTTGATAAGTTGAAGATATTTGCATTATGCAAAAACTCTCGTTTTTCAATCTTTTTTAGAAATGGATCAAACCTTAAAAACGGCCGTTTTTCCAGGTTTTGGTTAATATTACTTAGATTTGAGATCAATAACTTGCTAGGTTTGAAAAACGGTTTATTTTTCCAAAACTGACGTTTTTGAAACTTTTTTCATGAAATCGATCGAATCTCAAATCTAGCCGTTTTTGCATGTTTTTGCTTAATATTACTTATAATCAGACACCTTAGTTTGATAAGTTGAAGATATTTACATTATCCAAAAAACTCCCGTTTTTGAATCTTTTTTAGGAAATGGATCAAACCTTAAAAACGGCCGTTTTTCCACGTTTTGGTTAATATTACTTGGATTCGAGAGCAATAACTTGCAAGGTTTGAAAAACAGTTTATTTTCCTAAAACTGACGTTTTTGAAGCTTTTTTTAAGAAATTGATCGAATCTCAAAATGCGACGTTTTTGCATGTTTTTGCTTGATATTACTTATAATCAGACACCTTAATTTGAAAAGTTGAAGATATTTGCATAATCCAAAAAACTCCCGTTTTTCAATCATTTTTAAGAAATGGATCAAACCTAAAAAACAGGCGATTTTCCAGGGTTTGGATATATTACTTAGATTCGAGAGCAATAACTTGCAAGGTTTGAAAAACGGTTTATTTTCCCAAAACTGACGTTTTTGAAGCTTTTTTTATGAAATCGATCAAATATCAAAACCGGCCGTTTTTGCATGTTTTTGCTTAATATGACTTATAATCAGACACCTTAATTTGATAAGTTGAAGATATTTGCATTATCCAAAAACTCTTGTTTTTCAATCTTTTTTATAAATGGATCAAACCTTAAAAACGGCCGTTTTTCTAGGTTTTGGTTAATATTACTTAGATTCGAGAGCAATAAATTGCTAGGTTTATAAAACGGTATATTTTTTCAAAACCGACGTTTTTGAAATCGATCGAATCTCAAAACTAGCCGTTTTTGCATGTTTTTGCTTAATATTACACATAATCAGGCACCTTAATTTGGCAAGTTGAAGTTATTTACATTATTCAAAAAACTCCCGTTTTTCAATCTTTTTTAAGAAATGGTTCAAACCTTAAAAACGGCCGTTTTTCCACGTTTTGGTTAATATTACTTAGATTCAGGAGCAATAACCTGCTAGGTTTGAAAAACGGTTTATTTTCCCAAAACTGACGTTTTCCAAGCTTTTCTCAAGAAATCGATCAAATCTCAAAACCGGCCGTTTTTGCATGTTTTTGCTTAATATGACTTATAATCAGACACCTTAATTTGATAAGTTGAAGATATTTGCATTATGCAAAAAACTCTCGTTTTTCAATCTTTTTTAGAAATGGATCAAACCTTAAAAACGGCCGTTTTTCCAGGTTTTGGTTAATATTACTTGGATTCGAGAGCAATAACTTGAAAGGTTTGAAAAACGGTTCATTTTCCCAAAACTGACGTTTTCCAAGCTTTTTTTAGGAAATCGATCGAATCTCAAAACTGGCCGTTTTTGCATGTTTTTGCTTAATATTACCTAAAATCGGAGACCATAATTTGATAAATTGAAGATATTTGCATTATCCAAAAAAACTCTCGTTTTTTAATCTTTTTTAGGTAATGGATCAAACCTTAAAAACAGCATATTTTCAGGGTTTTGGTTAGTATTACTTGGATTCGAGAGCAATAACTTTCTAAGTTTGCAAAACGGTTTATTTTCCCCAAACTGACGTTTTTAAAGCTTTTTTTAAGAAATTGATCGAATCTCAAAACTAGCCGTTTTTGCATGTTTTTGCTTAATATTACTTATAATCAGACACCTTAGTTTGATAAGTTGAAGATATTTGCATAATCCAAAAAACTCCCGTTTTTCAATCTTTTTTAAGAAATGGATCAAACCTAAAAAACAGGCGATTTTCCAGGGTTTGGATATATTACTTAGATTCGAGAGCAATAACTTGCAAGGTTTGAAAAACGGTTTATTTTCCCAAAACCGACGTTTTTGAAGCTTTTTTCAAGAAATCGATCAAATCTCAAAACCGGCCGTTTTTCATGTTTTTGCTTAATATGACTTATAATCAGACACCTTAATTTGATAAGTTGAAGATATTTGCATTATCCAAAAAACTCTCGTTTTTCAATCTTTTTTATAAATGGATCAAACCTTAAAAACGGCCGTTTTTCCAGGTTTTGGTTAATATTACTTAGATGTTTCTGCTTAATATTACACATAATCAGACACCTTAATTTGGTAAGTTGAAGTTATTAACATTATCCAAAAAACTCCCGTTTTTCAATCTTTTTTAAGAAATGGTTCAAACCTTAAAAACGGCCGTTTTTCCACGTTTTGGTTAATATTACTTAGATTCAGGGGCGAATAACCTGCTAGGTTTGAAAAACGGTTTATTTTCCCAAAACTGACGTTTTCCAAGCTTTTCTCAAGAAATCGATCAAATCTCAAAACCGGCCGTTTTTGCATGTTTTTGCTTAATATGACTTATAATCAGACACCTTAATTTGATAAGTTGAAGATATTTGCATTATGCAAAAAACTCTCGTTTTTCAATCTTTTTTAGAAATGGATCAAACCTTAAAAACGGCCGTTTTTCCAGGTTTTGGTTAATATTACTTAGATTTGAGAGCAATAACTTGCTAGGTTTGAAAAACGGTTTATTTTTCCAAAACTGACGTTTTTGAAACTTTTTTCATGAAATCGATCGAATCTCAAATCTAGCCGTTTTTGCATGTTTTTGCTTAATATTACTTATAATCAGACACCTTAGTTTGATAAGTTGAAGATATTTACATTATCCAAAAAACTCCCGTTTTTGAATCTTTTTTAGGAAATGGATCAAACCTTAAAAACGGCCGTTTTTCCACGTTTTGGTTAATATTACTTGGATTCGAGAGCAATAACTTGCAAGGTTTGAAAAACAGTTTTTTTTCCTAAAACTGACGTTTTTGAAGCTTTTTTTAAGAAATTGATCGAATCTCAAAATGCGACGTTTTTGCATGTTTTTGCTTGATATTACTTATAATCAGACACCTTAATTTGATAAGTTGAAGATATTTGCATAATCCAAAAAACTCCCGTTTTTCAATCTTTTTTAAGAAATGGATCAAACCTAAAAAACAGGCGATTTTCCAGGGTTTTGATATATTACTTAGATTCGAGAGCAATAACTTGCAAGGTTTGAAAAACGGTTTATTTTCCCAAACGCACGTTTTTGAAGCTTTTTTCAAGAAATCGATCAAATCTCAAAACCGGCCGTTTTTGCATGTTTTTGCTTAATATGACTTATAATCAGACACCTTAATTTGATAAGTTGAAGATATTTGCATTATCCAAAAAACTCTCGTTTTTCAATCTTTTTTATAAATGGATCAAACCTTAAAAACGGCCGTTTTTCCAGGTTTTGGTTAATATTACTTAGATTCGAGAGCAATAAATTGCTAGGTTTATAAAACGGTATATTTTTTCAAAACCGACGTTTTTGAAGCTTTTTTTATGAAATCGATCGAATCTCAAAACTAGCCGTTTTTGCATGTTTTTGCTTAATATTACACATAATCAGGCACCTTAATTTGGTAAGTTGAAGTTATTTACATTATTCAAAAAACTCCCGTTTTTCAATCTTTTTTAAAAAATGGTTCAAACCTTAAAAACGGCCGTTTTTCCACGTTTTGGTTAATATTACTTAGATTTGAGAGCAATAACTTGCTAGGTTTAAAAAACGGTTTATTTTTCCAAAACTGACGTTTTTGAAGCTTTTTTCATGAAATCGATCGAATCTCAAATCTAGCCGTTTTTGCATGTTTTTGCTTAATATTTCTTATAATCAGACACCTTAGTTTGATAAGTTGAAGATATTTACATTATCCAAAAAACTCCCGTTTTTGAATCTTTTTTAGGAAATGGATCAAACCTTAAAAACAGCCGTTTTTCCACGTTTTGGTTAATATTACTTGGATTCGAGAGCAATAACTTGCAAGGTTTGAAAAACAGTTTATTTTCCTAAAACTGACGTTTTTTAAGAAATTGATCGAATCTCAAAATGCGACGTTTTAGCATGTTTTTGCTTGATATTACTTATAATCAGACACCTTAATTTGATAAGTTGAAGATATTTGCATAATCCAAAAAACTCCCGTTTTTCAATCTTTTTTAAGAAATGGATCAAACCTAAAAAACAGGCGATTTTCCAGGGTTTGGATATATTACTTAGATTCGAGAGCAATAACTTGCAAGGTTTGAAAAACGGTTTATTTTCCCAAAACTGACGTTTTTGAAGCTTTTTTCAAGAAATCGATCAAATCTCAAAACCGGCCGTTTTTGCATGTTTTTGCTTAATATGACTTATAATCAGACACCTTAATTTGATAAGTTGAAGATATTTGCATTATCCAAAAAACTCTCGTTTTTCAATCTTTTTTATAAATGGATCAAACCTTAAAAACGGCCGTTTTTCCAGGTTTTGGTTAATATTACTTAGATTCGAGAGCAATAAATTGCTAGGTTTATAAAACGGTATATTTTTTCAAAACCGACGTTTTTGAAGCTTTTTTTATGAAATCGATCGAATCTCAAAACTAGCCGTTTTTGCATGTTTTTGCTTAATATTACACATAATCAGGCACCTTATTTTGGCAAGTTGAAGTTATTTACATTATTCAAAAAACTCCCGTTTTTCAATCTTTTTTAAGAAATGGTTCAAACCTTAAAAACGGCCGTTTTTCCAGGTTTTGGTTAATATTACTTAGATTTGAGAGCAATAACATGCTAGGTTTGAAAAACGGTTTATTTTTCCAATACTGACGTTTTTGAAGGTTTTTTCATGAAATCGATCGAATCTCAAATCTAGCCGCTTTTGCATGTTTTTGCTTAATATTACTTATAATCAGACACCTTAGTTTGATAAGTTGAAGATATTTACATTATCCAAAAAACTCCCGTTTTTGAATCTTTTTTAGGAAATGGATCAAACCTTAAAAACGGCCGTTTTTCCACGTTTTGGTTAATATTACTTGGATTCGAGAGCAATAACTTGCAAGGTTTGAAAAACAGTTTATTTTCCTAAAACTGACGTATTACTTATAATCAGACACCTTAATTTGATAAGTTGAAGATATTTGCATAATCCAAAAAACTCCCGTTTTTCAATCTTTTTTAAGAAATGGATCAAACCTAAAAAACAGGCGATTTTCCAGGGTTTGGATATATTACTTAGATTCGAGAGCAATAACTTGCAAGGTTTGAAAAACGGTTTTTTTTCCCAAAACTGACGTTTTTGAAGCTTTTTTCAAGAAATCGATCAAATCTCAAAACCGGCCGTTTTTGCATGTTTTTGCTTAATATGACTTATAATCAGACACCTTAATTTGATAAGTTGAAGATATTTGCATTATCCAAAAAACTCTTGTTTTTCAATCTTTTTTATAAATGGATCAAACCTTAAAAACGGCCGTTTTTCCAGGTTTTGGTTAATATTACTTAGATTCGAGAGCAATAAATTGCTAGGTTTATAAAACGGTATATTTTTCCAAAACCGACGTTTTTGAAGCTTTTTTTATGAAATCGATCGAATCTCAAAACTAGCCGTTTTTGCATGTTTTTGCTTAATATTACACATAATCAGACACCTTAATTTGGTAAGTTGAAGTTATTAACATTATCCAAAAAACTCCCGTTTTTCAATTTTTTTTAAGAAATGGTTCAAACCTTAAAAACGGCCGTTTTTCCACGTTTTGGTTAATATTACTTAGATTCAGGAGCAATAACCTGCTAGGTTTGAAAAACGGTTTATTTTCCCAAAACTGACGTTTTCCAAGCTTTTCTCAAGAAATCGATCAAATCTCAAAACCGGCCGTTTTTGCATGTTTTTGCTTAATATGACTTATAATCACACACCTTAATTTGATAAGTTGAAGATATTTGCATTATGCAAAAAACTCTCGTTTTTCAATCTTTTTTAGAAATGGATCAAACCTTAAAAACGGCCGTTTTTCCAGGTTTTGGTTAATATTACTTGGATTCGAGAGCAATAACTTGCAAGGTTTGAAAAACGGTTCATTTTCCCAAAACTGACGTTTTCCAAGCTTTTTTTAGGAAATCGATCGAATCTCAAAACTGGCCGTTTTTTCATGTTTTTGCTTAATATTACTTAAAATCGGAGACCATAATTTGATAAATTGAAGATATTTGCATTATCCAAAAAAACTCTCGTTTTTTAATCTTTTTTAGGTTATGGATCAAACCTTAAAAACAGCATATTTTCAGGGTTTTGGTTAGTATTACTTGGATTCGAGAGCAATAACTTTCTAAGTTTGCAAAACGGTTTATTTTCCCCAAACTGACGTTTTTAAAGCTTTTTTTAAGAAATTGATCGAATCTCAAAACTAGCCGTTTTTGCATGTTTTTGCTTAATATTACTTATAATCAGACACCTTAGTTTGATAAGTTGAAGATATTTACATTATCCAAAAAACTCCCGTTTTTGAATCTTTTTTAGGAAATGGATCAAACCTTAAAAACGGCCGTTTTTCCACGTTTTGGTTAATATTACTTGGATTCGAGAGCAATAACTTGCAAGGTTTGAAAAACAGTTTATTTTCCTAAAACTGACGTTTTTCAAGCTTTTTTTAAGAAATTGATCGAATCTCAAAATGCGACGTTTTTGCATGTTTTTGCTTGATATTACTTATAATCAGACACCTTAATTTGATAAGTTGAAGATATTTGCATAATCCAAAAAACTCCCGTTTTTTAATCTTTTTTAAGAAATGGATCAAACCTAAAAAACAGGCGATTTTCCAGGGTTTGGATATATTACTTAGATTCGAGAGCAATAACTTGCAAGGTTTGAAAAACGGTTTATTTTCCCAAAACTGACGTTTTTGAAGCTTTTTTCAAGAAATCGATCAAATCTCAAAACCGGCCGTTTTTGCATGTTTTTGCTTAATATGACTTTTAATCAGACACCTTAATTTGATAAGTTGAAGATATTTGCATTATCCGAAAAAAATCTCGTTTTTCAATCTTTTTTATAAATGGATCAAACGGTAAAAACGGCCGTTTTTTTAGGTTTTGATTAATATTACTTAGATTCGAGAGCAATAAATTGCTAGGTTTAAAAAACGGTTTATTTTTCCAAAACTGACGTTTTTGAAGCTTTTTTTATGAAATCGATCGATTCTCAAAACTAGCCGTTTTTGCATGTTTTTGCTTAATATTAGATATAATCAGACACCTTAATTTGGTAAGTTAAAGTTATTTACATTATCCAAAAAACTCCCGTTTTTTAATCTTTAATTAAGAAATGGTTCAAACCTTAAAAACGGCCGTTTTTCCAGGTTTTGGTTAATATTACTTAGATTCGAGAGCAATAACTTGCTAGGTTTGAAAATCGGTTTATTTTCCCAAAACTGACGTTTTCCAAGGCTTCTTTAGGAAATCGATCGATCTCAAAACTGGCCGTTTTCGGTGGTTTTTGCTTAAAATGACTTATAATCAGACACCTTAGTTTGATAAGTTGAAGATATTTGCATTATCCAAAAAACTCTCGTTTTTCAATCTTTTTTTAGGAAATGGATCAAACCTTAAAAACGGCCGATTTTCCAGGTTTTGGTAAATATTACTTGGATTCGAGAGCAATAACCTGCAAGGTTTGAAAATGGTTTATTTTCCACAAACTGACGTTTTCCAAGCTTTTTTTAGGAAATCGATCGAATCTCAAAACCTGCCGTTTTTGCATGTTTTTGCTTAATATGACTTATAATCAGTCACCTTAATTTAATGAGTTGAACATATTTACATTATCCAAAAAACTCTTGTTTTTCAATCTTTTTTAAGAAATGGATCAAACCTTAAAAACGGCCGTTTTTCCAGGTTTTGGTTAATATTACTTGGATTCGAGAGCAATAACTTTCAAGGTTTGAAAAACGGTTTTTTTTCCCAAAACTGACGTTTTCCAGGCTTTTTTTAGGAAATCGATCGAATCTCAAAACTGGCCGTTTTTGCATGTTTTTGCTTAATATTACTTAAGCTCTGAGACCTTAATTTGATAAATTGAAGATATTTGCATTATCCAAAAAACTCTCGTTTTTCAATCTTTTTTAGGTAATGGATCAAACCTTTAAAACGGCATATTTTCCAGGTTTTGGTTAATATTACTTGAATTCGAGAGCAATAACTTTCTAAGTTTGCAAAACGGTTTATTTTCCCCAAACTGACGTTTTTAAAGCTTTTTTTAAGAAATTAATCGAATCTCAAAACTAGGTGTTTCTGCATGTTTTTGCTTAATATGACTTATAATCAGACACCTTAATTTGATAAGTTGAAGATATTTACATTATCCAAAAAACTTCCGTTTTTCAATCTTTTTTAAGAGATGGATCAAACCTCAAAAACGGCCGTTCTTCCAGGTTTTGGTTAATATTACTTAGATTGGATTAGAGAGCAATAAATTTCTAGGTTTGAAAAACGGTTTATTTTCTCAAAACTGACGTTTTTCAAGCTTTTTTCAAGAAATTGAACGAATCTCAAAACTGGCCGTTTTTGCATGTTTTTGCTTAGTATTACTTATAATCAGACACCTTAGTTTGATAAGTTAAAGATATTTGCATTTTCCAAAAAACTCCCGTTTTTCAATCTTTTTTAGGAAATGAATCAAACCTTAAAAACGGCGATTTTCCAGGTTTTGGTTAATATTACTTAGATTCGAGAGCAATAACTTGCTAGGTTTGAAAATCGGTTTATTTTCCCAAAACTGACGTTTTCCAAGGCTTCTTTAGGAAATCGATCGATCTCAAAACTGGCCGTCTTCGGTGGTTTTTGCTTAAAATGACTTATAATCAGACACCTTAGTTTGATAAGTTGAAGATATTTGCATTATCCAAAAAACTCTCGTTTTTCAATCTTTTTTTAGGAAATGGATCAAACCTTAAAAACGGCCGTTTTTCCAGGTTTTGGTTAATATTACTTGGATTCGAGAGCAATAACCTGCAAGGTTTGAAAATGGTTTATTTTCCACAAACTGACGTTTTCCAAGCTTTTTTTAGGAAATCGATCGAATCTCAAAACCTTCCGTTTTTGCATGTTTTTGCTTAATATGACTTATAATCAGACACCTTAATTTGATGAGTTGAACATATTTACATTATCCAAAAAACTCTTGTTTTTCAATCTTTTTTAAGAAATGGATCAAACCTTAAAAACGGCCGTTTTTCCAGGTTTTGGTTAATATTACTTGGATTGGAGAGCAATAACTTTCAAGGTTTGAAAAACGGTTTATTTTCCCAAAACTGACGTTTTCCAGGCTTTTTTTCGGAAATCGATCGAATCTCAAAACTGGCCGTTTTTGCATGTTTTTGCTTAATATTACTTAAGCTCTGAGACCTTAATTTGATAAATTGAAGATATTTGCATTATCCAAAAAACTCTCGTTTTTCAATCTTTTTTAGGTAATGGATCAAACCTTAAAAACGGCATATTTTCCAGGTTTTGGTTAATATTACTTTGATTCGAGAGCAATAACTTTCTAAGTTTGCAAAACGGTTTATTTTCCCCAAACTGACGTTTTTAAAGCTTTTTTTAAGAAATTAATCGAATCTCGAAACTAGGTGTTTCTGCATGTTTTTGCTTAATATGACTTATAATCAGACACCTTAATTTGATGAGTTGATCATATTTACATTATCCAAAAAACTCTTGTTTTTCAATCTTTTTTAAGAAATGGATCAAACCTTAAAAACTGCCGTTTTTCCAGGTTTTGGTTAATATTACTTGGATTGGAGAGCAATAACTTTCAAGGTTTGAAAAACGGTTTATTTTCCCAAAACTGACGTTTTCCAGGCTTTTTTTAGGAAATCGATCGAATCTCAAAACTGGCCGTTTTTGCATGTTTTTGCTTAGTATTACTTATAATCAAACACCTTAGTTTAATAAGTTAAAGATATTTGCATTTTCCAAAAAACTCCCGTTTTTCAATCTTTTTTAAGAAATGGATCAAACCTAAAAAACAGGCGTTTTCAGGGGGTTGGATATATTACTTAGATTCGAGAGCAATAACTTGCAAGGTTTGAAAAACGGTTTATTTTCCCAAAACTGGACGTTTTTGAAGCTTTTTTCAATAAATCGATCAAATCTCAAAACTGGCAGTTTTTGCATGTTTTTGCTTAATATGACTTATAATCAGACACCTTAATTTGATAAGTTGAAGATATTTGCATTATCCGAAAAAAATCTCGTTTTTCAATCTTTTTTATAAATGGATCAAACGGTAAAAACGGCCGTTTTTTCAGGTTTTGATTAATATTACTTAGATTCGAGAGCAATAAATTGCTAGGTTTAAAAAACGGTATATTTTTCCAAAACTGACGTTTTTGAAGCTTTTTTTATGAAATCGATCGATTCTCAAAACTAGCCGTTTCTGCATGTTTTTGCTTAATATTAGATATAATCAGACACCTTAATTTGGTAAGTTGAAGTTATTTACATTATCCAAAAAACTCCCGTTTTTCAATCTTTAATTAAGAAATGGTTCAAACCTTAAAAACGGCCGTTTTTCCAGGTTTTGGTTAATATTACTTAGATTCGAGAGCAATAACTTGCTAGGTTTAAAAATCGGTTTATTTTCCCAAAACTGACGTTTTCCAAGGCTTCTTTAGGAAATCGATCGATCTCAAAACTGGCCGTCTTCGGTGGTTTTTGCTTAAAATGACTTATAATCAGACACCTTAGTTTGATAAGTTGAAGATATTTGCATTATCCAAAAAACTCTCGTTTTTCAATCTTTTTTTAGGAAATGGATCAAACCTTAAAAACGGCCGTTTTTCCAGGTTTTGGTTAATATTACTTGGATTCGAGAGCAATAACCTGCAAGGTTTGAAAATGGTTTATTTTCCACAAACTGACGTTTTCCAAGCTTTTTTTAGGAAATCGATCGAATCTCAAAACCTGACGTTTTTGCATGTTTTTGCTTAATATGACTTATAATCAGACACCTTAATTTGATGAGTTGAACATATTTACATTATCCAAAAAACTCTTGTTTTTCAATCTTTTTTAAGAAATGGATCAAACCTTAAAAACGGCCGTTTTTCCAGGTTTTGGTTAATATTACTTGGATTGGAGAGCAATAACTTTCAAGGTTTGAAAAATGGTTTATTTTCCCAAAACTGACGTTTTCCAGGCTTTTTTTAGGAAATCGATCGAATCTCAAAACTGGCCGTTTTTGCATGTTTTTGCTTAATATTACTTAAGCTCTGAGACCTTAATTTGATAAATTGAAGATATTTGCATTATCCAAAATACTCTCGTTTTTCAATCTTTTTTAGGTAATGGATCAAACCTTAAAAACGGCATATTTTCCAGGTTTTGGTTAATATTACTTGGATTCGAGAGCAATAACTTTCTAAGTTTGCAAAACGGTTTATTTTCCCCAAACTGACTTTTTTAAAGCTTTTTTTAAGAAATTAATCGAATCTCAAAACTAGGTGTTTCTGCATGTTTTTGCTTAATATGACTTATAATCAGACACCTTAATTTGATAAGTTGAAGATATTTACATTATCCAAAAAACTTCCGTTTTTCAATCTTTTTTAAGAGATGGATCAAACCTCAAAAACGGCCGTTCTTCCAGGTTTTGGTTAATATTACTTAGATTGGATTAGAGAGCAATAAATTTCTAGGTTTGAAAAACGGTTTATTTTCTCAAAACTAACGTTTTTCAAGCTTTTTTCAAGAAATCGAACGAATCTCAAAACTGGCCGTTTTTGCATGTTTTTGCTTAGTATTACTTATAATCAGACACCTTAGTTTGATAAGTTAAAGATATTTGCATTTTCCAAAAAACTCCCGTTTTTTAATCTTTTTTAGGAAATGGATCAAACCTTAAAAACAGCCGTTTTTCCAGGTTTTGGTTAATATTACTTGGATTCGAGAGCAATAACCTGCAAGGTTTGAAAATGGTTTATTTTCCACAAACTGACGTTTTCCAAGCTTTTTTTAGGAAATCGATCGAATCTCAAAACCTGCCGTTTTTGCATGTTTTTGCTTAATATGACTTATAATCAGACACCTTAATTTGATGAGTTGAACATATTTACATTATCCAAAAAACTCTTGTTTTTCAATCTTTTTTAAGAAATGGATCAAACCTTAAAAACGGCCGTTTTTCCAGGTTTTGGTTAATATTACTTGGATTCGAGAGCAATAACTTTCAAGGTTTGAAAAACGGTTTATTTTCCCAAAACTGACGTTTTCCAAGCTTTTTTTAGGAAATCGATCGAATCTCAAAACTGGCCGTTTTTGCATGTTTTTGCTTAATATTACTTAAGCTCTGAGACCTTAATTTGATAAATTGAAGATATTTGCATTATCCAAAAAACTCTCGTTTTTCAATCTTTTTTAGGTAATGGATCAAACCTTAAAAACGGCATATTTTCCAGGTTTTGGTTAATATTACTTGGATTCGAGAGCAATAACTTTCTAAGTTTGCAAAACGGTTTATTTTCCCCAAACTGACGTTTTTAAAGCTTTTTTTAAGAAATTAATCGAATCTCAAAACTAGGTGTTTCTGCATGTTTTTGCTTAATATGAATAATAATCAGACACCTTAATTTGATAAGTTGAAGATATTTACATTATCCAAAAAACTTCCGTTTTTCAATCTTTTTTAAGAGATGGATCAAACCTCAAAAACGGCCGTTCTTCCAGGTTTTGGTTAATATTACTTAGATTGGATTAGAGAGCAATAAATTTCTAGGTTTGAAAAACGGTTTATTTTCTCAAAACTGACGTTTTTCAAGCTTTTTTCAAGAAATTGAACGAATCTCAAAACTGGCCGTTTTTGCATGTTTTTGCTTAGTATTACTTATAATCAGACACCTTAGTTTGATAAGTTAAAGATATTTGCATTTTCCAAAAAACTCCCGTTTTTCAATCTTTTTTAGGAAATGAATCAAACCTTAAAAACGGCGATTTTCCAGGGTTTGGATATATTACTTAGATTCGAGAGCAATAACTTGCTAGGTTTGAAAATCGGTTTATTTTCCCAAAACTGACGTTTTCCAAGGCTTCTTTAGGAAATCGATCGATCTCAAAACTGGCCGTCTTCGGTGGTTTTTGCTTAAAATGACTTATAATCAGACACCTTAGTTTGATAAGTTGAAGATATTTGCATTATCCAAAAAACTCTCGTTTTTCAATCTTTTTTTAGGAAATGGATCAAACCTTAAAAACGGCCGTTTTTCCAGGTTTTGGTTAATATTACTTGGATTCGAGAGCAATAACCTGCAAGGTTTGAAAATGGTTTATTTTCCACAAACTGACGTTTTCCAAGCTTTTTTTAGGAAATCGATCGAATCTCAAAACCTGCATTTTTTGCATGTTTTTGCTTAATATGACTTATAATCAGACACCTTAATTTGATGAGTTGAACATATTTACATTATCCAAAAAACTCTTGTTTTTCAATCTTTTTTAAGAAATGGATCAAACCTTAAAAACGGCCGTTTTTCCAGGTTTTGGTTAATATTACTTGGATTCGAGAGCAATAACTTTCAAGGTTTGAAAAACGGTTTATTTTCCCAAAACTGACGTTTTCCAGGCTTTTTTTTAGGAAATCGATCGAATCTCAAAACTGGCCGTTTTTGCATGTTTTTGCTTAATATTACTTAAGCTCTGAGACCTTAATTTGATAAATTGAAGATATTTGCATTATCCAAAAAACTCTCGTTTTTCAATCTTTTTTAGGTAATGGATCAAACCTTAAAAACGGCATATTTTCCAGGTTTTGGTTAATATTACTTGGATTCGAGAGCAATAACTTTCTAAGTTTGCAAAACGGTTTATTTTCCCTAAACTGACGTTTTTAAAGCTTTTTTTAAGAAATTAATCGAATCTCAAAACTAGGTGTTTCTGCATGTTTTTGCTTAATATGACTTATAATCAGACACCTTAATTTGATAAGTTGAAGATATTTACATTATCCAAAAAACTTCCGTTTTTCAATCTTTTTTAAGAGATGGATCAAACCTCAAAAACGGCCGTTCTTCCAGGTTTTGGTTAATATTACTTAGATTGGATTAGAGAGCAATAAATTTCTAGGTTTGAAAAACTGTTTATTTTCTCAAAACTAACGTTTTTCAAGCTTTTTTCAAGAAATCGAACGAATCTCAAAACTGGCCGTTTTTGCATGTTTTTGCTTAGTATTACTTATAATCAGACACCTTAGTTTAATAAGTTAAAGATATTTGCATTTTCCAAAAAACTCCCGTTTTTCAATCTTTTTTAGGAAATGGATCAAACCTTAAAAACAGCCGTTTTTCCAGGTTTTGGTTAATATTACTTGGATTCGAGATCAATAACCTGCAAGGTTTGAAAATGGTTTATTTTCCACAAACTGACGTTTTCCAAGCTTTTTTTAGGAAATCGCTCGAATCTCAAAACCTGCCGTTTTTGCATGTTTTTGCTTAATATGACTTATAATCAGACACCTTAATTTGATGAGTTGAACATATTTACATTATCCAAAAAACTCTTGTTTTTCAATCTTTTTTAAGAAATGGATTAAACCTTAAAAACGGCCGTTTTTCCAGGTTTTGGTTAATATTACTTGGATTCGAGAGCAATAACTTTCAAGGTTTGAAAAACGGTTTATTTTCCCAAAACTGACGTTTTCAAGGCTTTTTTTAGGAAATCGATCGAATCTCAAAACTGGCCGTTTTTGCATGTTTTTGCTTAATATGACTTATAATCAGACACCTTAGTTTGATAAGTTGAAGATATTTGCATTATCCAAAAAACTCCCGTTTTTCAATCTTTTTTAGGAAATGGATCAAACCTTAAAAACCGCCATTTTCCAGGTTTTGGTTAATATTACTTGGATTCGAGAGCAATAACTTGCAAGGTTTGAAAAACAGTTTATTTTCCTAAAACTGACGTTTTTCAAGCTTTTTTTAAGAAATTGATCAAATCTCAAAATGCGACGTTTTTGCATGTTTTTGCTTGATATTACTTATAATCTTACACCTTAATTTGATAAGTTGAAGATATTTGAATATCCAAAAAACTCACGTTTTTAAATCTTTTTTAAGAAATGGATCAAACCTAAAAAACAGGCTATTTTCCAGGGTTTGGATATATTACTTAGATTCGAGAGCAATAACTTGCAAGGTTTGAAAAACGGTTTATTTTCCCAGAACTGACGTTTTTGAAGCTTTTTTCAAAAAATCGATCAAATCTCAAAACTGGCCGTTTTTGCATGTTTTTGCTTAATATGACTTATAATCAGACACCTTAATTTGATAAGTTGAAGATATTTGCATTATCCGAAATAACTCTCGTTTTTCAATCTTTTTTATAAATGGATCAAACGGTAAAAACGGCCGTTTTTTCAGGTTTTGATTAATATTACTAAGATTCGAGAGCAATAAATTGCTAGGTTTAAAAAACGGTTTATTTTTCCAAAACTGACGTTTTTGAAGCTTTTTTTATGAAATCGATCGATTCTCAAAACTAGCCGTTTTTGCATGTTTTTGCTTAATATTAGATATAATCAGACACCTTAATTTGGTAAGTTGAAGTTATTTACATTATCCAAAAAACTCCCGTTTTTCAATCTTTAATTAAGAAATGGTTCAAACCTTAAAAACGGCCGTTTTTTCAGGTTTTGGTTAATATTACTTAGATTCGAGAGCAATAACTTGCTAGGTTTGAAAATCGGTTTATTTTCCCAAAACTAACGTTTTCCAAGGATTCTTTAGGAAATCGATCGATCTCAAAACTGGCCGTTTTCGGTGGTTTTTGCTTAAATTGACTTATAATCAGACACCTTAGTTTGATAAGTTGAACATATTTACATTATCCAAAAAACTCCCGTTTTTCAATCTTTTTTAAGAAATGGATCAAACCTTAAAAACGGCTGTTTTTTCAGGTTTTGGTTAATATTACTTGGATTCGAGAGCGATAACTTGCAAGGTTTGAAAAATAGTTTATTTTCCTAAAACTGACGTTTTTCAAGCTTTTTTTAAGAAATTGATCGAATCTCAAATTGCGACGTTTTTGCATGTTTTTGCTTGATATTACTTATAATCAGACACGTTAATTTGATAAGTTGAAGATATTTGCATTATCCAAAAAACTCTCGTTTTTCTTTCTTTTTATAAATGGATCAAACCTTAAAAACGGCCGTTTTTCCAGGTTTTGGTTAATATTACTTAGATTCGAGAGCAATAACTTTCTAAGTTTGCAAAACGGTTTATTTTCTCAAAACTGACGTTTTTCAAGCTTTTTTTAAGAAATCGAACGAATCTCAAAACAGGCCGTTTTAGCATGTTTTTGCTTAGTATTACTTATAATCAGACACCTTAGTTTGATAAGTTAAAGATATTTGCATTTTCCAAAAAACTCCCGTTTTTCAATATTTTTTAGGAAATGGATCAAACCTTAAAAACAGCCATTTTCCAGGTTTTGGTTAATATTACTTGGATTCGAGAGCAATAACTTGCAAGGTTTGAAAAACAGTTTATTTTCCTAAAACTGACGTTTTTCAAGCTTTTTTTAAGAAATTGATCAAATCTCAAAATGCGACGTTTTTGCATGTTTTTGCTTGATATTACTTATAATCTTACACCTTAATTTGATAAGTTGAAGATATTTGAATATCCAAAAAACTCACGTTTTTAAATCTTTTTTAAGAAATGGATCAAACCTAAAAAACAGGCGTTTTCAGGGGGTTGGATATATTACTTAGATTCGAGAGCAATAACTTGCAAGGTTTGAAAAACGGTTTATTTTCCCAAAACTGGACGTTTTTGAAGCTTTTTTCAATAAATCGATCAAATCTCAAAACTGGCCGTTTTTGCATGTTTTTGCTTAATATGACTTATAATCAGACACCTTAATTTGATAAGTTGAAGATATTTGCATTATCCGAAAAAAATCTCGTTTTTCAATCTTTTTTATAAATGGATCAAACGTTAAAAACGGCCGTTTTGTCAGGTTTTGATTAATATTACTTAGATTCGAGAGCAATAAATTGCTAGGTTTAAAAAACGGTTTATTTTTCCAAAACTGACGTTTTTGAAGCTTTTTTTATGAAATCGATCGATTCTCAAAACTAGCCGTTTTTGCATGTTTTTGCTTAATATTAGATATAATCAGACACCTTAATTTGGTAAGTTGAAGTTATTTACATTATCCAAAAAACTCCCGTTTTTCAATCTTTAATTAAGAAATGGTTCAAACCTTAAAAACGGCCGTTTTTCAAGGTTTTGGTTAATATTACTTAGATTCGAGAGCAATAACTTGCTAGGTTTGAAAATCGGTTTATTTTCCCAAAACTAACGTTTTCCAAGGCTTCTTTAGGAAATCGATCGATCTCAAAACTGGCCGTCTTCGGTGGTTTTTGCTTAAAATGACTTATAATCAGACACCTTAGTTTGATAAGTTGAAGATATTTGCACTTTCCAAAAAACTCTCGTTTTTCAATCTTTTTTTAGGAAATGGATCAAACCTTAAAAACGGCCGTTTTTCCAGGTTTTGGTTAATATTACTTGGATTCGAGAGCAATAACCTTCAAGGTTTGAAAATGGTTTATTTTCCACAAACTGACGTTTTCCAAGCTTTTTTTAGGAAATCGATCGAATCTCAAAACCTGCCGTTTTTGCATGTTTTTGCTTAATATGACTTATAATCAGACACCTTAATTTGATGAGTTGAACATATTTACATTATCCAAAAAACTCTTGTTTTTTAATCTTTTTTAAAAAATGGATCAAACCTTAAAAACGGCCGTTTTTCCAGGTTTTGGTTAATATTACTTGGATTGGAGAGCAATAACTTTCAAGGTTTGAAAAACGGTTTATTTTCCCAAAACTGACGTTTTCCAGGCTTTTTTTAGGAAATCGATCGAATCTCAAAACTGGCCGTTTTTGCATGTTTTTGCTTAATATTACTTAAGCTCTGAGACCTTAATTTGATAAATTGAAGATATTTGCATTATCCAAAAAACTCTCGTTTTTCAATCTTTTTTAGGTAATGGATCAAACCTTAAAAACGGCATATTTTCCAGGTTTTGGTTAATATTACTTGGATTCGAGAGCAATAACTTTCTAAGTTTGCAAAACGGTTTATTTTCCCCAAACTGACGTTTTTAAAGCTTTTTTTAAGAAATTAATCGAATCTCAAAACTAGGTGTTTCTGCATGTTTTTGCTTAATATGACTTATAATCAGACACCTTAATTTGATAAGTTGAAGATATTTACATTATCCAAAAAACTTCCGTTTTTCAATCTTTTTTAAGAGATGGATCAAACCTCAAAAACGGCCGTTCTTCCAGGTTTTGGTTGATATTACTTAGATTGGATTAGAGAGCAATAAATTTCTAGGTTTGAAAAACGGTTTATTTTCTCAAAACTAACGTTTTTCAAGCTTTTTTCAAGAAATCGAACGAATCTCAAAACTGGCCGTTTTTGCATGTTTTTGCTTAGTATTACTTATAATCAAACACCTTAGTTTAATAAGTTAAAGATATTTGCATTTTCCAAAAAACTCCCGTTTTTCAATCTTTTTTAGGAAATGGATCAAACCTTAAAAACAGCCGTTTTTCCAGGTTTTGGTTAATATTACTTGGATTCGAGAGCAATAACCTGCAAGGTTTGAAAATGGTTTATTTTCCACAAACTGACGTTTTCCAAGCTTTTTTTAGGAAATCGATCGAATCTCAAAACCTGCCGTTTTTGCATGTTTTTGCTTAATATGACTTATAATCAGACACCTTCATTTGATGAGTTGAACATATTTACATTATCCAAAAAACTCTTGTTTTTCAATCTTTTTTAAGAAATGGATCAAACCTTAAAAACGGCCGTTTTTCCAGGTTTTGGTTAATATTACTTGGATTCGAGAGCAATAACTTTCAAGGTTTGAAAAACGGTTTTTTTTCCAAAAACTGACGTTTTCAAGGCTTTTTTTAGGAAATCGATCGAATCTCAAAACTGGCCGTTTTTGCATGTTTTTGCTTAATATGACTTATAATCAGACACCTTAATTTGATAAGTTGAAGATATTTACATTATCCAAAAAACTTCCGTTTTTCAATCTTTTTTAAGAGATGGATCAAACCTCAAAAACGTCCGTTCTTCCAGGTTTTGGTTAATATTACTTAGATTGGATTAGAGAGCAATAAATTTCTAGGTTTGAAAAACGGTTTATTTTCTCAAAACTGACGTTTTTCAAGCTTTTTTCAAGAAATTGAACGAATCTCAAAACTGGCAATTTTTGCATGTTTTTGCTTAGTATTACTTATAATCAGACACCTTAGTTTGATAAGTTAAAGATATTTGCATTTTCCAAAAAACTCCCGTTTTTCAATCTTTTTTAGGAAATGAATCAAACCTTAAAAACGGCGATTTTCCAGGTTTTGGTTAATATTACTTAGATTCGAGAGCAATAACTTGCTAGGTTTGAAAATCGGTTTATTTTCCCAAAACTGACGTTTTCCAAGGCTTCTTTAGGAAATCGATCGATCTCAAAACTGGCCGTCTTGGGTGGTTTTTGCTTAAAATGACTTATAATCAGACACCTTAGTTTGATAAGTTGAAGATATTTGCATTATCCAAAAAACTCTCGTTTTTCAATCTTTTTTTAGGAAATGGATCAAACCTTAAAAACGGCCGTTTTTCAAGGTTTTGGTTAATATTACTTGGATTCGAGAGCAATAACCTGCAAGGTTTGAAAATGGTTTATTTTCCACAAACTGACGTTTTCCAAGCTTTTTTCAGGAAATCGATCGAATCTCAAAACCTGCCGTTTTTGCATGTTTTTGCTTAATATGACTTATAATCAGACACCTTAATTTGATGAGTTGAACATATTTACATTATCCAAAAAACTCTTGTTTTTCAATCTTTTTTAAGAAATGGATCAAACCTTAAAAACGGCCGTTTTTCCAGGTTTTGGTTAATATTACTTGGATTGGAGAGCAATAACTTTCAAGGTTTAAAAAACGGTTTATTTTCCCAAAACTGACGTTTTCCAGGCTTTTTTTAGGAAATCGATCGAATCTCAAAACTGGCCGTTTTTGCATGTTTTTGTTTAATATTACTTAAGCTCTGAGACCTTAATTTGATAAATTGAAGATATCTGCATTATCCAAAAAACTCCCGTTTTTCAATCTTTTTTAGGAAATGGATCAAACCTTAAAAACGGCCGTTTTTCCAGGTTTTGGTTAATATTACTTAGAATCGAGAGCAATACCTTGCAAGGTTTGAAAAATAGTTTATTTTCCTAAAACTGACGTTTTTCAAGCTTTTTTTAAGAAATTGATCGAATCTCAAAATGCGACGTTTTTGCATGTTTTTACTTGATATTACTTATAATCAGACACGTTAATTTGATAAGTTGAAGATATTTGCATTATCCAAAAAACTCTCGTTTTTCAATCTTTTTTTATAAATGGATCAAACCTTAAAAACGGCCGTTTTTCCAGGTTTTGGTTAATATTACTTAGATTCGAAAGCAATAACTTTCTTAGTTTGCAAAACGGTTTATTTTTCTCAAAACTGACGTTTTTCAAGCTTTTTTCAAGAAATCGAACGAATCTCAAAACTGGCCGTTTTAGCATGTTTTTGCTTAGTATTACTTATAATCAGACACCTTAGTTTGATAAGTTAAAGATATTTGCATTTTCCAAAAAACTCCCGTTTTTCAATCTTTTTTAGGAAATGGATCAAACCTTAAAAACCGCTATTTTCCAGGTTTTGGTTAATATTACTTGTATTCGAGAGCAATAACTTGCAAGGTTTGAAAAACAGTTTATTTTCCTAAAACTGACGTTTTTCAAGCTTTTTTTAAGAAATTGATCAAATCTCAAAATGCGACGTTTTTGCATGTTTTTGCTTGATATTACTTATAATCTTACACCTTAATTTGATAAGTTGAAGATATTTGAATATCCAAAAAACTCACGTTTTTAAATCTTTTTTAAGAAATGGATCAAACCTAAAAAACAGGCGTTTTCCAGGGTTTGGATATATTACTTAGATTCGAGAGCAATAACTTAGGTTTGAAAAACGGTTTATTTTCCCCAAACTGACGTTTTTGAAGCTTTTTTCAAGAAATCGATCAAATCTCAAAACCTGCCGTTTTTGCATGTTTTTGCTTAATATGACTTATAATCAGACACCTTAATTTGATAAGTTGAAGATATTTGCATTATCCGAAAAAAATCTCGTTTTTCAATCTTTTTTATAAATGGATCAAACGGTAAAAACGGCCGTTTTTTCAGGTTTTGATTAATATTACTTAGATTCGAGAGCAATAAATTGCTAGGTTTAAAAAACGGTTTATTTTTCCAAACCGACGTTTTTGAAGCTTTTTTTATGAAATCGATCGATTCTCAAAACCTGCCGTTTTTGCATGTTTTTGCTTAATATGACTTATAATCAGACACCTTAATTTGATGAGTTGAACATATTTACATTATCCAAAAAACGCTTGTTTTTCAATCTTTTTTAAGAAATGGATCAAACCTTAAAAACGGCCGTTTTTCCAGGTTTTGGTTAATATTACTTAGATTCGAGAGCAATAACTTGCTAGGTTTGAAAATCGGTTTATTTTCCCAAAACTGACGTTTTCCAAGGCTTCTTTAGGAAATCGATCGATCTCAAAACTGGCCGTTTTCGGTGGTTTTTGCTTAAAATGACTTATAATCAGACACCTTAGTTTGATAAGTTGAAGATATTTGCATTATCCAAAAAACTCTCGTTTTTCAATTTTTTTTTAGGAAATGGATCAAACCTTAAAAACGGCCGTTTTTCCAGGTTTTGGTAAATATTACTTGGATTCGAGAGCAATAACCTGCAAGGTTTGAAAATGGTTTATTTTCCACAAACTGACGTTTTCCAAGCTTTTTTTAGGAAATCGATCGAATCTCAAAACCTGCCGTTTTTGCATGTTTTTGCTTAATATGACTTATAATCAGTCACCTTAATTTAATGAGTTGAACATATTTACATTATCCAAAAAACTCTTGTTTTTCAATCTTTTTTAAGAAATGAATCAAACCTTAAAAACGGCGATTTTCCAGGTTTTGGTTAATATTACTTAGATTCGAGAGCAATAACTTGCTAGGTTTGAAAATCGGTTTATTTTCCCAAAACTGACGTTTTCCAAGGCTTCTTTAGGAAATCGATCGATCTCAAAACTGGCCGTTTTCGGTGGTTTTTGCTTAATATTACTTAAGCTCTGAGACCTTAATTTGATAAATTGAAGATATTTGCATTATCCAAAAAACTCTCGTTTTCCAATCTTTTTTAGGTAATGGATCAAACCTTAAAAACGGCATATTTTCCAGGTTTTGGTTAATATTACTTGGATTCGAGAGCAATAACTTTCTAAGTTTGCAAAACGGTTTATTTTCCCCAAACTGACGTTTTTAAAGCTTTTTTTAAGAAATTAATCGAATCTCAAAACTAGGTGTTTCTGCATGTTTTTGCTTAATATGACTTATAATCAGACACCTTAATTTGATAAGTTGAAGATATTTACATTATCCAAAAAACTTCCGTTTTTCAATCTTTTTTAAGAGATGGATCAAACCTCAAAAACGGCCGTTCTTCCAGGTTTTGGTTAATATTACTTAGATTGGATTAGAGAGCAATAAATTTTTAGGTTTAAAAAACGGTTTATTTTCTCAAAACTGACGTTTTCCAAGGCTTCTTTAGGAAATCGATCGATCTCAAAACTGGCCGTTTTCGGTGGTTTTTGCTTAAATTGACTTATAATCAGACACCTTAGTTTGATAAGTTGAACATATTTACATTATCCAAAAAACTCTTGTTTTTCAATCTTTTTTAAGAAATGGATCAAACCTTAAAAACGGCCGTTTTTCCAGGTTTTGGTTAATATTACTTGGATTCGAGAGCAATAACTTGCAAGGTTTGAAAAATAGTTTATTTTCCTAAAACTGACGTTTTTCAAGCTTTTTTTAAGAAATTGATCGAATCTCAAAATGCGACGTTTTTGCATGTTTTTGCTTGATATTACTTATAATCAGACACGTTAATTTGATAAGTTGAAGATATTTGCATTATCCAAAAAACTCTCGTTTTTCAATCTTTTTTATAAATGGATCAAACCTTAAAAACGGCCGTTTTTCCAGGTTTTGGTTAATATTACTTAGATTCGAGAGCAATAACTTTCTAAGTTTGCAAAACGGTTTATTTTCTCAAAACTGACGTTTTTCAAGCTTTTTTCAAGAAATCGAACGAATCTCAAAACTGGCCGTTTTAGCATGTTTTTGCTTAGTATTACTTATAATCAGACACCTTAGTTTGATAAGTTAAAGATATTTGCATTTTCCAAAAAACTCCCGTTTTTCAATCTTTTTTAGGAAATGGATCAAACCTTAAAAACCGCCATTTTCAAGGTTTTGGTTAATATTACTTGGATTCGATAGCAATAACTTGCAAGGTTTGAAAAACAGTTTATTTTCCTAAAACTGACGTTTTTCAAGCTTTTTTTAAGGAATTGATCAAATCTCAAAATGCGACGTTTTTGCATGTTTTTGCTTGATATTACTTATAATCTTACACCTTAATTTGATAAGTTGAAGATATTTGAATATCCAAAAAACTCACGTTTTTAAATCTTTTTTAAGAAATGGATCAAACCTAAAAAACAGGCGTTTTCAGGGGGTTGGATATATTACTTAGATTCGAGAGCAATAACTTGCAAGGTTTGAAAAACGGTTTATTTTCCCAAAACTGGACGTTTTTGAAGCTTTTTTCAAGAAATCGATCAAATCTCAAAACTGGCCGTTTTTGCATGTTTTTGCTTAATATGACTTATAATCAGACACCTTAATTTGATAAGTTGAAGATATTTGCATTATCCGAAAAAACTCTCGTTTTTCAATCTTTTTTATAAATGGATCAAACGGTAAAAACGGCCGTTTTTTCAGGTTTTGATTAATATTACTTAGATTCGAGAGCAATAAATTGCTAGGTTTAAAAAACGGTTTATTTTTCCAAAACTGACGTTTTTGAAGCTTTTTTTATGAAATCGATCGATTCTCAAAACTAGCCGTTTTTGCATGTTTTTGCTCAATATTACATATAATCAGACACCTTAATTTGGTAAGTTGAAGTTATTTACATTATCCAAAAAACTCCCGTTTTTCAATCTTTAATTAAGAAATGGTTCAAACCTTAAAAACGGCCGTTTTTCCAGGTTTTGGTTAATATTACTTAGATTCGAGAGCAATAACTTGCTAGGTTTGAAAATCGGTTTATTTTCCCAAACCGACGTTTTCCAAGGCTTCTTTAGGAAATCGATCGATCTCAAAACTGGCCGTTTTCGGTGGTTTTTGCTTAAAATGACTTATAATCAGACACCTTAGTTTGATAAGTTGAAGATATTTGCATTATCCAAAAAACTCTCGTTTTTCAATCTTTTTTTAGGAAATGGATCAAACCTTAAAAACGGCCGTTTTTCCAGGTTTTGGTAAATATTACTTGGATTCGAGAGCAATAACCTGCAAGGTTTGAAAATGGTTTATTTTCCACAAACTGACGTTTTCCAAGCTTTTTTTAGGAAATCGATCGAATCTCAAAACCTGCCGTTTTTGCATGTTTTTGCTTAATATGACTTATAATCAGTCACCTTAATTTAATGAGTTGAACATATTTACATTATCCAAAAAACTCTTGTTTTTCTTTCTTTTTATAAATGGATCAAACCTTAAAAACGGCCGTTTTTCCAGGTTTTGGTTAATATTACTTGGATTCGAGAGCAATAACTTTCAAGGTTTGAAAAACGGTTTTTTTTCCCAAAACTGACGTTTTCCAGGCTTTTTTTAGGAAATAGATCGAATCTCAAAACTGGCCGTTTTTGCATGTTTTTGCTTAATATTACTTAAGCTCTGAGACCTTAATTTGATAAATTGAAGATATTTGCATTATCCAAAAAACTCTCGTTTTCCAATCTTTTTTAGGTAATGGATCAAACCTTAAAAACGGCATATTTTCCAGGTTTTGGTTAATATTACTTGGATTCGAGAGCAATAACTTTCTAAGTTTGCAAAACGGTTTATTTTCCCCAAACTGACGTTTTTAAAGCTTTTTTTAAGAAATTAATCGAATCTCAAAACTAGGTGTTTCTGCATGTTTTTGCTTAGTATTACTTATAATCAGACACCTTAGTTTGATAAGTTAAAGATATTTGCATTTTCCAAAAAACTCCCGTTTTTCAATCTTTTTAAAAAATGGATCAAACCTTAAAAACCGCCATTTTCAAGGTTTTGGTTAATATTACTTGGATTCGAGAGCAATAACTTGCAAGGTTTGAAAAACAGTTTATTTTCCTAAAACTGACGTTTTTCAAGCTTTTTTTAAGAAATTGATCAAATCTCAAAATGCGACGTTTTTGCATGTTTTTGCTTGATATTACTTATAATCTTACACCTTAATTTGATAAGTTGAAGATATTTGAATATCCAAAAAACTCACGTTTTTAAATCTTTTTTAAGAAATGGATCAAACCTAAAAAACAGGCGTTTTCAGGGGGTTGGATATATTACTTAGATTCGAGAGCAATAACTTGCAAGGTTTGAAAAACGGTTTATTTTCTCAAAACTGACGTTTTTGAAGCTTTTTTCAAGAAATCGATCAAATCTCAAAACTGGCCGTTTTTGCATGTTTTTGCTTAATATGACTTATAATCAGACACCTTAATTTGATAAGTTGAAGATATTTGCATTATCCGAAAAAACTCTCGTTTTTCAATCTTTTTTATAAATGGATCAAACGGTAAAAACGGCCGTTTTTTCAGGTTTTGATTAATATTACTTAGATTCGAGAGCAATAAATTGCTAGGTTTAAAAAACGGTTTATTTTTCCAAAACTGACGTTTTTGAAGCTTTTTTTATGAAATCGATCGATTCTCAAAACTAGCCGTTTTTGCATGTTTTTGCTTAATATTAGATATAATCAGACACATTAATTTGGTAAGTTGAAGTTATTTACATTATCCAAAAAACTCCCGTTTTTCAATCTTTAATTAAGAAATGGTTCAAACCTTAAAAACGGCCGTTTTTCCAGGTTTTGGTTAATATTACTTAGATTCGAGAGCAATAACTTGCAAGGTTTGAAAATCGGTTTATTTTCCCAAAACTGACGTTTTCCAAGTCTTCTTTTGGAAATCGATCGATCTCAAAACTGGCCGTTTTCGGTGGTTTTTGCTTAAAATGACTTATAATCAGACACCTTAGTTTGATAAGTAGAAGATATTTGCATTATCCAAAAAACTCTCGTTTTTCAATCTTTTTTTAGGAAATGGATCAAACCTTAAAAACGGCCGTTTTTCCAGGTTTTGGTTAATATTACTTGGATTCGAGAGCAATAACCTGCAAGGTTTGAAAATGGTTTATTTTCCACAAACTGACGTTTTCCAAGCTTTTTTTAGGAAATCGATCGAATCTCAAAACCTGCCGTTTTTGCATGTTTTTGCTTAATATGACTTATAATCAGACACCTTAATTTGATGAGTTGAACATATTTACATTATCCAAAAAACTCTTGTTTTTTAATCTTTTTTAAGAAATGGATCAAACCTTAAAAACGGCCGTTTTTCCAGGTTTTGGTTAATATTACTTGGATTCGAGAGCAATAACTTTCAAGGTTTGAAAAACGGTTTATTTTCCCAAAACTGACGTTTTCCAGGCTTTTTTTAGGAAATCGATCGAATCTCAAAACTGGCCGTTTTTGCATGTTTTTGCTTAATATTACTTAAGCTCTGAGACCTTAATTTGATAAATTGAAGATATTTGCATTATCCAAAAAACTCTCGTTTTCCAATCTTTTTTAGGTAATGGATCAAACCTTAAAAACGGCATATTTTCCAGGTTTTGGTTAATATTACTTGGATTCGAGAGCAATAACTTTCTAAGTTTGCAAAACGGTTTATTTTCCCCAAACTGACGTTTTTAAAGCTTTTTTTAAGAAATTAATCGAATCTCAAAACTAGGTGTTTTTGCATGTTTTTGCTTAATATGACTCATAATCAGACACCTTAATTTGATAAGTTGAAGATATTTACATTATCCAAAAAACTTCCGTTTTTCAATCTTTTTTAAGAGATGGATCAAACCTCAAAAACGGCCGTTCTTCCAGGTTTTGGTTAATATTACTTAGATTGGATTAGAGAGCAATAAATTTCTAGGTTTGAAAATCGGTTTAATTTCTCAAAACTGACGTTTTTCAAGCTTTTTTCAAGAAATCGAACGAATCTCAAAACTGGCCGTTTTTGCATGTTTTTGCTTAGTATTACTTATAATCAGACACCTTAGTACAAATAAGTTAAAGATATTTGCATTTTCCAAAAAACTCCCGTTTTCCAAACTTTTTTAGGAAATCGATCGAATCTCAAAACCTGCCGTTTTTGCATGTTTTTGCTTAATATGACTTATAATCAGACACCTTAATTTGATGAGTTGAACATATTTACATTTTCCAAAAAACTCTTGTTTTTCAATCTTTTTTAAGACATGGATCAAACCTTAAAAACGGCCGTTTTTCCAGGTTTTGGTTAATATTACTTGGATTCGAGAGCAATAACTTTCAAGGTTTGAAAAACGGTTTATTTTCCCAAAACTGACGTTTTCAAGGCTTTTTTTAGGAAATCGATCGAATCTCAAAACTGGCCGTTTTTGCATGTTTTTGCTTAATATGACTTATAATCAGACACCTTAGTTTGATAAGTTGAAGATATTTGCATTATCCAAAAAATTCCCGTTTTTCAATCTTTTTTAGGAAATGGATCAAAACTTAAAAACAGCATATTTTCCAGGTTTTGGTTAATATTACTTGGATTCGAGAGCAATAACTTTCTAAATTTGCAAAACGGTTTATTTTCCTAAAACTGACGTTTTTCAAGCTTTTTTTAAGAAATTGATCGAATCTCAAAATGCGACGTTTTTGCATGTTTTTGCTTGATATTACTTATAATCAGACACGTTAATTTGATAAGTTGAAGATATTTGCATTATCCAAAAAACTCTCGTTTTTCAATCTTTTTTATAAATGGATCAAACCTTAAAAACGGCCGTTTTTCCAGGTTTTGGTTAATATTACTTGGATTCGAGAGCAATAACTTTCTAAGTTTGCCAAACGGTTTATTTTCTCAAAACTGACGTTTTTCAAGCTTTTTTCAAGAAATCGAACGAATCTCAAAACTGGCCGTTTTAGCATGTTTTTGATTAGTATTACTTATAATCAGACACCTTAGTTTGATAAGTTAAAGATATTTGCATTTTCCAAAAAACTCCCGTTTTTCAATCTTTTTTTGGAAATGGATCAAACCTTAAAAACGGCGATTTTCCAGGTTTTGGTTAATATTACTTGGATTCGAGAGCAATAACTTGCAAGGTTTGAAAAACAGTTTATTTGGCTAAAACTGACGTTTTTCAAGCTTTTTTTAAGAAATTGATCAAATCTCAAAATGCGACGTTTTTGCATGTTTTTGCTTGATAATACTTATAATCTTACACCTTAATTTGATAAGTTGAAGATATTTGAATATCTAAAAAACTCACGTTTTTGAATCTTTTTTAAGAAATGGATCAAACCTAAAAAACAGGCGTTTTCCAGGGTTTGGATATATTACTTAGATTCGAGAGCAATAACTTGCAAGGTTTGAAAAACGGTTTATTTTCCCAAAACTGACGTTTTTGAAGCTTTTTTCAAGAAATCGATCAAATCTCAAAACTGGCCGTTTTTGCATGTTTTTGCTTAATATGACTTATAATCAGACACCTTAATTTGATAAGTTGAAGATATTTGCATTATCCAAAAAAACTCGTTTTTCAATCTTTTTTATAAATGGATCAAACGGTAAAAACGGCCGTTTTTTCAGGTTTTGATTAATATTACTTAGATTCGAGAGCAATAAATTGCTAGGTTTAAAAAACGGTTTATTTTTCCAAAACTAGCCGTTTTTGCATGTTTTTGCTTTATATTAGATATAATCAGACACCTTAATTTGGTAAGTTGAAGTTATTTACATTATCCAAAAAACTCCCGTTCTTCAATTTTTTTTAAAGAAATGGTTCAAACCTTAAAAACGGCCGTTTTTCCAGGTTTTGGTTAATATTACTTAGATTCGAGAGCAATAACTTGCTAGGTTTGAAAATCGGTTTATTTTCCCAAAACTGACGTTTTCCAAGCTTTTTTTAGGAAATCGATCGAATCTCAAAACCTGCCGTTTTGGCATGTTTTTGCTTAATATGACTTATAATCAGACACCTTAATTTAAAGAGTTGAACATATTTACATTATCCAAAAAACTCTTGTTTTTCAATCTTTTTTAAGAAATGGATCAAACCTTAAAAACGGCCGTTTTTCCAGGTTTTGGTTAATATTACTTGGATTCGAGAGCAATAACTTTCTAAGTTTGCAAAACGGTTTATTTTCCCCAAACTGACGTTTTTAAAGCTTTTTTTAAGAAATTAATCGAATCTCAAAACTAGGTGTTTTTGCATGTTTTTGCTTAATATGACTTATAATCAAACACCTTAATTTGATAAGTTGAAGATATTTACATTATCCCAAAAACTTCCGTTTTTCAATCTTTTTTAAGAGATGGATCAAACCTCAAAAACGGCCGTTCTTCCAGGTTTTGGTTAATATTACTTAGATTGGATTAGAGAGCAATAAATTTCTAGGTTTTAAAAACGGTTTATTTTCTCAAAACTGACGTTTTCCAAGGCTTCTTTAGGAAATCGATCGATCTCAAAACTGGCCGTTTTCGGTGGTTTTTGCTTAAAATGACTTATAATCAGACACCTTAGTTTGATAAGTCAAACATATTTACATTATCCAAAAAACTCTTGTTTTTCAATCTTTTTTAAGAAATGGATCAAACCTTAAAAACGGCCGTTTTTCCAGGTTTTGGTAAATATTACTTGGATTCGAGAGCAATAACTTTCAAGGTTTGAAAAACGGTTTATTTTCCCAAAACTGACGTTTTCAAGGCTTTTTTTAGGAAATCGATCGAATCTCAAAACTGGCCGTTTTTGCATGTTTTTGCTTAATATGACTTATAATCAGACACCTTAGTTTGATAAGTTGAAGATATTTGCATTATCCAAAAAACTCCCGTTTTTCAATCTTTTTTAGAAAATGGATCAAACCTTAAAAACGGCCGTTTTTCCAGGTTTGTGTTAATAATACTTGGATTCGAGAGCAATAACTTGCGAGGTTTGAAAAATAGTTTATTTTCCTAAAACTGACGTTTTTCAAAGCTTTTTTTAAGAAATTGATCGAATCTCAAAATGCGACGTTTTTGCATGTTTTTGCTTGATATTACTTATAATCAGACACCTTAATTTGATAAGTTGAAGATATTTGCATTATCCAAAAAACTCTCGTTTTTCAATCTTTTTTATAAATGGATCAAACCTTAAAAACGGCCGTTTTTCCAGGTTTTGGTTAATATTACTTAGATTCGAGAGCAATAAATTGCTAGGTTTAAAAAACGGTTTATTTTTCCAAAACTGACGTTTTTGAAGCTTTTTTCATGAAATCGATCGAATCTCAAAACTGGCCGTTTTAGCATGTTTTTGCTTAATATGACTTATAATCAGACACCTTAATTTGATGAGTTGGACATATTTACATTATCCAAAAAACTCTTGTTTTTCAATCTTTTTTAAGAAATGGATCAAACCTTAAAAACGGCCATTTTTCCAGGTTTTGGTTAATATTACTTAGATTCGAGAGCAATAACTTTTAATGTTTGAAAAACAATTTATTTTCCCAAAACTGACGTTTTCCAAGCTTTTTTTAGGAAATCGATCGAATCTCAAAACTGGCCGTTTTTGCATGTTTTTGCTTAATAATACTTAAACTCGGAGACCTTAATTTGATAAATTGAAGATATTTGCATTATCCAAAAAAACCCTCGTTTTTCAATCTTTTTCAGGTAATGGATCAAACCTTAAAAACGGCATATTTTCCAGGTTTTGGTTAATATTACTTGGATTCGAGAGCAATAACTTTCTAAGTTTGCAAAACGGTTTATTTTACCCAAACTGACGTTTTTAAAGCTTTTTTTAAGAAATCGATCGAATCTCAAAACTGGCCGTTTTTGCATGTTTTTGCTTAATATTACTTATAATCAGACACCTTAGTTTGATAAGTTGAAGATATTTGCATTATCCAAAAAACTCCCGATTTTCAATCTTTTTTAGGAAATGGATCAAACCTTAAAAACGGCCGTTTTTCCAGGTTTTGGTTAATATTACTTGGATTCGAGAGCAATAACTTGCAAGGTTTGAAAAATAGTTTATTTTCCCCAAACTGACGTTTTTTAAGCTTTTTTCAAGAAATCGATCAAATCTCAAAACAGGCCGTTTTTGCATGTTTTTGCATAATATGACTTATAATCAGACACCTTAATTTGATAAGTTGAAGATATTTGCATTATCCAAAAAACTCTCGTTTTTCAATCTTTTTTATAAATAGATCAAACCTTAAAAACGGCCGTTTTTCCAGGTTTTGGTTAATATTACTTAGATTCGAGAGCAATAAATTGCTAGGTTTAAAAAACGGTTTATTTTTCCAAAACTGACGTTTTTGAAGCTTTTTTCATGAAATCGATCGATTCTAAAAACTAGCCGTTTTTGCATGTTTTTGCTTAATATTAGACATAATCAGACACCTTAATTTGGTAAGTTGAAGTTATTTACATTATCCAAAAAAACTCCCGTTTTTCAATCTTTTTTAAGAAATGGTTCACACCTTAAAAACGGCCGTTTTTCCAGGTTTTGGTTAATATTACTTAGATTCGAGAGCAATAACTTGCTACGTTTGAAAAACGGTTTATTTTCCCAAAACTGACGTTTTCCAAGGCTTTTTTAGGAAATCGATCGAATCTCGAAACCTGCCGTTTTGCATGTTTTTGCTTAATATGACTTATAATCAGACACCTTAATTTGATGAGTTGAACATATTTACATTATTTAAAAAACTCTTGTTTTTCAATCTTTTTTAAGAAATGGATCAAACCTTAAAAACGGCCGTTCTTCCAGGTTTTGGTTAATATTACTTAGATTGGATTATAGAACAATAAATTTCTAGGTTTGAAAAACGGTTTATTTCTCAAAACTGACGTTTTTCAAGCTTTTTTCAAGATTTCGATCGAATCTCAAAACTGGCCGTTTTTGCATGTTTTTGCTTAATATTACTTAAACTCGGAGACCTTAATTTGATAAATTGAAGATATTTGCATTATCCAAAAAAACTCTCGTTTGTCAATCTTTTTTAGGAAATGGATCAAACCTTAAAAACGGCCATTTTTCCAGGTTTTGGTTCATATTACTTGGATTCGAGAGCAATAACTTGCAAGGTTTGAAAAACAGTTTATTTTCCTAAAACTGACGTTTTTCAAGCTTTTTTTTAAAAAATTGATCGAATCTTAAAATGCGACGTATTTGCATGTTTTTGTTTGATATTACTTATAATCAGACACCTTAATTTGATAAGTTGAAGATATTTGCATTAACCAAAAAACTCCCGTTTTTCAATCTTTTTTAAGAAATGGATCAAACCTAAAAAACAGGCGATTTTCCAGGGTTTGGATATATTACTTGGATTCGAGAGCAATAACTTGCAAGGTTTGAAAAACGGTTTATTTTCCCAAAACTGACGTTTTTGAAGCTTTTTTCAAGAAATCGATCAAATCTCAAAACTGGCCGTTTTTGCATGTTTTTGGTTAATATTAGACATAATCAGACACCTTAATTTGGTAAGTTGAAGTAATTTACATTATCCAAAAAACTCCCGTTTTTCAATCTTTTTTAAGAAATGGTTCAAACCATAAAAACGGCCGTTTTTCCAGGTTTTGGTTAATATTACTTAGATTCGAGAGCAATAACTTGCTACGTTTGAAAAACGGTTTATTTTCCCAAAACTGACGTTTTCCAAGGCTTTTTTAGGAAATCGATCGAATCTCAAAACTGGCCGTTTTCGGTGGTTTTTGCTTAATATGACATAATCAGACACCTTAATTTGATAAGTTGAAGATATTTGCATTATCCCCAAAACTCTCGTTTTTCAACTTTTTTATAAATGGATCAAACCTTAAAAACGGCCGTTTTTCCAGGTTATGGTTAATATTACTTTGATTCGAGAGCAATAAATTGCTAGGTTTAAAAAACGTTTTTTTTTAGAACTGACGTTTTTGAAGCTTTTTTCATAAAAACGATCGAATCTCAAAACTAGCCGTTTTTGCATGTTTTTGCTTAATATTAGACATAATCAGACACCTTAGTTTGATAAGTTGAAGATATTTGCATTATCCAAAAAACTCCCGATTTTCAATCTTTTTTAAGAAATGGATCAAACCTAAAAAACAGGCGTTTTCCAGGGTTTGGATATATTACTTAGATTCGAGAGCAATAACTTGCAAGGTTTGAAAAACGGTTTATTTTCCCAAAACTGACGTTTTTGAAGCTTTTTTTAAGAAATCGATCGAATCTCAAAACTGGCCGTTTTCGGTGGTTTTTGCTTAATATGACTTATAATCAGACACCTTAATTTGATAAGTTGAAGATATTTGCATTATCCCAAAAAACTCCCGTTTTTCAATCTTTTTTAAGAAATGGATCAAACCTAAAAAACAGGCGTTTTCCAGGGTTTGGATATATTACTTAGATTCGAGAGCAATAACTTGCAAGGTTTGAAAAACGGTTTATTTTCACAAAACTGACGTTTTTGAAGCTTTTTTTAAGAAATCGATCGAATCTCAAAACTGGCCGTTTTCGGTGGTTTTTGCTTAATATGACTTATAATCAAACACCTTAATTTGATAAGTTGAAGATATTTGCATTATCCAAAAAACTCTCGTTTTTCAATCTTTTTTAGGTAATGGATTAAACCTTAAAAACGGCCGTTTTTCCAGGTTTTGGTTAATATTACTGAGATTCGAGAGCAATAAATTGCAAGGTTTGAAAAACAGTTTATTTTCCTAAAACTGACGTTTTTCAAGCTTTTTTTAAGAAATTGATCGAATCTCAAAATGCGACGTTTTTGCATGTTTTTGCTTGATATTACTTATAATCAGACACCTTAATTTGATAAGTTAAAGATATTTGCATTATCCAAAAAACTCCCGTTTTTCAATCTTTTTTAACAAATTGGTCAAACCTAAAATCAGGCGATTTTCCAGGGTTTGGATATATTACTTAGATTGGAGAGCAATAAATTGCAATGTTTGAAAAACGGTTTATTTTCCCAAAACTGACGTTTTTGAAGCTTTTTTCAAGAAATCGATCAAATATCAAAACTGGCCGTTTTTGCATGTTTTTGCTTAATATGACTTATAATCAGACACCTTAATTTAATAAGTTTGAAGAAATTTCCAATATCCAAAAAACACCGGTTTTTAAATCTTTTTAGGAAATGAAACAAACCTTAAAAACGGCAGTTTTTCCAGGTTTTGGTTAATATTACTTAGATTCGAAGGCAATAACTTGCTTAGTTTGAAAAACGGTTTATTTTCAAAAATCTGACGTTTTTCAAGCTTTTTTTAAGAAATCGATCGAATCTCAAAACCGGCCGTTTTTGCATGTTTTTGCTTAATATTATTTATACATGGAGACCTTAATTTGATAAGTCTAAGTTATTTGCATTATCCAAAAAAACTCCCGTTTTTCAATCTTTTTTAAGAAATGGATCAAACCTTGAAAACGGCCGTTTTTCCAGGTTTTGGTTAATATTACTTAGATTCGAGAGCAATAACTTATTAGGTTGTAAAAACGGTTTATTTTTCAAAAACTGACGTTTATCAATTTTTTTTCAAAAAATCGATCGAATCTCAAAACTGGCCGTTTTCAGTGGTTTTTGCTTAATATTACTTATAATCAGACCCCTTAGTTTGATAAGTTTAAGATATTTTCATAATCCAAAAAACTCTCGTGTTTTCAATCTTTTTTAGGAAATGGATCAAACCTCATCAACGGCCGTTTTTCCAGGTTTTGGTTAAATTACTTAGATTCGAGTGCAATAAAATTCTAGGATTGAAAAACGGTTTTTTTTTACAAAACTGACGTTTTTCAAGCTTTTTTTAAGAAATCGATCAAATCTAAAACTGGCCGTTTTTAGTGGTTTTTGCTTAATATGACTTATAATCAGACACCTTAATTTGATAAGTTGAAGATATTTGCATTATCCAAAAAACTCTCGTTTTTCAATCTTCTTTGGGAAATAAATCAAACCTTAAAAACTGCCAGTTTTCCAGGTTTTGGGTAATATTACTTGGATTTGAGAGCAATAACTTGCAAGGTTTGAAAAACGGTTTTTTTTCCCAAAACCGACGTTTTTAAAGCTTTTTTCAAGAAATCGCTCGAATCTCAAAACTGGCCGTTTTTGCATGTTTTTGCTAAATATTACTTATACTTGGAGACCTTAATTTGATAATTTGAAGATATTTGCATTATCCAAAAAACACCCATTTTCCAATCTTTTTTTAAGAAATGGATCACACCTCAAAAACGGCCGTTCTTCCAGGTTTTGGTTAATATTACTTGGATTAGAGAGCAATGAATTGCTAGGTTTAAAAAACGGTTTATTTTCTCAAAACTGACGTTTTTCAAGCTTTTTTCAAGAAATCGATCGAATCTCAAAACTCGCCGTTTTTGCATGTTTTTGCTTAATATTACTTATACTCAGAGACCTTAATTTAATAAAATGAACATATTTGCATTATCCAAAAAACTCCTGTTTTTCAATCTTTTTTAGGAAATGGATCAAACCCTAAAAAGGGCCGTTTTTTCAGGTTTTGGTTAATATTACTTGGATTCGAGAGCAATAACCTGCAAGGTTTGAAAAACGGTTTATTTTTCCAAAACTGACGTTTTTGAAGCTTTTTTCAAGAAATCGATCGAATCTCAAATCTGTCCGTTTTTGCATGTTTTTGCTTAATATTACTTATAATCAGACACCTTAATTTGATAAGTTGAAGATATTTGCATTATCCAAAAAAACTCCCGTTTTTCAATCTTTTTTAAGAAATGAATCTAACCTTAAAAACAGGCGTTTTTCCAGGTTTTGGTTAATATTACTTAGATTCGAAGGCAATAACTTGCTAAGTTTGAAAAACGGTCTATTTTCCCAAATCTGACGTTTTTCAAGCTTTTTTTAAGAAATCGATCGAATCTCAAAACTGGCCGTTTTTGCATGTTTTTGCTTAATATGACTTATAATCAGACACCTTAATTTGATAAGTTGAAGATATTTGCATTATCCAAAAAACTCTCGTTTTTCAATCTTTTTTAGAAATGGATCAAACCTTAAAACGGGCGTTTTTCCAGGTTTTGGTTAATATTACTTAGATTCGAGAGCAATAAATTGCTAGGTTTAAAAAACGGTTTATTTTCCTAAAACTGACGTTTTTGAAGCTTTTTTTATGAAATCGATCGAATCTCAAAACCAGCCGTTTTTGCATGTTTTTGCTTAATATTACTTATAATCAGACACCTTAGTTTGATAAGTTGAAGATATTTGCATTATCCCAAAAACTTCCGTTTTCAATCTTTCTTAGGAAATGGAGCAAACCTTAAAAACGGCTGTTTTTCCAGGTTTTGGATAATATTACTTGGATTCGAGAGCAATAACTTGCAAGGTTTGAAAAATGGTTTATTTTCCCAAAACTGACGTTTTCCAAGCTTTTTTTAAGAAATTGATCGAATCTCAAACCTAGCCGTTTTTGCATGTTTTTGCTTAATATTACCTAAACTCGGAGACCTTATTTTGATAATTTGAAGATATTTGCATTATCCAAAAAACTCTCGTTTTTCAATCTTTTTTAGGTGATGGATCAAACCTCAAAAACAGCCGTTCTTCCAGGTTTTGGTTAATATTACTTGGATAAGAGAGCAATAAATTGCTCGGTTTGAAAAACGGTTTATTTTCTCAAAACTGACCTTTTTGAAGCTTTTTTTAAGAAATCGATCGAAACTCAAAACTGGCCGTTTCTGCATGTTTTTGCTTAATATGACTTATAATCAGACACCTTAATTTGATAAGTTGAAGATATTTGCATTATCCAAAAAACTTTTGTTTTTCAATCTTTCTTAGTAAATGGATCAAACCTTAAAAACGGCTGTTTTTCCAGGTTTTGGTTAATATTACTTGGATTCGAGAGCAATAACCTGAAAGGTTTAAAAAACGGTTTATTTTTCCAAGACTGACGTTTTTTAAGCTTTGGTCAAGAAATCGATCTAATCTTAAAACTGGCCGTTTTTGCGTGTTTTCCCAAAACACGTTTTTCAAGCTTTTTTCAAGAAATTGATCGAATTCTAAAACTGGCCGTTTTTGCATGTTTTTGCTTAATATTACTTATCCTCAAAGACCGTAATTTAAAAGGGTGAAGATATTTGCATTATCCAAAAAACTCCCGTTTTTCAATCTTTTTTAAGAAATGGATCAAACCTAAAAAACAGGCAATTTTCCAGGGTTTGGATATATTACTTAGATTCGAGAGCAATAACTTGCAAGGTTTGAAAAACGGTTTATTTTCCCAAAACTGACATTTTTGAAGCTTTTTTCAAGAAATCGATCAAATCTCAAAACTGGCCGTTTTTTTATGTTTTTGCTTAATATGACTTATAATCCGACACCTTAATTTCATAAGTTGAAGATATTTGCATTATCCAAAAAACTCTCGTTTTTCAATCTTTTTTAGAAATGGATCAAACCTTAAAACGGGCCTTTTTCCAGGTTTCGGTTAATATTACTTAGATTCGAGAGCAATAAATTGCTAGGTTTAAAAAACGGTTTATTTTCCTAAAACTGACGTTTTTGAAGCTTTTTTTTTTAAATCGTTCGAATCTCAAATCAGCCGTTTTTGCATGTTTTTGCTTAATATTACTTATAATCAGACATCTTAGTTTGATAAGTTGAAGATATTTGCATTATCCCAAAAACTTCCGTTTTCAATCTTTCTTAGGAAATGGAGCAAACCTTAAAAACGGCTGTTTTTCCAGGTTTTGGATAATATTACTTGGATTCGAGAGCAATAACTTGCAAGGTTTGAAAAATGGTTTATTTTTCCAAAACTGACGTTTTCCAAGCTTTTTTTAAGAAATTGATCGAATCTCAAACCTAGCCGTTTTTGCATGTTTTTGCTTAATATTACCTAAACTCGGAGACCTTATTTTGATAATTTGAAGATATTTGCATTATCCAAAAAACTCTCGTTTTTCAATCTTTTTTAGGTGATGGATCAAACCTCAAAAACAGCCGTTCTTCCAGGTTTTGGTTAATATTACTTGGATAAGAGAGCAATAAATTGCTCGGTTTGAAAAACGGTTATTTTCTCAAAACTGACGTTTTCCAAGCTTTTTTTTAGGAAATCGATCGAATCTCAAAACTGGCCGTTTTCGGTGGTTTTTGCTTAATATTACTTATAATCAGACACCTTAGTTTGATAAGTTGAAGATATTTGCATTATCCAAAAAACTTTCGTTTTTCAATCTTTTTTAGGAAATGGATCAAACCTTAAAAACGGCCGTTTTTCCAGGTTTTGGTTAATATTACTTGGATTCGAAAGCAATAACCTGCAAGGTTTGAAAATGGTTTATTTTCCACAAACTGACGTTTTCCAAGCTTTTTTTAGAAAATCGATCGAATCTCAAAACTGGCCGTTTTTGCATGTTTTTGCTTAATATGACTTATAATCAGACACCTTAAATTGATGAGTTGAACATATTTACATTATCCAAAAAACTCTTGTTTTTCAAACTTTTTTAAGAAATGGATCAAACCTTAAAAACGGCCGTTTTTCCAGGTTTTGGTTAATATTACTTAGATTCGAGAGCAATAACTTGCTAGGTTTGAAAATCGGTTTATTTTCCCTAAACTGACGTTTTTGAAGCTTTTTTCAAGAAATCGCTCGAATCTCAAAACTGGCCGTTTTTGCATGTTTTTGCTAAATATTACCTATACTTGGAGACCTTAATTTGATAATTTGAAGATATTTGCATTATCCAAAAAACACCCATTTTCCAATCTTTTTTTAAGAAATGGATCACACCTCAAAAACGGCCGTTCTTCCAGGTTTTGGTTAATATTACTTGGATTAGAGAGCAATAAATTGCTAGGTTTAAAAAACGGTTTATTTTCTCAAAACTGACGTTTTTCAAGCTTTTTTCAAGAAATCGATCGAATCTCAAAACTAGCCGTTTTTGCATGTTTTTGCTTAATATTACTTATACTCAGAGACCTTAATTAAATAAAATGAACATATTTGCATTATCCAAAAAACTCCTGTTTTTCAATCTTTTTTAGGAAATGGATCAAACCCTAAAAAGGGCTGTTTTTTCAGGTTTTGGTTAATATTACTTGGATTCGAGAGCAATAACCTGCAAGGTTTGAAAAACGGTTTATTTTTCCAAAACTGACGTTTTTGAAGCTTTTTTCAAGAAATCGATCGAATCTCAAATCTGTCCGTTTTTGCATGTTTTTGCTTAATATTACTTATAATCAGACACCTTAATTTGATAAGTTGAAGATATTTGCATTATCCAAAAAAACTCCCGTTTTTCAATCTTTTTTAAGAAATGAATCTAACCTTAAAAACAGGCGTTTTTCCAGGTTTTGGTTAATATTACTTAGATTCGAAGGCAATAACTTGCTAAGTTTGAAAAACGGTCTATTTTCCCAAATCTGACGTTTTTCAAGCTTTTTTTAAGAAATCGATCGAATCTCAAAACTGGCCGTTTTTTCATGTTTTTGCTTAATATGACTTATAATCAGACACCTTAATTTCATAAGTTGAAGATATTTGCATTATCCAAAAAACTCTCGTTTTTCAATCTTTTTTAGAAATGGATCAAACCTTAAAACGGGCGTTTTTCCAGGTTTTGGTTAATATTACTTAGATTCGAGAGCAATAAATTGCTAGGTTTAAAAAGCGGTTTATTTTCCTAAAAGTGACGTTTTTGAAGCTTTTTTTTTTAAATCGTTCGAATCTCAAATCAGCCGTTTTTGCATGTTTTTGCTTAATATTACTTATAATCAGACACCTTAGTTTGATAAGTTGAAGATATTTGCATTATCCCAAAAACTTCCGTTTTCAATCTTTCTTAGGAAATGGAGCAAACCTTAAAAACGGCTGTTTTTCCAGGTTTTGGATAATATTACTTGGATTCGAGAGCAATAACTTGCAAGGTTTGAAAAATGGTTTATTTTCCCAAAACTGACGTTTTCCAAGCTTTTTTTAAGAAATTGATCGAATCTCAAACCTAGCCGTTTTTGCATGTTGTTGCTTAATATTACCTAAACTCGGAGACCTTATTTTGATAATTTGAAGATATTTGCATTATCCAAAAAACTCTCGTTTTTCAATCTTTTTTAGGTGATGGATCAAACCTCAAAAACAGCCGTTCTTCCAGGTTTTGGTTAATATTACTTGGATAAGAGAGCAATAAATTGCTCGGTTTGAAAAACGGTTTATTTTCTCAAAACTGACCTTTTTGAAGCTTTTTTTAAGAAATCGATCGAAACTCAAAACTGGCCGTTTCTGCATGTTTTTGCTTAATATGACTTATAATCAGACACCTTAATTTGATAAGTTGAAGATATTTGCATTATCCAAAAAACTTTTGTTTTTCAATCTTTCTTAGTAAATGGATCAAACCTTAAAAACGGCTGTTTTTCCAGGTTTTGGTTAATATTACTTGGATTCGAGAGCAATAACCTGAAAGGTTTAAAAAACGGTTTATTTTTCCAAGACTGACGTTTTTTAAGCTTTGGTCAAGAAATCGATCTAATCTTAAAACTGGCCGTTTTTGCGTGTTTTCCCAAAACACGTTTTTCAAGCTTTTTTCAAGAAATTGATCGAATTCTAAAACTGGCCGTTTTTGCATGTTTTTGCTTAATATTACTTATCCTCAAAGACCGTAATTTAAAAGGGTGAAGATATTTGCATTATCCAAAAAACTCCCGTTTTTCAATCTTTTTTAAGAAATGGATCAAACCTAAAAAACAGGCAATTTTCCAGGGTTTGGATATATTACTTAGATTCGAGAGCAATAACTTGCAAGGTTTGAAAAACGGTTTATTTTCCCAAAACTGACATTTTTGAAGCTTTTTTCAAGAAATCGATCAAATCTCAAAACTGGCCGTTTTTTCATGTTTTTGCTTAATATGACTTATAATCAGACACCTTAATTTCATAAGTTGAAGATATTTGCATTATCCAAAAAACTCTCGTTTTTCAATCTTTTTTAGAAATGGATCAAACCTTAAAACGGGCCTTTTTCCAGGTTTCGGTTAATATTACTTAGATTCGAGAGCAATAAATTGCTAGGTTTAAAAAACGGTTTATTTTCCTAAAACTGACGTTTTTGAAGCTTTTTTTTTTAAATCGTTCGAATCTCAAATCAGCCGTTTTTGCATGTTTTTGCTTAATATTACTTATAATCAGACATCTTAGTTTGATAAGTTGAAGATATTTGCATTATCCCAAAAACTTCCGTTTTCAATCTTTCTTAGGAAATGGAGCAAACCTTAAAAACGGCTGTTTTTCCAGGTTTTGGATAATATTACTTGGATTCGAGAGCAATAACTTGCAAGGTTTGAAAAATGGTTTATTTTTCCAAAACTGACGTTTTCCAAGCTTTTTTTAAGAAATTGATCGAATCTCAAACCTAGCCGTTTTTGCATGTTTTTGCTTAATATTACCTAAACTCGGAGACCTTATTTTGATAATTTGAAGATATTTGCATTATCCAAAAAACTCTCGTTTTTCAATCTTTTTTAGGTGATGGATCAAACCTCAAAAACAGCCGTTCTTCCAGGTTTTGGTTAATATTACTTGGATAAGAGAGCAATAAATTGCTCGGTTTGAAAAACGGTTATTTTCTCAAAACTGACGTTTTCCAAGCTTTTTTTTAGGAAATCGATCGAATCTCAAAACTGGCCGTTTTCGGTGGTTTTTGCTTAATATTACTTATAATCAGACACCTTAGTTTGATAAGTTGAAGATATTTGCATTATCCAAAAAACTTTCGTTTTTCAATCTTTTTTAGGAAATGGATCAAACCTTAAAAACGGCCGTTTTTCCAGGTTTTGGTTAATATTACTTGGATTCGAAAGCAATAACCTGCAAGGTTTGAAAATGGTTTATTTTCCACAAACTGACGTTTTCCAAGCTTTTTTTAGAAAATCGATCGAATCTCAAAACTGGCCGTTTTTGCATGTTTTTGCTTAATATGACTTATAATCAGACACCTTAAATTGATGAGTTGAACATATTTACATTATCCAAAAAACTCTTGTTTTTCAAACTTTTTTAAGAAATGGATCAAACCTTAAAAACGGCCGTTTTTCCAGGTTTTGGTTAATATTACTTAGATTCGAGAGCAATAACTTGCTAGGTTTGAAAATCGGTTTATTTTCCCAAAACTGACGTTTTTGAAGCTTTTTTCAAGAAATCGCTCGAATCTCAAAACTGGCCGTTTTTGCATGTTTTTGCTAAATATTACCTATACTTGGAGACCTTAATTTGATAATTTGAAGATATTTGCCTTATCCAAAAAACACCCATTTTCCAATCTTTTTTTAAGAAATGGATCACACCTCAAAAACGGCCGTTCTTCCAGGTTTTGGTTAATATTACTTGGATTAGAGAGCAATAAATTGCTAGGTTTAAAAAACGGTTTATTTTCTCAAAACTGACGTTTTTCAAGCTTTTTTCAAGAAATCGATCGAATCTCAAAACTAGCCGTTTTTGCATGTTTTTGCTTAATATTACTTATACTCAGAGACCTTAATTTAATAAAATGAACATATTTGCATTATCCAAAAAACTCCTGTTTTTCAATCTTTTTTAGGAAATGGATCAAACCCTAATAAGGGCCGTTTTTTCAGGTTTTGGTTAATATTACTTGGATTCGAGAGCAAAAACCTGCAAGGTTTGAAAAACGGTTTATTTTTCCAAAACTGACGTTTTTGAAGCTTTTTTCAAGAAATCGATCGAATCTCAAATCTGTCCGTTTTTGCATGTTTTTGCTTAATATTACTTATAATCAGACACCTTAATTTGATAAGTTGAAGATATTTGCATTATCCAAAAAAACTCCCGTTTTTCAATCTTTTTTAAGAAATGAATCTAACCTTAAAAACGGCCGTTTTTCCAGGTTTTGGTTAATATTACTTAGATTCGAAGGCAATAACTTGCTAAGTTTGAAAAACGGTCTATTTTCCCAAATCTGACGTTTTTCAAGCTTTTTTTAAGAAATCGATCGAATCTCAAAACTGGCCGTTTTTGCATGTTTTTGCTTAATATGACTTATAATCAGACACCTTAATTTCATAAGTTGAAGATATTTGCATTATCCAAAAAACTCTCGTTTTTCAATCTTTTTTAGAAATGGATCAAACCTTAAAACGGGCGTTTTTCCAGGTTTTGGTTAATATTACTTAGATTCGAGAGCAATAAATTGCTAGGTTTAAAAAGCGGTTTATTTTCCTAAAAGTGACGTTTTTGAAGCTTTTTTTTTGAAATCGTTCGAATCTCAAATCAGCCGTTTTTGCATGTTTTTGCTTAATATTACTTATAATCAGACACCTTAGTTTGATAAGTTGAAGATATTTGCATTATCCCAAAAACTTCCGTTTTCAATCTTTCTTAGGAAATGGAGCAAACCTTAAAAACGGCTGTTTTTCCAGGTTTTGGATAATATTACTTGGATTCGAGAGCAATAACTTGCAAGGTTTGAAAAATGGTTAATTTTCCCAAAACTGACGTTTTCCAAGCTTTTTTTAAGAAATTGATCGAATCTCAAACCTAGCCGTTTTTGCATGTTTTTGCTTAATATTACCTAAACTCGGAGACCTTATTTTGATAATTTGAAGATATTTGCATTATCCAAAAAACTCTCGTTTTTCAATCTTTTTTAGGTGATGGATCAAACCTCAAAAACAGCCGTTCTTCCAGGTTTTGGTTAATATTACTTGGATAAGAGAGCAATAAATTGCTCGGTTTGAAAAACGGTTTATTTTCTCAAAACTGACCTTTTTAAAGCTTTTTTTAAGAAATCGATCGAATCTCAAAACTGGCCGTTTCTGCATGTTTTTGCTTAATATGACTTATAATCAGACAACTTAATTTGATAAGTTGAAGATATTTGCATTATCCAAAAAACTTTTGTTTTTCAATCTTTCTTAGTAAATGGATCAAACCTTAAAAACGGCTGTTTTTCCAGGTTTTGGTTAATATTACTTGGATTCGAGAGCAATAACCTGAAAGGTTTAAAAAACGGTTTATTTTTCCAAGACTGACGTTTTTTAAGCTTTGGTCAAGAAATCGATCTAATCTTAAAACTGGCCGTTTTTGCGTGTTTTCCCAAAACACGTTTTTCAAGCTTTTTTCAAGAAATTGATCGAATTCTAAAACTGGATGTTTTTGCATGTTTTTGCTTAATATTACTTATCCTCAAAGACCGTAATTTAAAAGGGTGAAGATATTTGCATTATCCAAAAAACTCCCGTTTTTCAATCTTTTTTAAGAAATGGATCAAACCTAAAAAACAGGCAATTTTCCAGGGTTTGGATATATTAATTAGATTCGAGAGCAATAACTTGCAAGGTTTGAAAAACGGTTTATTTTCCCAAAACTGACGTTTTTGAAGCTTTTTTCAAGAAATCGATCAAATCTCAAAACTGGCCGTTTTTTCATGTTTTTGCTTAATATGACTTATAATCAGACACCTTAATTTCATAAGTTGAAGATATTTGCATTACCCAAAAAACTCTCGTTTTTCAATCTTTTTTAGAAATGGATCAAACCTTAAAACGGGCCTTTTTCCAGGTTTCGGTTAATATTACTTAGATTCGAGAGCAATAAATTGCTAGGTTTAAAAAACGGTTTATTTTCCTAAAACTGACGTTTTTGAAGCTTTTTTTTTTAAATCGTTCGAATCTCAAATCAGCCGTTTTTGCATGTTTTTGCTTAATATTACTTATAATCAGACACCTTAGTTTGATAAGTTGAAGATATTTGCATTATCCCAAAAACTTCCGTTTTCAATCTTTCTTAGGAAATGGAGCAAACCTTAAAAACGGCTGTTTTTCCAGGTTTTGGATAATATTACTTGGATTCGAGAGCAATAACTTGCAAGGTTTGAAAAATGGTTTATTTTCCCAAAACTGACGTTTTCCAAGCTTTTTTTAAGAAATTGATCGAATCTCAAACCTAGCCGTTTTTGCATGTTTTTGCTTAATATTACCTAAACTCGGAGACCTTATTTTGATAATTTGAAGATATTTGCATTATCCAAAAAACTCTCGTTTTTCAATCTTTTTTAGGTGATGGATCAAACCTCAAAAACAGCCGTTCTTCCAGGTTTTGGTTAATATTACTTGGATAAGAGAGCAATAAATTGCTCGGTTTGAAAAACGGTTTATTTTCTCAAAACTGACGTTTTCCAAGCTTTTTTTAGGAAATCGATCGAATCTCAAAACTGGCCGTTTTCGGTGGTTTTTGCTTAATATTACTTATAATCAGACACCTTAGTTTGATAAGTTGAAGATATTTGCATTATCCAAAAAACTTTCGTTTTTCAATCTTTTTTAGGAAATGGATCAAACCTTAAAAACGGCCGTTTTTCCAGGTTTTGGTTAATATTACTTGGATTCGAAAGCAATAACCTGCAAGGTTTGAAAATGGTTTATTTTCCCCAAACTGACGTTTTCCAAGCTTTTTTTAGAAAATCGATCGAATCTCAAAACTGGCCGTTTTTGCATGTTTTTGCTTAATATGACTTATAATCAGACACCTTAAATTGATGAGTTGAACATATTTACATTATCCAAAAAACTCTTGTTTTTCAAACTTTTTTAAGAAATGGATCAAACCTTAAAAACGGCCGTTTTTCCAGGTTTTGGTTAATATTACTTAGATTCGAGAGCAATAACTTGCTAGGTTTGAAAATCGGTTTATTTTCCCAAAACTGACGTTTTCCAAGGCTTCTTTAGGAAATCGATCGATCTCAAATCAGCCGTTTTTGCATGTTTTTGCTTAATATTACTTATAATCAGACACCTTAGTTTGATAAGTTGAAGATATTTGCATTATCCCAAAAACTTCCGTTTTCAATCTTTCTTAGGAAATGGAGCAAACCTTAAAAACGGCTGTTTTTCCAGGTTTTGGATAATATTACTTGGATTCGAGAGCAATAACTTGCAAGGTTTGAAAAATGGTTTATTTTCCCAAAACCGATGTTTTCCAAGCTTTTTTTAAGAAATTGATCGAATCTCAAACCTAGCCGTTTTTGCATGTTTTTGCTTAATATTACCTAAACTCGGAGACCTTATTTTGATAATTTGAAGATATTTGCATTATCCAAAAAACTCTCGTTTTTCAATCTTTTTTAGGTGATGGATCAAACCTCAAAAACAGCCGTTCTTCCAGGTTTTGGTTAATATTACTTGGATAAGAGAGCAATAAATTGCTCGGTTTGAAAAACGGTTTATTTTCTCAAAACTGACCTTTTTGAAGCTTTTTTTAAGAAATCGATCGAAACTCAAAACTGTCCGTTTCTGCATGTTTTTGCTTAATATGACTTATAATCAGACACCTTAATTTGATAAGTTGAAGATATTTGCATTATCCAAAAAACTTTTGTTTTTCAATCTTTCTTAGTAAATGGATCAAACCTTAAAAACGGCTGTTTTTCCAGGTTTTGGTTAATATTACTTGGATTCGAGAGCAATAACCTGAAAGGTTTAAAAAACGGTTTATTTTTCCAAAACTGACGTTTTTTAAGTTTTGGTCAAGAAATCGATCTAATCTTAAAACTGGCCGTTTTTGCGTGTTTTCCCAAAACACGTTTTTCAAGCTTTTTTCAAGAAATTGATCGAATTCTAAAACTGGCCGTTTTTGCATGTTTTTGCTTAATATTACTTATCCTCAAAGACCGTAATTTAAAAGGGTGAAGATATTTGCATTATCCAAAAAACTCCCGTTTTTCAATCTTTTTTAAGAAATGGATCAAACCTAAAAAACAGGCAATTTTCCAGGGTTTGGATATATTACTTAGATTCGAGAGCAATAACTTGCAAGGTTTGAAAAACGGTTTATTTTCCCAAAACTGACGTTTTTGAAGCTTTTTTCAAGAAATCGATCAAATCTCAAAACTGGCCGTTTTTTCATGTTTTTGCTTAATATGACTTATAATCAGACACCTTAATTTCATAAGTTGAAGATATTTGCATTATCCAAAAAACTCTCGTTTTTCAATCTTTTTTAGAAATGGATCAAACCTTAAAACGGGCGTTTTTCCAGGTTTTGGTTAATATTACTTAGATTCGAGAGCAATAAATTGCTAGGTTTAAAAAACGGTTTATTTTCCTAAAACTGACGTTTTTGAAGCTTTTTTTTTTAAATCGTTCGAACCTCAAATCAGCCGTTTTTGCATGTTTTTGCTTAATATTACTTATAATCAGACACCTTAGTTTGATAAGTTGAAGATATTTGCATTATCCCAAAAACTTCCGTTTTCAATCTTTCTTAGGAAATGGAGCAAACCTTAAAAACGGCTGTTTTTCCAGGTTTTGGATAATATTACTTGGATTCGAGAGCAATAACTTGCAAGGTTTGAAAAATGGTTTATTTTCCCAAAACTGACGTTTTCCAAGCTTTTTTTAAGAAATTGATCGAATCTCAAACCTAGCCGTTTTTGCATGTTTTTGCTTAATATTACCTAAACTCGGAGACCTTATTTTGATAATTTGAAGATATTTGCATTATCCAAAAAACTCTCGTTTTTCAATCTTTTTTAGGTGATGGATCAAACCTCAAAAACAGCCGTTCTTCCAGGTTTTGGTTAATATTACTTGGATAAGAGAGCAATAAATTGCTCGGTTTGAAAAACGGTTTATTTTCTCAAAACTGACCGTTTCTGCATGTTTTTGCTTAATATGACTTATAATCAGACACCTTAATTTGATAAGTTGAAGATATTTGCATTATCCAAAAAACTTTTGTTTTTCAATCTTTCTTAGTAAATGGATCAAACCTTAAAAACGGCTGTTTTTCCAGGTTTTGGTTAATATTACTTGGATTCGAGAGCAATAACCTGAAAGGTTTAAAAAACGGTTTATTTTTCATAACTGACGTTTTTTAAGCTTTGGTCAAGAAATCGATCTAATCTTAAAACTGGCCGTTTTTGCGTGTTTTCCCAAAACACGTTTTTCAAGCTTTTTTCAAGAAATTGATCGAATTCTAAAACTGGCCGTTTTTGCATGTTTTTGCTTAATATTACTTATCCTCAAAGACCGTAATTTAAAAGGGTGAAGATATTTGCATTATCCAAAAAACTCCCGTTTTTCAATCTTTTTTAAGAAATGGATCAAACCTAAAAAACAGGCAATTTTCCAGGGTTTGGATATCTTACTTAGATTCGAGAGCAATAACTTGCAAGGTTTGAAAAATGGTTTATTTTTACAAAACTTACGTTTTTGAAACTTTTTTCATGAAATCGATCGAATCTCAAAACTAGCCGTTTTTGCATGTTTTTGCCTAATATTACACATAATCAGACACCTTAATTTGGTAAGTTGAAGTTATTTACATTATCCAAAAAACTCCCGTTTTTCAATCTTTTTTAAGAAATGGTTCAAACCTTAAAAACGGCCGTTTTTCCAGGTTTTGGTTAATATTACTTAGATTCGAAGAGCAATAACTTGCAAGGTTTGAAAAACGGTTTATTTTCCCAAAACTGACGTTTTCCAAGCTTTTTTTTAGGAAATCGATCGAATCTCAAAACTGGCCGTTTTCGGTGGTTTTTGCTTAATATTACTTATAATCAGACACCTTAGTTTGATAAGTTGAAGATATTTGCATTATCCAAAAAACTTTCGTTTTTCAATCTTTTTTAGGAAATGGATCAAACCTTAAAAACGGCCGTTTTTCCAGGTTTTGGTTAATATTACTTGGATTCGAAAGCATAACCTGCAAGGTTTGAAAATGGTTTATTTTCCCCAAACTGACGTTTTCCAAGCTTTTTTTAGAAAATCGATCGAATCTCAAAACTGGCCGTTTTTGCATGTTTTTGCTTAATATTACTTATCCTCAAAGACCGTAATTTAAAAGGGTGAAGATATTTGCATTATCCAAAAAACTCCCGTTTTTCAATCTTTTTTAAGAAATGGATCAAACCTAAAAAACAGGCAATTTTCCAGGGTTTGGATATATTACTTAGATTCGAGAGCAATAACTTGCAAGGTTTGAAAAACGGTTTATTTTCCCAAAACTGACGTTTTTGAAGCCTTTTTCAAGAAATCGATCAAATCTCAAAACTGGCCGTTTTTTCATGTTTTTGCTTAATATGACTTATAATCAGACACCTTAATTTGATAAGTTGAAGATATTTGCATTATCCAAAAAACTCTCATTTTTCAATCTTTTTTATAAATGGATCAAACCTTAAAAACGGCCGTTTTTCCAGGTTTTGGTTAATATTACTTAGATTCGAGAGCAATAAATTGCTAGGTTTAAAAAACGGTTTATTTTTACCAAACTTACGTTTTTGAAGCTTTTTTCATGAAATCGATCGAATCTCAAAACTAGCCGTTTTTGCATGTTTTTGCCTAATATTACACATAATCAGACACCTTTATTTGGTAAGTTGAAGTTATTTACATTATCCAAAAAACTCCCGTTTTTCAATCTTTTTTAAGAAATGGTTCAAACCTTAAAAACGGCCGTTTTTCCAGGTTTTGGTTAATATTACTTAGATTCGAAGAGCAATAACTTGCTAGGTTTGAAAAACGGTTTATTTTCCCAAAACTGACGTTTTCCAAGCTTTTTTTAGGAAATCGATCGAATCTCAAAACTGGCCGCTTTCGGTGGTTTTTGCTTAATATTACTTATAATCAGACACCTTAGTTTGATAAGTTGAAGATATTTGCATTATCCAAAAAACTTTCGTTTTTCAATCTTTTTTAGGAAATGGATCAAACCTTAAAAACGGCCGTTTTTCCAGGTTTTGGTTAATATTACTTGGATTCGAAAGCAATAACCTGCAAGGTTTGAAAATGGTTTATTTTCCCCAAACTGACGTTTTCCAAGCTTTTTTTAGAAAATCGATCGAATCTCAAAACTGGCCGTTTTTGCATGTTTTTGCTTAATATGACTTATAATCAGACACCTTAAATTGATGAGTTGAACATATTTACATTATCCAAAAAACTCTTGTTTTTCAAACTTTTTTAAGAAATGGATCAAACCTTAAAAACGGCCGTTTTTCCAGGTTTTGGTTAATATTACTTAGATTCGAAGGCAATAACTTGCTTAGTTTGAAAAACGGTTTATTTTCAAAAATCTGACGTTTTTCAACCTTTTTTTAAGAAATCGATCGAATCTCAAAACCGGCCGTTTTTGCATGTTTTTGCTTAATATTATTTATACATGGAGACCTTAATTTGATAAGTCTAAGTTATTTGCATTATCCAAAAAAACTCCCGTTTTTCAATCTTTTTAAGAAATGGATCAAACCTTGAAAACGGCCGTTTTTCCAGGTTTTGGTTAATATTACTTAGATTCGAGAGCAATAACTTATTAGGTTGTAAAAACGGTTTATTTTTCAAAAACTGACGTTTTTCAAGCTTTTTTCAAAAAATCGATCGAATCTCAAAACTGGCCGTTTTCGGTGGTTTTTGCTTAATATTACTTATAATCAGACCCCTTAGTTTAATAAGTTGAAGATATTTTCATAATCCAAAAAACTCTCGTGTTTTCAATCTTTTTTAGGAAATGGATCAAACCTTATCAAAGGCCGTTTTTCCAGGTTTTGGTTAATATTACTTAGATTCGAGTGCAATAAAATTCTAGGATTGAAAAACGGTTTTTTTTTACAAAACTGACGTTTTTCAAGCTTTTTTTAAGAAATCGATCAAATCTAAAACTGGCCGTTTTTGGTGGTTTTTGCTTAATATTACTTATAATCAGACACCTTAATTTGATATTGCGAAGATATTTGCATTATCCAAAAAACTCTCGTTTTTCAATCTTCTTTGGGAAATAAATCAAACCTTAAAAACTGCCAGTTTTCCAGGTTTTGGGTAATATTACTTGGATTTGAGAGCAATAACTTGCAAGGTTTGAAAAACGGTTTTTTTTCCCAAAACTGACGTTTTTAAAGCTTTTTTCAAGAAATCGATCGAATCTCAAAACTGGCCGTTTTTGCATGTTTTTGCTTAATATGACTTATAATCAGACACCTTAATTTGATAAATTGAAGATATTTGCATTATGTAATAAACTTTTGTTTTTTAATCTTTTTTAGGTAATGGAACAAACTTTAAAAACGGCCGTTTTTCCAGGTTTTGGTTAATATTACTTGAATTCGATAGTAATAACTTGCAAGGTTTGAAAAACGGTTTATTTTCCCTAAACTGACGTTTTTGAAGCTTTTTTCAAGAAATCGCTCGAATCTCAAAACTGGCCGTTTTTGCATGTTTTTGCTAAATATTACTTATACTTGGAGACCTTAATTTGATAATTTGAAGATATTTGCATTATCCAAAAAACACCCATTTTCCAACCTTTTTTTAAGAAATGGATCACACCTCAAAAACGGCCGTTCTTCCAGGTTTTGGTTAATATTACTTGGATTAGAGAGCAATAAATTGCTAGGTTTAAAAAACGGTTTATTTTCTCAAAACTGACGTTTTTCAAGCTTTTTTCAAGAAATCGATCGAATCTCAAAACTCGTTTTTTTTGCATGTTTTTGCTTAATATTACTTATACTCAGAGACCTTAATTTAATAAAATGAACATATTTGCATTATCCAAAAAACTCCTGTTTTGCAATTTATTGCTCTCGAATCTAAGTAATATTAACCAAAACCTGGAAAAACGCCCGTTTTTAAGGTTAGATTTATTTCTTAAAAAAGATTGAAAAACGGGAGTTTTTTTGGATAATGCAAATATCTTCAACTTATCAAATTAAGGTGTCTGATTATAAGTAATATTAAGCAAAAAACATGCAAAAACGGACAGATTTGAGATTCGATCGATTTCTTGAAAAAAGCTTCAAAAACGTCAGTTTTGGAAAAATAAACCGTTTTTCAAACCTTGCAGGTTATTGCTCTCGAATCCAAGTAATATTAACCTAAAACCTGAAAAAACGGCCCTTTTTAGGGTTTGATCCATTTCCTAAAAGGAAATGGATCAAACCCTAAAAAGGGCCGTTTTTTCAGGTTTTAGGTTAATGTTACTTGGATTCGAGAGCAATAACCTGCAAGGTTTGAAAAACGGTTTATTTTTCCAAAACTGACGTTTTTGAAGCTTTTTTCAAGAAATCGATCGAATCTCAAATCTGTCCGTTTTTGCATGTTTTTGCTTAATATTACTTATAATCAGACACCTTAATTTGATAAGTTGAAGATATTTGCATTATCCAAAAAAACTCCCGTTTTTCAATCTTTTTTAAGAAATAAATCTAACCTTAAAAACGGGCGTTTTTCCAGGTTTTGGTTAATATTACTTAGATTCGAGAGCAATAAATTGCTAGGTTTAAAAAACGGTTTATTTTCCTAAAACTGACGTTTTTGAAGCTTTTTTTATGAAATCGATCGAATCTCAAAACCAGCCGTTTTTGCATGTTTTTGCTTAATATTACTTATAATCAGACACCTTAGTTTGATAAGTTGAAGATATTTGCATTATCCCAAAAACTTCCGTTTTCAATCTTTCTTAGGAAATGGAGAAAACCTTAAAAACGGCTGTTTTTCCAGGTTTTGGATAATATTACTTGGATTCGAGAGCAATAACTTGTAAGGTTTCAAAAATGGTTTATTTTCCCAAAACTGACGTTTTCCAAGCTTTTTTTAAGAAATTGATCGAATCTCAAACCTAGCCGTTTTTGCATGTTTTTGCTTAATATTACCTAAACTCGGAGACCTTATTTTGATAATTTGAAGATATTTGCATTATCCAAAAAACTCTCGTTTTTCAATCTTTTTTAGGTGATGGATCAAACCTCAAAAACAGCCGTTCTTCCAGGTTTTGGGTAATATTACTTGGATAAGAGAGCAATAAATTGCTCGGTTTGAAAAACGGTTTATTTTCTCAAAACTGACCTTTTTGAAGCTTTTTTTAAGAAATCGATCGAAACTCAAAACTGGCCGTTTCTGCATGTTTTTGCTTAATATGACTTATAATCAGACACCTTAATTTTATAAGTTGAAGATATTTGCATTATCCAAAAAACTTTTGTTTTTCAATCTTTCTTAGTAAATGGATCAAACCTTAAAAACGGCTGTTTTTCCAGGTTTTGGTTAATATTACTTGGATTCGAGAGCAATAACCTGAAAGGTTTAAAAAACGGTTTATTTTTCCAAAACTGACGTTTTTTAAGCTTTGGTCAAGAAATCGATCTAATCTTAAAACTGGCCGTTTTTGCGTGTTTTCCCAAAACACGTTTTTCAAGCTTTTTTCAAGAAATTGATCGAATTCTAAAACTGGCCGTTTTTGCATGTTTTTGCTTAATATTACTTATCCTCAAAGACCGTAATTTAAAAGGGTGAAGATATTTGCATTATCCAAAAAACTCCCGTTTTTCAATCTTTTTTAAGAAATGGATCAAACCTAAAAAACAGGCAATTTTCCAGGGTTTGGATATATTACTTAGATTCGAGAGCAATAACTTGCAAGGTTTAAAAAACGGTTTATTTTTACAAAACTTACGTTTTTGAAGCTTTTTTCATGAAATCGATCGAATCTCAAAACTAGCCGTTTTTGCATGTTTTTGCCTAATATTACACATAATCAGACACCTTAATTTGGTAAGTTGAAGTTATTTACATTATCCAAAAAACTCCCGTTTTTCAATCTTTTTTAAGAAATGGTTCAAACCTTAAAAACGGCCGTTTTTCCAGGTTTTGGTTAATATTACTTAGATTCGAAGAGCAATAACTTGCAAGGTTTGAAAAACGGTTTATTTTCCCAAAACTGACGTTTTCCAAGCTTTTTTTAGGAAATCGATCGAATCTTAAAACTGGCCGTTTTCGGTGGTTTTTGCTTAATATTACTTATAATCAGACACCTTAGTTTGATAAGTTGAAGATATTTGCATTATCCAAAAAACTTTCGTTTTTCAATCTTTTTTAGGAAATGGATCAAACCTTAAAAACGGCCGTTTTTCCAGGTTTTGGTTAATATTACTTGGATTCGAAAGTAATAACCTGCAAGGTTTGAAAATGGTTTATTTTCCCCAAACTGACGTTTTCCAAGCTTTTTTTAGAAAATCGATCGAATCTCAAAACTGGCCGTTTTTGCATGTTTTTGCTTAATATGACTTATAATCAGACACCTTAAATTGATGAGTTGAACATATTTACATTATCCAAAAAACTCTTGTTTTTTGAAACTTTTTTAAGAAATAAATCAAACCTTAAAAACGGCCGTTTTTCCAGGTTTTGGTTAATATTACTTAGATTCGAGAGCAATAACTTGCTAGGTTTGAAAATCGGTTTATTTTCCCAAAACTGACGTTTTCCAAGGCTTCTTTAGGAAATCGATCGATCTCAAATCAGCCGTTTTTGCATGTTTTTGCTTAATATTACTTATAATCAGACACCTTAGTTTGATAAGTTGAAGATATTTGCATTATCCCAAAAACTTCCGTTTTCAATCTTTCTTAGGAAATGGAGCAAACCTTAAAAACGGCTGTTTTTCCAGGTTTTGGATAATATTACTTGGATTCGAGAGCAATAACTTGCAAGGTTTGAAAAATGGTTTATTTTCCCAAAACTGACGTTTTCCAAGCTTTTTTTAAGAAATTGATCGAATCTCAAACCTAGCCGTTTTAAAATGTTTTTGCTTAATATTACCTAAACTCGGAGACCTTATTTTGATAATTTGAAGATATTTGCATTATCCAAAAAACTCTCGTTTTTCAATCTTTTTTAGGTGATGGATCAAACCTCAAAAACAGCCGTTCTTCCAGGTTTTGGTTAATATTACTTGGATAAGAGAGCAATAAATTGCTCGGTTTGAAAAACGGTTTATTTTCTCAAAACTGACCTTTTTGAAGCTTTTTTTAAGAAATCGATCGAAACTCAAAACTGGCCGTTTCTGCATGTTTTTGCTTAATATGACTTATAATCAGACACCTTAATTTGATAAGTTGAAGATATTTGCATTATCCAAAAAACTTTTGTTTTTCAATCTTTCTTAGTAAATGGATCAAACCTTAAAAACGGCTGTTTTTCTAGGTTTTGGTTAATATTACTTGGATTCGAGAGCAATAACCTGAAAGGTTTAAAAAACGGTTTATTTTTCCAAAACTGACGTTTTTTAAGCTTTGGTCAAGAAATCGATCTAATCTTAAAACTGGCCGTTTTTGCGTGTTTTCCCAAAACACGTTTTTCAAGCTTTTTTCAAGAAATTGATCGAATTCTAAAACTGGCCGTTTTTGCATGTTTTTGCTTAATATTACTTATCCTCAAAGACCGTAATTTAAAAGGGTGAAGATATTTGCATTATCCAAAAAACTTCCGTTTTTCAATCTTTTTTAAGAAATGGATCAAACCTAAAAAACAGGCAATTTTCCAGGGTTTGGATATATTACTTAGATTCGAGAGCAATAACTTGCAAGGTTTGAAAAACGGTTTATTTTCCCAAAACTGACGTTTTTGAAGCTTTTTTCAAGAAATCGATCAAATCTCAAAACTGGCCGTTTTTTCATGTTTTTGCTTAATATGACTTATAATCAGACACCTTAATTTGATAAGTTGAAGATATTTGCATCATCCAAAAATCTCTCGTTTTTCAATCTTTTTTATAAATGGATCAAACCTTAAAAACGGCCGTTTTTCCAGGTTTTGGTTAATATTACTTAGATTCGAGAGCAATAAATTGCTAGGTTTAAAAAACGGTTTATTTTTACCAAACTTACGTTTTTGAAGCTTTTTTCATGAAATCGATCGAATCTCAAAACTAGCCGTTTTTGCATGTTTTTGCCTAATATTACACATAATCAGACACCTTTATTTGGTAAGTTGAAGTTATTTACATTATCCAAAAAACTCCCGTTTTTCAATCTTTTTTAAGAAATGGATTAAACCTTAAAAACGGCCGTTTTTTCAGGTTTTGTTTAATATTACTTGGATGCGAGAGCAATAACTTGCAAGGTTTGAAAAATGGTTTATTTTCCCAAAACTGACGTTTTCCAAGCTTTTTTTAAGAAATTGATCGAATCTCAAAACTGGCCGTTTTTGCATGTTTTTGCTTAATATGACTTATAATCAGACACCTTAAATTGATGAGTTGAACATATTTACATTATCCAAAAAACTCTTGTTTTTCAAACTTTTTTAAGAAATGGATCAAACCTTAAAAACGGCCGTTTTTCCAGGTTTTGGTTAATATTACTTAGATTCGAAGGCAATAACTTGCTTAGTTTGAAAAACGGTTTATTTTCAAAAATCTGACGTTTTTCAACCTTTTTTTAAGAAATCGATCGAATCTCAAAACCGGCCGTTTTTGCATGTTTTTGCTTAATATTATTTATACATGGAGACCTTAATTTGATAAGTCTAAGTTATTTGCATTACCTAAAAAAACTCCCGTTTTTCAATCTTTTTTAAGAAATGGATCAAACCTTGAAAACGGCCGTTTTTCGAGGTTTTGGTAAATATTACTTAGATTCGAGAGCAATAACTTATTAGGTTGTAAAAACGGTTTATTTTTCAAAAACTGACGTTTTTCAAGCTTTTTTCAAAAAATCGATCGAATCTCAAAACTGGCCGTTTTCGGTGGTTTTTGCTTAATATTACTTATAATCAGACCCCTTAGTTTGATAAGTTGAAGATATTTTCATAATCCAAAAAACTCTCGTGTTTTCAATCTTTTTTAAAAAATGGATCAAACCTTATCAACGGCCGTTTTTCCAGGTTTTGGTTAATATTACTTAGATTCGAGTGCAATAAAATTCTAGGATTGAAAAACGGTTTTTTTTTACAAAACTGACGTTTTTCAAGCTTTTTTTAAGAAATCGATCAAATCTAAAACTGGCCGTTTTTGGTGGTTTTTGCTTAATATTACTTATAATCAGACACCTTAATTTGATAATTTGAAGAAATTGCATTATCCAAAAAACTCTCGTTTTTCAATCTTCTTTGGGAAATAAATCAAACCTTAAAAAATGCCAGTTTTCCAGGTTTTGGGTAATATTACTTGGATTTGAGAGCAATAACTTGCAAGGTTTTAAAAACGGTTTTTTTTCCCAAAACTGACGTTTTTAAAGCTTTTTTCAATAAATCGATCGAATCTCAAAACTGGCCGTTTTTGCATGTTTTTGCTTAATATGACTTATAATCAGACACCTTAATTTGATAAATTGAAGATATTTTCATTATGTAATAAACTTTTGTTTTTTAATCTTTTTTAGGTAATGGAACAAACTTTAAAAACGGCCGTTTTTCCAGGTTTTAAATAATATTACTTGAATTTGATAGTAATAACTTGCAAGGTTTGAAAAACGGTTTATTTTTCCTAAACTGACGTTTTTGAAGCTTTTTTCAAGAAATCGCTCGAATCTCAAAACTGGCCGTTTTTGCATGTTTTTGCTAAATATTACTTATACTTGGAGACCTTAATTTGATAATTTGAAGATATTTGCATTATCCAAAAAACACCCATTTTCCAATCTTTTTTTAAGAAATGGATCACACCTCAAAAACGGCCGTTCTTCCAGGTTTTGGTTAATATTACTTGGATTAGAGAGCAATAAATTGCTAGGTTTAAAAAACGGTTTATTTTCTCAAAACTGACGTTTTTCAAGCTTTTTTCAAGAAATCGATCGAATCTCAAAACTCGCCGTTTTTGCATGTTTTTGCTTAATATTACTTATACTCAGAGACCTTAATTTAATAAAATGAACATATTTGCATTATCCAAAAAACTCCTGTTTTTCAATCTTTTTTAGGAAATGGATCAAACCCTAAAAAGGGCCGTTTTTTCAGGTTTTGGTTAATATTACTTGGATTCGAGAGCAATAACCTGCAAGGTTTGAAAAACGGTTTATTTTTCCAAAACTGACGTTTATGAAGCTTTTTTCAAGAAATCAATCGAATCTCAAATCTGTCCGTTTTTGCATGTTTTTGCTTAATATTACTTATAATCAGACACCTTAATTTGATAAGTTCAAGATATTTGCATTATCCAAAAAAACTCCCGTTTTTCAATCTTTTTTAAGAAATAAATCTAACCTTAAAAACAGGCGTTTTTCCAGGTTTCTGTTAATATTACTTAGATTCGAAGGCAATAACTTGCTAAGTTTGAAAAACGGTCTATTTTCCCAAATCTGACGTTTTTCAAGCTTTTTTAAAGAAATCGATCGAATCTCAAAACTGGCCGTTTTTGCATGTTTTTGCTTAATATGACATATAATCAGACACCTTAATTTCATAAGTTGAAGATATTTGCATTATCCAAAAAACTCTCGTTTTTCAATCTTTTTTAGAAATGGATCAAACCTTAAAACGGGCGTTTTTCCAGGTTTTGGTTAATATTACTTAGATTCGAGAGCAATAAATTGCTAGGTTTAAAAAACGGTTTATTTTCCTAAAACTGACGTTTTTGAAGCTTTTTTTATGAAATCGATCGAATCTCAAAACCAGCCGTTTTTGCATGTTTTTGCTTAATATTACTTATAATCAGACACCTTAGTTTGATAAGTTGAAGATATTTGCATTATCCCAAAAACTTCCGTTTTCAATCTTTCTTAGGAAATGGAGCAAACCTTAAAAACGGCTGTTTTTTCAGGTTTTGGATAATATTACTTGGATTCGAGGGCAATAACTTGTAAGGTTTGAAAAATGGTTTATTTTCCCAAAACTGACGTTTTCCAAGCTTTTTTTAAGAAATTGATCGAATCTCAAACCTAGCCGTTTTTGCATGTTTTTGCTTAATATTACCTAAACTCGGAGACCTTATTTTGATAATTTGAAGATATTTGCATTATCCAAAAAACTCTCGTTTTTCAATCTTTTTTAGGTGATGGATCAAACCTCAAAAACAGCCGTTCTTCCAGGTTTTGGTTAATATTACTTGGATAAGAGAGCAATAAATTGCTCGGTTTGAAAAACGGTTTATTTTCTCAAAACTGACCTTTTTGAAGCTTTTTTTAAGAAATCGATCGAAACTCAAAACTGGCCGTTTCTGCATGTTTTTGCTTAATATGACTTATAATCAGACACCTTAATTTGATAAGTTGAAGATATTTGCATTATCCAAAAAACTTTTGTTTTTCAATCTTTCTTAGTAAATGGATCAAACCTTAAAAACGGCTGTTTTTCCAGGTTTTGGATAATATTACTTGGATTCGAGAGCAATAACCTGAAAGGTTTAAAAAACGGTTTATTTTTCCAAAACTGACGTTTTTTAAGCTTTGGTCAAGAAATCGATCTAATCTTAAAACTGGCCGTTTTTGCGTGTTTTCCCAAAACACGTTTTTCAAGCTTTTTTCAAGAAATTGATCGAATTCTAAAACTGGCCGTTTTTGCATGTTTTTGCTTAATATTACTTATCCTCAAAGACCGTAATTTAAAAGGGTGAAGATATTTGCATTATCCAAAAAACTCCCGTTTTTCAATCTTTTTTAAGAAATGGATCAAACCTAAAAAACAGGCAATTTTCCAGGGTTTGGATATATTACTTAGATTCGAGAGCAATAACTTGCAAGGTTTAAAAAACGGTTTATTTTTACAAAACTTACGTTTTTGAAGCTTTTTTCATGAAATCGATCGAATCTCAAAACTAGCCGTTTTTGCATGTTTTTGCCTAATATTACACATAATCAGACACCTTAATTTGGTAAGTTGAAGTTATTTACATTATCCAAAAAACTCCCGTTTTTCAATCTTTTTTAAGAAATGGTTCAAACCTTAAAAACGGCCGTTTTTCCAGGTTTTGGTTAATATTACTTAGATTCGAAGAGCAATAACTTGCAAGGTTTGAAAAACGGTTTATTTTCCCAAAACTGACGTTTTCCAAGCTTTTTTTAGGAAATCGATCGAATCTCAAAACTGGCCGTTTTCGGTGGTTTTTGCTTAATATTACTTATAATCAGACACCTTAGTTTGATAAGTTGAAGATATTTGCATTATCCAAAAAACTTTCGTTTTTCAATCTTTTTTAGGAAATGGATCAAACCTTAAAAACGGCCGTTTTTCCAGGTTTTGGTTAATATTACTTCAAGCTTTTTTCAAGAAATTGATCGAATTCTAAAACTGGCCGTTTTTGCATGTTTTTGCTTAATATTACTTATCCTCAAAGACCGTAATTTAAAAGGGTGAAGATATTTGCATTATCCAAAAAACTCCCGTTTTTCAATCTTTTTTAGGAAATGGATCAAACCTTAAAAACGGCCGTTTTTCCAGGTTTTGGTTAATAATACTTGGATTCGAGAGCAATAACTTGCGAGGTTTGAAAAATAGTTTATTTTCCTAAAACTGACGTTTTTCAAAGCTTTTTTTAGGAAATCGATCGAATCTCAAAACTGGCCATTTTTGCATGTTTTTGCTTAATATGACCTATAATCAGACACCTTAGTTTGATAAGTTGAAGATATTTGCATTATCCAAAAAACTCCCGTTTTTCAATCTTTTTTAGGAAATGGATCAAACCTTAAAAACGGCCGTTTTTCCAAGTTTTGGTTAATAATACTTGGATTCGAGAGCAATAACTTGCGAGGTTTGAAAAATAGTTTATTTTCCTAAAACTGACGTTTTTCAAAGCTTTTTTTAAGAAATTGATCGAATCTCAAAATGCGACGTTTTTGCATGTTTTTGCTTGATATTACTTATAATCAGACACCTTAATTTGATAAGTTGAAGATATTTGCATTATCCAAAAAACTCTCGTTTTTCAATCTTCTTTATAAATGGATCAAACCTTAAAAACGGCCGTTTTTCCAGGTTTTGGTTAATATTACTTAGATTCGAGAGCAATAAATTGCTAGGTTTAAAAAACGGTTTATTTTTCCAAAACTGACGTTTTTGAAGCTTTTTTCATGAAATCGATCGAATCTCAAAACTGGCCGTTTTAGCATGTTTTTGCTTAATATGACTTATAATCAGACACCTTAATTTGATGAGTTGGACATATTTACATTATCCAAAAAACTCTTGTTTTTCAATCTTTTTTAAGAAATGGATCAAACCTTAAAAACGGCCATTTTTCCCGGTTTTGGTTAATATTACTTAGATTCGAGAGCAATAACTTTCAATGTTTGAAAAAGAATTTATTTTCCCAAAACTGACGTTTTCCAAGCTTTTTTTAGGAAATCGATCGAATCTCAAAACTGGCCGTTTTTGCATGTTTTTGCTTAATATTACTTAAACTCGGAGACCTTAATTTGATAAATTGAAGATATTTGCATTATCCAAAAAACCCTCGTTTTTCAATCTTTTTTAGGTAATGGATCAAACCTTAAAAACGGCATATTTTCTAGGTTTTGGTTAATATTACTTGGATTCGAGAGCAATAACTTTCTAAGTTTGCAAAACGGTTTATTTTCCCCAAACTGACGTTTTTAAAGCTTTTTTTAAGAAATCGATCGAATCTCAAAACTGGCCGTTTTTGCATGTTTTTGCTTAATATTACTTATAATCAGACACCTTAGTTTGATAAGTTGAAGATATTTGCATTATCCAAAAAACTCCCGATTTTCAATCTTTTTTAGGAAATGGATCAAACCTTAAAAACGGCCGTTTTTCCAGGTTTTGGTTAATATTACTTGAAATCGAGAGCAATAACTTGCAAGGTTTGAAAAATAGTTTATTTTCCTAAAACTGACGTTTTTCAAGCTTTTTTTAAAAAATTGATCGAATCTCAAAACTGGCCGTTTTTCGCATGTTTTTGCTTGATATAACTAATAATCAGACACCTTAATTTGATAAGTTGAAGATATTTGCATTATCCAAAAAACTCTCGTTTTTCAATCTTTTTTATAAATGGATCAAACCTTAAAAACGGCCGTTTTTCCAGGTTTTGGTTAATATTACTTAGATTCGAGAGCAATAAATTGCTAGGTTTAAAAAACGGTTTATTTTTCCAAAACTGACGTTTTTGAAGCTTTTTTCATGAAATCGATCGATTCTCAAAACTAGCCGTTTTTGCATGTTTTTGCTTAATATTAGACATAATCAGACACCTTAATTTGGTAAGTTGAAGTTATTTACATTATCCAAAAAAACTCCAGTTTTTCAATCTTTTTTAAAGAAATGGTTCACACCTTAAAAACGGCCGTTTTTCTAGGTTTTGGTTAATATTACTTAGATTCGAGAGCAATAACTTGCTAGGTTTGAAAAACGGTTTATTTTCCCAAAACTGACGTTTTCCAAGGTTTTTTTAGGAAATCGATCGAATCTCGAAACCTGCCGTTTTGCATGTTTTTGCTTAATATGACTTATAATCAGACACCTTAATTTCATGAGTTGAACATATTTACATTATCCCAAAAACTCTTGTTTTTCAATCTTTTTTAAGAAATGGATCAAACCTTAAAAACGGCCGTTCTTCCAGGTTTTGGTTAATATTACTTGGATTGGATTAGAGAACAATAAATTTCTAGGTTTGAAAAACGGTTTATTTCTCAAAACTGAAGTTTTTCAAGCTTTTTTCAAGATTTCGATCGAATCTCAAAACTGGCCGTTTTTGCATGTTTTTGCTTAATATTACACATAATCAGACACCTTAATTTGGTAAGTTGAAGTTATTTACATTATCCAAAAAACTCCCGTTTTTTAATCTTTTTTAAGAAATGGTTCAAACCTTAAAAACGGTCGTTTTTCCAGGTTTTGGTTAATATTACTTAGATTCGAGAGCAATAACTTGCTAGGTTTGAAAAACGGTTTATTTTCCTAAAACTGACGTTTTCCAAGGCTTTTTTAGGAAATCGATCGAATCTCGAAACCTGCCGTTTTGCATGTTTTTGCTTAATATGACTTATAATCAGACACCTTAATTTGATGAGTTGAACATATTTACATTATCCAAAAAACTCTTGTTTTTCAATCTTTTTTAAGAAATGGATCAAACCTTAAAAACGGCCGTTCTTCCAGGTTTTGGTTAATATTACTTGGATTGGATTAGAAAACAATAAATTTCTAGGTTTGAAAAACGGTTTATTTCTCAAAACTGACGTTTTTCAAGCTTTTTTCAAGATTTCGATCGAATCTCAAAACTGGCCGTTTTTGCATGTTTTTGCTTAATATTACACATAATCAGACACCTTAATTTGGTAAGTTGAAGTTATTTACATTATCCAAAAAACTCCCGTTTTTTAATCTTTTTTAAGAAATGGTTCAAACCTTAAAAACGGTCGTTTTTCCAGGTTTTGGTTAATATTACTTAGATTCGAGAGCAATAACTTGCTAGGTTTGAAAAACGGTTTATTTTCCTAAAACTGACGTTTTCCAAGGCTTTTTTAGGAAATCGATCGAATCTCGAAACCTGCCGTTTTGCATGTTTTTGCTTAATATGACTTATAATCAGACACCTTAATTTGATGAGTTGAACATATTTACATTATCCAAAAAACTCTTGTTTTTCAATCTTTTTTAAGAAATGGATCAAACCTTAAAAACGGCCGTTCTTCCAGGTTTTGGTTAATATTACTTGGATTGGATTAGAAAACAATAAATTTCTAGGTTTGAAAAACGGTTTATTTCTCAAAACTGACGTTTTTCAAGCTTTTTTCAAGATTTCGATCGAATCTCAAAACTGGCCGTTTTTGCATGTTTTTGCTTAATATTACACATAATCAGACACCTTAATTTGGTAAGTTGAAGTTATTTACATTATCAAAAAAACTCCCGTTTTTTAAACTTTTTTAAGAAATGGTTCAAACCTTAAAAACGGCCGTTTTTTCAGGTTTTGATTAATATTACTTAGATTCGAGAGCAATAAATTGCTAGGTTTAAAAAACGGTTTATTTTCCTAAAACTGACGTTTTTGAAGCTTTTTTTATGAAATCGATCGAATCTCAAAACCAGCCGTTTTTGCATGTTTTTGCTTAATATTACTTATAATCAGACACCTTAGTTTGATAAGTTGAAGATATTTGCATTATCCCAAAAACTTCCGTTTTCAATCTTTCTTAGGAAATGGAGCAAACCTTAAAAACGGCTGTTTTTTCAGGTTTTGGATAATATTACTTGGATTCGAGAGCAATAACTTGTAAGGTTTCAAAAATGGTTTATTTTCCCAAAACTGACGTTTTCCAAGCTTTTTTTAAGAAATTGATCGAATCTCAAACCTAGCCGTTTTTGCATGTTTTTGCTTAATATTACCTAAACTCGGAGACCTTATTTTGATAATTTGAAGATATTTGCATGATCCAAAAAACTCTCGTTTTTCAATCTTTTTTAGGTGATGGATCAAACCTCAAAAACAGCCGTTCTTCCAGGTTTTGGTTAATATTACTTGGATAAGAGAGCAATAAATTGCTCGGTTTGAAAAACGGTTTATTTTCTCAAAACTGACCTTTTTGAAGCTTTTTTTAAGAAATCGATCGAAACTCAAAACTGGCCGTTTCTGCATGTTTTTGCTTAATATGACTTATAATCAGACACCTTAATTTGATAAGTTGAAGATATTTGCATTATCCAAAAAACTTTTGTTTTTCAATCTTTCTTAGTAAATGGATCAAACCTTAAAAACGGCTGTTTTTCCAGGTTTTGGTTAATATTACTTGGATTCGAGAGCAATAACCTGAAAGGTTTAAAAAACGGTTTATTTTTCCAAAACTGACGTTTTTTAAGCTTTGGTCAAGAAATCGATCTAATCTTAAAACTGGCCGTTTTTGCGTGTTTTCCCAAAACACGTTTTTCAAGCTTTTTTCAAGAAATTGATCGAATTCTAAAACTGGCCGTTTTTGCATGTTTTTGCCTAATATTACTTATCCTCAAAGACCGTAATTTAAAAGGGTGAAGATATTTGCATTATCCAAAAAACTTTCGTTTTTCAATCTTTTTTAAGAAATGGATCAAACCTAAAAAACAGGCAATTTTCCAGGGTTTGGATATATTACTTAGATTCGAGAGCAATAACTTGCAAGGTTTAAAAAACGGTTTATTTTTACAAAACTTACGTTTTTGAAGCTTTTTTCATAAAATCGATCGAATCTCAAAACTAGCCGTTTTTGCATGTTTTTGCCTAATATTACACATAATCAGACACCTTAATTTGGTAAGTTGAAGTTATTTACATTATCCAAAAAACTCCCGTTTTTCAATCTTTTTTAAGAAATGGTTCAAACCTTAAAAACGGCCGTTTTTCCAGGTTTTGGTTAATATTACTTAGATTCGAAGAGCAATAACTTGCAAGGTTTGAAAAACGGTTTATTTTCCTAAAACTGACGTTTTCCAAGCTTTTTTTAGGAAATCGATCGAATCTCAAAACTGGCCGTTTTCGGTGGTTTTTGCTTAATATTACTTATAATCAGACACCTTAGTTTGATAAGTTGAAGATATTTGCATTATCCAAAAAACTTTCGTTTTTCAATCTTTTTTAGGAAATGGATCAAACCTTAAAAACGGCCGTTTTTCCAGGTTTTGGTTAATATTACTTGGATTCGAAAGCAATAACCTGCAAGGTTTGAAAATGGTTTATTTTCCCCAAACTGACGTTTTCCAAGCTTTTTTTAGAAAATCGATCGAATCTCAAAACTGGCCGTTTTTGCATGTTTTTGCTTAATATGACTTATAATCAGACACCTTAAATTGATGAGTTGAACATATTTACATTATCCAAAAAACTCTTGTTTTTCAAACTTTTTTAAGAAATGGATCAAACCTTAAAAACGGCCGTTTTTCCAGGTTTTGGTTAATATTACTTAGATTCGAGAGCAATAACTTGCTAGGTTTGAAAATCGGTTTATTTTCCCAAAACTGACGTTTTCCAAGGCTTCTTTAGGAAATCGATCGATCTCAAATCAGCCGTTTTTGCATGTTTTTGCTTAATATTACTTATAATCAGACACCTTAGTTTGATAAGTTGAAGATATTTGCATTATCCCAAAAACTTCCGTTTTCAATCTTTCTTAGGAAATGGAGCAAACCTTAAAAACGGCTGTTTTTCCAGGTTTTGGATAATATTACTTGGATTCGAGAGCAATAACTTGCAAGGTTTGAAAAATGGTTTATTTTCCCAAAACCGATGTTTTCCAAGCTTTTTTTAAGAAATTGATCGAATCTCAAACCTAGCCGTTTTTGCATGTTTTTGCTTAATATTACCTAAACTCGGAGACCTTATTTTGATAATTTGAAGATATTTGCATTATCCAAAAAACTCTCGTTTTTCAATCTTTTTTAGGTGATGGATCAAACCTCAAAAACAGCCGTTCTTCCAGGTTTTGGTTAATATTACTTGGATAAGAGAGCAATAAATTGCTCGGTTTGAAAAACGGTTTATTTTCTCAAAACTGACCTTTTTGAAGCTTTTTTTAAGAAATCGATCGAAACTCAAAACTGTCCGTTTCTGCATGTTTTTGCTTAATATGACTTATAATCAGACACCTTAATTTGATAAGTTGAAGATATTTGCATTATCCAAAAAACTTTTGTTTTTCAATCTTTCTTAGTAAATGGATCAAACCTTAAAAACGGCTGTTTTTCCAGGTTTTGGTTAATATTACTTGGATTCGAGAGCAATAACCTGAAAGGTTTAAAAAACGGTTTATTTTTTCAAAACTGACGTTTTTTAAGCTTTGGTCAAGAAATCGATCTAATCTTAAAACTGGCCGTTTTTGCGTGTTTTCCCAAAACACGTTTTTCAAGCTTTTTTCAAGAAATTGATCGAATTCTAAAACTGGCCGTTTTTGCATGTTTTTGCTTAATATTACTTATCCTCAAAGACCGTAATTTAAAAGGGTGAAGATATTTGCATTATCCAAAAAACTCCCGTTTTTCAATCTTTTTTAAGAAATGGATCAAACCTAAAAAACAGGCAATTTTCCAGGGTTTGGATATATTACTTAGATTCGAGAGCAATAACTTGCAAGGTTTGAAAAACGGTTTATTTTCCCAAAACTGACGTTTTTGAAGCTTTTTTCAAGAAATCGATCAAATCTCAAAACTGGCCGTTTTTTCATGTTTTTGCTTAATATGACTTATAATCAGACACCTTAATTTCATAAGTTGAAGATATTTGCATTATCCAAAAAACTCTCGTTTTTCAATCTTTTTTAGAAATGGATCAAACCTTAAAACGGGCGTTTTTCCAGGTTTTGGTTAATATTACTTAGATTCGAGAGCAATAAATTGCTAGGTTTAAAAAACGGTTTATTTTCCTAAAACTGACGTTTTTGAAGCTTTTTTTTTTAAATCGTTCGAACCTCAAATCAGCCGTTTTTGCATGTTTTTGCTTAATATTACTTATAATCAGACACCTTAGTTTGATAAGTTGAAGATATTTGCATTATCCCAAAAACTTCCGTTTTCAATCTTTCTTAGGAAATGGAGCAAACCTTAAAAACGGCTGTTTTTCCAGGTTTTGGATAATATTACTTGGATTCGAGAGCAATAACTTGCAAGGTTTGAAAAATGGTTTATTTTCCAGAAACTGACGTTTTCCAAGCTTTTTTTAAGAAATTGATCGAATCTCAAACCTAGCCGTTTTTGCATGTTTTTGCTTAATATTACCTAAACTCGGAGACCTTATTTTGATAATTTGCAGATATTTGCATTATCCAAAAAACTCTCGTTTTTCAATCTTTTTTAGGTGATGGATCAAACCTCAAAAACAGCCGTTCTTCCAGGTTTTGGTTAATATTACTTGGATAAGAGAGCAATAAATTGCTCGGTTTGAAAAACGGTTTATTTTCTCAAAACTGACCGTTTCTGCATGTTATTGCTTAATATGACTTATAATCAGACACCTTAATTTGATAAGTTGAAGATATTTGCATTATCCAAAAAACTTTTGTTTTTCAATCTTTCTTAGTAAATGGATCAAACCTTAAAAACGGCTGTTTTTCCAGGTTTTGGTTAATATTACTTGGATTCGAGAGCAATAACCTGAAAGGTTTAAAAAACGGTTTATTTTTCCAAAACTGACGTTTTTTAAGCTTTGGTCAAGAAATCGATCTAATCTTAAAACTGGCCGTCTTTGCGTGTTTTCCCAAAACACGTTTTTCAAGCTTTTTTCAAGAAATTGATCGAATTCTAAAACTGGCCGTTTTTGCATGTTTTTGCTTAATATTACTTATCCTCAAAGACCGTAATTTAAAAGGGTGAAGATATTTGCATTATCCAAAAAACTCCCGTTTTTCAATCTTTTTTAAGAAATGGATCAAACCTAAAAAACAGGCAATTTTCCAGGGTTTGGATATCTTACTTAGATTCGAGAGCAATAACTTGCAAGGTTTGAAAAATGGTTTATTTTTACAAAACTTACGTTTTTGAAACTTTTTTCATGAAATCGATCGAATCTCAAAACTAGCCGTTTTTGCATGTTTTTGCCTAATATTACACATAATCAGACACCTTAATTTGGTAAGTTGAAGTTATTTACATTATCCAAAAAACTCCCGTTTTTCAATCTTTTTTAAGAAATGGTTCAAACCTTAAAAACGGCCGTTTTTCCAGGTTTTGGTTAATATTACTTAGATTCGAAGAGCAATAACTTGCAAGGTTTGAAAAACGGTTTATTTTCCCAAAACTGACGTTTTCCAAGCTTTTTTTAGGAAATCGATCGAATCTCAAAACTGGCCGTTTTCGGTGGTTTTTGCTTAATATTACTTATAATCAGACACCTTAGTTTGATAAGTTGAAGATATTTGCATTATCCAAAAAACTTTCGTTTTTCAATCTTTTTTAGGAAATGGATCAAACCTTAAAAACGGCCGTTTTTCCAGGTTTTGGTTAATATTACTTGGATTCGAAAGCATAACCTGCAAGGTTTGAAAATGGTTTATTTTCCCCAAACTGACGTTTTCCAAGCTTTTTTTAGAAAATCGATCGAATCTCAAAACTGGTTGTTTTTGCATGTTTTTGCTTAATATTACTTATCCTCAAAGACCGTAATTTAAAAGGGTGAAGATATTTGCATTATCCAAAAAACTCCCGTTTTTCAATCTTTTTTAAGAAATGGATCAAACCTAAAAAACAGGCAATTTTCCAGGGTTTGGATATATTACTTAGATTCGAGAGCAATAACTTGCAAGGTTTGAAAAACGGTTTATTTTCCCAAAACTGACGTTTTTGAAGCCTTTTTCAAGAAATCGATCAAATCTCAAAACTGGCCGTTTTTTCATGTTTTTGCTTAATATGACTTATAATCAGACACCTTAATTTGATAAGTTGAAGATATTTGCATTATCCAAAAAACTCTCATTTTTCAATCTTTTTTATAAATGGATCAAACCTTAAAAACGGCCGTTTTTCCAGGTTTTGGTTAATATTACTTAGATTCGAGAGCAATAAATTGCTAGGTTTAAAAAACGGTTTATTTTTACCAAACTTACGTTTTTGAAGCTTTTTTCATGAAATCGATCGAATCTCAAAACTAGCCGTTTTTGCATGTTTTTGCCTAATATTACACATAATCAGACACCTTTATTTGGTAAGTTGAAGTTATTTACATTATCCAAAAAACTCCCGTTTTTCAATCTTTTTTAAGAAATGGTTCAAACCTTAAAAACGGCCGTTTTTCCAGGTTTTGGTTAATATTACTTAGATTCGAAGAGCAATAACTTGCTAGGTTTGAAAAACGGTTTATTTTCCCAAAACTGACGTTTTCCAAGCTTTTTTTAGGAAATCGATCGAATCTCAAAACTGGCCGCTTTCGGTGGTTTTTGCTTAATATTACTTATAATCAGACACCTTAGTTTGATAAGTTGAAGATATTTGCATTATCCAAAAAACTTTCGTTTTTCAATCTTTTTTAGGAAATGGATCAAACCTTAAAAACGGCCGTTTTTCCAGGTTTTGGTTAATATTACTTGGATTCGAAAGCAATAACCTGCAAGGTTTGAAAATGGTTTATTTTCCCCAAACTGACGTTTTCCAAGCTTTTTTTAGAAAATCGATCGAATCTCAAAACTGGCCGTTTTTGCATGTTTTTGCTTAATATGACTTATAATCAGACACCTTAAATTGATGAGTTGAACATATTTACATTATCCAAAAAACTCTTGTTTTTCAAACTTTTTTAAGAAATGGATCAAACCTTAAAAACGGCCGTTTTTCCAGGTTTTGGTTAATATTACTTAGATTCGAAGGCAATAACTTGCTTAGTTTGAAAAACGGTTTATTTTCAAAAATCTGACGTTTTTCAACCTTTTTTTAAGAAATCGATCGAATCTCAAAACCGGCCGTTTTTGCATGTTTTTGCTTAATATTATTTATACATGGAGACCTTAATTTGATAAGTCTAAGTTATTTGCATTATCCAAAAAAACTCCCCTTTTTCAATCTTTTTTAAGAAATGGATCAAACCTTGAAAACGGCCGTTTTTCCAGGTTTTGGTTAATATTACTTAGATTCGAGAGCAATAACTTATTAGGTTGTAAAAACGGTTTATTTTTCAAAAACTGACGTTTTTCAAGCTTTTTTCAAAAAATCGATCGAATCTCAAAACTGGCCGTTTTCGGTGGTTTTTGCTTAATATTACTTATAATCAGACCCCTTAGTTTAATAAGTTGAAGATATTTTCATAATCCAAAAAACTCTCGTGTTTTCAATCATTTTTAGGAAATGGATCAAACCTTATCAAAGGCCGTTTTTCCAGGTTTTGGTTAATATTACTTAGATTCGAGTGCAATAAAATTCTAGGATTGAAAAACGGTTTTTTTTTACAAAACTGACGTTTTTCAAGCTTTTTTTAAGAAATCGATCAAATCTAAAACTGGCCGTTTTTGGTGGTTTTTGCTTAATATTACTTATAATCAGACACCTTAATTTGATATTGCGAAGATATTTGCATTATCCAAAAAACTCTCGTTTTTCAATCTTCTTTGGGAAATAAATCAAACCTTAAAAACTGCCAGTTTTCCAGGTTTTGGGTAATATTACTTGGATTTGAGAGCAATAACTTGCAAGGTTTGAAAAACGGTTTTTTTTCCCAAAACTGACGTTTTGAAAGCTTTTTTCAAGAAATCGATCGAATCTCAAAACTGGCCGTTTTTGCATGTTTTTGCTTAATATGACTTATAATCAGACACCTTAATTTGATAAATTGAAGATATTTGCATTATGTAATAAACTTTTGTTTTTTAATCTTTTTTAGGTAATGGAACAAACTTTAAAAAACGGCCGTTTTTCCAGGTTTTGGTTAATATTACTTGAATTCGATAGTAATAACTTGCAAGGTTTGAAAAACGGTTTATTTTCCCTAAACTGACGTTTTTGAAGCTTTTTTCAAAAAAATCGCTCGAATCTCAAAACTGGCCGTTTTTGCATGTTTTTGCTAAATATTACTTATACTTGGAGACCTTAATTTGATAATTTGAAGATATTTGCATTATCCAAAAAACACCCATTTTCCAACCTTTTTTTAAGAAATGGATCACACCTCAAAAACGGCCGTTCTTCCAGGTTTTGGTTAATATTACTTGGATTAGAGAGCAATAAATTGCTAGGTTTAACAAACGGTTTATTTTCTCAAAACTGACGTTTTTCAAGCTTTTTTCAAGAAATCGATCGAATCTCAAAACTCGTTTTTTTTGCATGTTTTTGCTTAATATTACTTATACTCAGAGACCTTAATTTAATAAAATGAACATATTTGCATTATCTAAAAAACTCCTGTTTTTCAATCTTTTTTAGGAAATGGATCAAACCCTAAAAAGGGGCCGTTTTTTCAGGTTTTAGGTTAATATTACTTGGATTCGAGAGCAATAACCTGCAAGGTTTGAAAAACGGTTTATTTTTCCAAAACTGACGTTTTTGAAGCTTTTTTCAAGAAATCGATCGAATCTCAAATCTGTCCGTTTTTGCATGTTTTTGCTTAATATTACTTATAATCAGACACCTTAATTTGATAAGTTGAAGATATTTGCATTATCCAAAAAACTCCCGTTTTTCAATCTTTTTTAAGAAATAAATCTAACCTTAAAAACGGGCGTTTTTCCAGGTTTTGGTTAATATTACTTAGATTCGAGAGCAATAAATTGCTAGGTTTAAAAAACGGTTTATTTTTCTAAAACTGACGTTTTTGAAGCTTTTTTTATGAAATCGATCGAATCTCAAAACCAGCCGTTTTTGCATGTTTTTGCTTAATATTACTTATAATCAGACACCTTAGTTTGATAAGTTGAAGATATTTGCATTATCCCAAAAACTTCCGTTTTCAATCTTTCTTAGGAAATGGAGCAAACCTTAAAAACGGCTGTTTTTCCAGGTTTTGGATAATATTACTTGGATTCGAGAGCAATAACTTGTAAGGTTTCAAAAATGGTTTATTTTCCCAAAACTGACGTTTTCCAAGCTTTTTTTAAGAAATTGATCGAATCTCAAACCTAGCCGTTTTTGCATGTTTTTGCTTAATATTACCTAAACTCGGAGACCTTATTTTGATAATTTGAAGATATTTGCATTATCCAAAAAACTCTCGTTTTTCAATCTTTTTTAGGTGATGGATCAAACCTCAAAAACAGCCGTTCTTCCAGGTTTTGGGTAATATTACTTGGATAAGAGAGCAATAAATTGCTCGGTTTGAAAAACGGTTTATTTTCTCAAAACTGACCTTTTTGAAGCTTTTTTTAAGAAATCGATCGAAACTCAAAACTGGCCGTTTCTGCATGTTTTTGCTTAATATGACTTATAATCAGACACCTTAATTTGATAAGTTGAAGATATTTGCATTATCCAAAAAACTTTTGTTTTTCAATCTTTCTTAGTAAATGGATCAAACCTTAAAAACGGCTGTTTTTCCAGGTTTTGGTTAATATTACTTGGATTCGAGAGCAATAACCTGAAAGGTTTAAAAAACGGTTTATTTTTCCAAAACTGACGTTTTTTAAGCTTTGGTCAAGAAATCGATCTAATCTTAAAACTGGCCGTTTTTGCGTGTTTTCCCAAAACACGTTTTTCAAGCTTTTTTCAAGAAATTGATCGAATTCTAAAACTGGCCGTTTTTGCATGTTTTTGCTTAATATTACTTATCCTCAAAGACCGTAATTTAGAAGGGTGAAGATATTTGCATTATCCAAAAAACTCCCGTTTTTCAATCTTTTTTAAGAAATGGATCAAACCTAAAAAACAGGCAATTTTCCAGGGTTTGGATATCTTACTTAGATTCGAGAGCAATAACTTGCAAGGTTTGAAAAATGGTTTATTTTTACAAAACTTACGTTTTTGAAACTTTTTTCATGAAATCGATCGAATCTCAAAACTAGCCGTTTTTGCATGTTTTTGCCTAATATTACACATAATCAGACACCTTAATTTGATAAGTTAAAGATATTTGCATTATCCAAAAAACTCTCATTTTTCAATCTTTTTTATAAATGGATCAAACCTTAAAAACGGCCGTTTTTCCAGGTTTTGGTTAATATTACTTAGATCCGAGAGCAATAAATTGCTAGGTTTAAAAAACGGTTTATTTTTACCAAACTTACGTTTTTGAAGCTTTTTTCATGAAATCGATCGAATCTCAAAACTAGCCGTTTTTGCATGTTTTTGCCTAATATTACACATAATCAGACACCTTAGTTTGATAAGTTGAAGATATTTGCATTATCCCAAAAACTTCCGTTTTCAATCTTTCTTAGGAAATGGAGCAAACCTTAAAAACGGCTGTTTTTCCAGGTTTTGGATAATATTACTTGGATTCGAGAGCAATAACTTGCAAGGTTTGAAAAATGGTTTATTTTCCCAAAACTGACGTTTTCCAAGCTTTTTTTAAGAAATTGATCGAATCTCAAACCTAGCCGTTTTAAAATGTTTTTGCTTAATATTACCTAAACTCGGAGACCTTATTTTGATAATTTGAAGATATTTGCATTATCCAAAAAACTCTCGTTTTTCAATCTTTTTTAGGTGATGGATCAAACCTCAAAAACAGCCGTTCTTCCAGGTTTTGGTTAATATTACTTGGATAAGAGAGCAATAAATTGCTCGGTTTGAAAAACGGTTTATTTTCTCAAAACTGACCGTTTCTGCATGTTTTTGCTTAATATGACTTATAATCAGACACCTTAATTTGATAAGTTGAAGATATTTGCATTATCCAAAAAACTTTTGTTTTTCAATCTTTCTTAGTAAATGGATCAAACCTTAAAAACGGCTGTTTTTCCAGGTTTTGGTTAATATTACTTGGATTCGAGAGCAATAACCTGAAAGGTTTAAAAAACGGTTTATTTTTCCAAAACTGACGTTTTTTAAGCTTTGGTCAAGAAATCGATCTAATCTTAAAACTGGCCGTTTTTGCGTGTTTTCCCAAAACACGTTTTTCAAGCTTTTTTCAAGAAATTGATCGAATTCTAAAACTGGCCGTTTTTGCATGTTTTTGCTTAATATTACTTATCCTCAAAGACCGTAATTTAAAAGGGTGAAGATATTTGCATTATCCAAAAAACTTCCGTTTTTCAATCTTTTTTAAGAAATGGATCAAACCTAAAAAACAGGCAATTTTCCAGGGTTTGGATATATTACTTAGATTCGAGAGCAATAACTTGCAAGGTTTGAAAAACGGTTTATTTTCCCAAAACTGACGTTTTGAAGCTTTTTTCAAGAAATCGATCAAATCTCAAAACTGGCCGTTTTTTCATGTTTTTGCTTAATATGACTTATAATCAGACACCTTAATTTGATAAGTTGAAGATATTTGCATCATCCAAAAATCTCTCGTTTTTCAATCTTTTTTATAAATGGATCAAACCTTAAAAACGGCCGTTTTTCCAGGTTTTGGTTAATATTACTTAGATTCGAGAGCAATAAATTGCTAGGTTTAAAAAACGGTTTATTTTTACCAAACTTACGTTTTTGAAGCTTTTTTCATGAAATCGATCGAATCTCAAAACTAGCCGTTTTTGCATGTTTTTGCCTAATATTACACATAATCAGACACCTTTATTTGGTAAGTTGAAGTTATTTACATTATCCAAAAAACTCCCGTTTTTCAATCTTTTTTAAGAAATGGTTCAAACCTTAAAAACGGCCGTTTTTCCAGGTTTTGGTTAATATTACTTAGATTCGAAGAGCAATAAATTGCTAGGTTTGAAAAACGGTTTATTTTCCCAAAACTGACGTTTTCCAAGCTTTTTTTAGGAAATCGATCGAATCTCAAAACTGGCCGCTTTCGGTGGTTTTTGCTTAATATTACTTATAATCAGACACCTTAGTTTGATAAGTTGAAGATATTTGCATTATCCAAAAAACTTTCGTTTTTCAATCTTTTTTAGGAAATGGATCAAACCTTAAAAACGGCCGTTTTTCCAGGTTTTGGTTAATATTACTTGGATTCGAAAGCAATAACCTGCAAGGTTTGAAAATGGTTTATTTTCCCCAAACTGACGTTTTCCAAGCTTTTTTTAGAAAATCGATCGAATCTCAAAACTGGCCGTTTTTGCATGTTTTTGCTTAATATGACTTATAATCAGACACCTTAAATTGATGAGTTGAACATATTTACATTATCCAAAAAACTCTTGTTTTTCAAACTTTTTTAAGAAATGGATCAAACCTTAAAAACGGCCGTTTTTCCAGGTTTTGGTTAATATTACTTAGATTCGAAGGCAATAACTTGCTTAGTTTGAAAAACGGTTTATTTTCAAAAATCTGACGTTTTTCAACCTTTTTTTAAGAAATCGATCGAATCTCAAAACCGGCCGTTTTTGCATGTTTTTGCTTAATATTATTTATACATGGAGACCTTAATTTGATAAGTCTAAGTTATTTGCATTATCCAAAAAAACTCCCCTTTTTCAATCTTTTTTAAGAAATGGATCAAACCTTGAAAACGGCCGTTTTTCCAGGTTTTGGTTAATATTACTTAGATTCGAGAGCAATAACTTATTAGGTTGTAAAAACGGTTTATTTTTCAAAAACTGACGTTTTTCAAGCTTTTTTCAAAAAATCGATCGAATCTCAAAACTGGCCGTTTTCGGTGGTTTTTGCTTAATATTACTTATAATCAGACCCCTTAGTTTAATAAGTTGAAGATATTTTCATAATCCAAAAAACTCTCGTGTTTTCAATCTTTTTTAGGAAATGGATCAAACCTTATCAAAGGCCGTTTTTCCAGGTTTTGGTTAATATTACTTAGATTCGAGTGCAATAAAATTCTAGGATTGAAAAACGGTTTTTTTTTACAAAACTGACGTTTTTCAAGCTTTTTTTAAGAAATCGATCAAATCTAAAACTGGCCGTTTTTGGTGGTTTTTGCTTAATATTACTTATAATCAGACACCTTAATTTGATATTGCGAAGATATTTGCATTATCCAAAAAACTCTCGTTTTTCAATCTTCTTTGGGAAATAAATCAAACCTTAAAAACTGCCAGTTTTCCAGGTTTTGGGTAATATTACTTGGATTTGAGAGCAATAACTTGCAAGGTTTGAAAAACGGTTTTTTTTCCCAAAACTGACGTTTTGAAAGCTTTTTTCAAGAAATCGATCGAATCTCAAAACTGGCCGTTTTTGCATGTTTTTGCTTAATATGACTTATAATCAGACACCTTAATTTGATAAATTGAAGATATTTGCATTATGTAATAAACTTTTGTTTTTTAATCTTTTTTAGGTAATGGAACAAACTTTAAAAACGGCCGTTTTTCCAGGTTTTGGTTAATATTACTTGAATTCGATAGTAATAACTTGCAAGGTTTGAAAAACGGTTTATTTTCCCTAAACTGACGTTTTTGAAGCTTTTTTCAAGAAATCGCTCGAATCTCAAAACTGGCCGTTTTTGCATGTTTTTGCTAAATATTACTTATACTTGGAGACCTTAATTTGATAATTTGAAGATATTTGCATTATCCAAAAAACACCCATTTTCCAACCTTTTTTTAAGAAATGGATCACACCTCAAAAACGGCCGTTCTTCCAGGTTTTGGTTAATATTACTTGGATTAGAGAGCAATAAATTGCTAGGTTTAACAAACGGTTTATTTTCTCAAAACTGACGTTTTTCAAGCTTTTTTCAAGAAATCGATCGAATCTCAAAACTCGTTTTTTTTGCATGTTTTTGCTTAATATTACTTATACTCAGAGACCTTAATTTAATAAAATGAACATATTTGCATTATCTAAAAAACTCCTGTTTTTCAATCTTTTTTAGGAAATGGATCAAACCCTAAAAAGGGCCGTTTTTTCAGGTTTTAGGTTAATATTACTTGGATTCGAGAGCAATAACCTGCAAGGTTTGAAAAACGGTTTATTTTTCCAAAACTGACGTTTTTGAAGCTTTTTTCAAGAAATCGATCGAATCTCAAATCTGTCCGTTTTTGCATGTTTTTGCTTAATATTACTTATAATCAGACACCTTAATTTGATAAGTTGAAGATATTTGCATTATCCAAAAAACTCCCGTTTTTCAATCTTTTTTAAGAAATAAATCTAACCTTAAAAACGGGCGTTTTTCCAGGTTTTGGTTAATATTACTTAGATTCGAGAGCAATAAATTGCTAGGTTTAAAAAACGGTTTATTTTTCTAAAACTGACGTTTTTGAAGCTTTTTTTATGAAATCGATCGAATCTCAAAACCAGCCGTTTTTGCATGTTTTTGCTTAATATTACTTATAATCAGACACCTTAGTTTGATAAGTTGAAGATATTTGCATTATCCCAAAAACTTCCGTTTTCAATCTTTCTTAGGAAATGGAGCAAACCTTAAAAACGGCTGTTTTTCCAGGTTTTGGATAATATTACTTGGATTCGAGAGCAATAACTTGTAAGGTTTCAAAAATGGTTTATTTTCCCAAAACTGACGTTTTCCAAGCTTTTTTTAAGAAATTGATCGAATCTCAAACCTAGCCGTTTTTGCATGTTTTTGCTTAATATTACCTAAACTCGGAGACCTTATTTTGATAATTTGAAGATATTTGCATTATCCAAAAAACTCTCGTTTTTCAATCTTTTTTAGGTGATGGATCAAACCTCAAAAACAGCCGTTCTTCCAGGTTTTGGGTAATATTACTTGGATAAGAGAGCAATAAATTGCTCGGTTTGAAAAACGGTTTATTTTCTCAAAACTGACCTTTTTGAAGCTTTTTTTAAGAAATCGATCGAAACTCAAAACTGGCCGTTTCTGCATGTTTTTGCTTAATATGACTTATAATCAGACACCTTAATTTGATAAGTTGAAGATATTTGCATTATCCAAAAAACTTTTGTTTTTCAATCTTTCTTAGTAAATGGATCAAACCTTAAAAACGGCTGTTTTTCCAGGTTTTGGTTAATATTACTTGGATTCGAGAGCAATAACCTGAAAGGTTTAAAAAACGGTTTATTTTTCCAAAACTGACGTTTTTTAAGCTTTGGTCAAGAAATCGATCTAATCTTAAAACTGGCCGTTTTTGCGTGTTTTCCCAAAACACGTTTTTCAAGCTTTTTTCAAGAAATTGATCGAATTCTAAAACTGGCCGTTTTTGCATGTTTTTGCTTAATATTACTTATCCTCAAAGACCGTAATTTAGAAGGGTGAAGATATTTGCATTATCCAAAAAACTCCCGTTTTTCAATCTTTTTTAAGAAATGGATCAAACCTAAAAAAAAAGGCAATTTTCCAGGGTTTGGATATCTTACTTAGATTCGAGAGCAATAACTTGCAAGGTTTGAAAAATGGTTTATTTTTACAAAACTTACGTTTTTGAAACTTTTTTCATGAAATCGATCGAATCTCAAAACTAGCCGTTTTTGCATGTTTTTGCCTAATATTACACATAATCAGACACCTTAATTTGATAAGTTAAAGATATTTGCATTATCCAAAAAACTCTCATTTTTCAATCTTTTTTATAAATGGATCAAACCTTAAAAACGGCCGTTTTTCCAGGTTTTGGTTAATATTACTTAGATTCGAGAGCAATAAATTGCTAGGTTTAAAAAACGGTTTATTTTTACCAAACTTACGTTTTTGAAGCTTTTTTCATGAAATCGATCGAATCTCAAAACTAGCCGTTTTTGCATGTTTTTGCCTAATATTACACATAATCAGACACCTTAGTTTGATAAGTTGAAGATATTTGCATTATCCCAAAAACTTCCGTTTTCAATCTTTCTTAGGAAATGGAGCAAACCTTAAAAACGGCTGTTTTTCCAGGTTTTGGATAATATTACTTGGATTCGAGAGCAATAACTTGCAAGGTTTGAAAAATGGTTTATTTTCCCAAAACTGACGTTTTCCAAGCTTTTTTTAAGAAATTGATCGAATCTCAAACCTAGCCGTTTTAAAATGTTTTTGCTTAATATTACCTAAACTCGGAGACCTTATTTTGATAATTTGAAGATATTTGCATTATCCAAAAAACTCTCGTTTTTCAATCTTTTTTAGGTGATGGATCAAACCTCAAAAACAGCCGTTCTTCCAGGTTTTGGTTAATATTACTTGGATAAGAGAGCAATAAATTGCTCGGTTTGAAAAACGGTTTATTTTCTCAAAACTGACCGTTTCTGCATGTTTTTGCTTAATATGACTTATAATCAGACACCTTAATTTGATAAGTTGAAGATATTTGCATTATCCAAAAAACTTTTGTTTTTCAATCTTTCTTAGTAAATGGATCAAACCTTAAAAACGGCTGTTTTTCCAGGTTTTGGTTAATATTACTTGGATTCGAGAGCAATAACCTGAAAGGTTTAAAAAACGGTTTATTTTTCCAAAACTGACGTTTTTTAAGCTTTGGTCAAGAAATCGATCTAATCTTAAAACTGGCCGTTTTTGCGTGTTTTCCCAAAACACGTTTTTCAAGCTTTTTTCAAGAAATTGATCGAATTCTAAAACTGGCCGTTTTTGCATGTTTTTGCTTAATATTACTTATCCTCAAAGACCGTAATTTAAAAGGGTGAAGATATTTGCATTATCCAAAAAACTTCCGTTTTTCAATCTTTTTTAAGAAATGGATCAAACCTAAAAAACAGGCAATTTTCCAGGGTTTGGATATATTACTTAGATTCGAGAGCAATAACTTGCAAGGTTTGAAAAACGGTTTATTTTCCCAAAACTGACGTTTTTGAAGCTTTTTTCAAGAAATCGATCAAATCTCAAAACTGGCCGTTTTTTCATGTTTTTGCTTAATATGACTTATAATCAGACACCTTAATTTGATAAGTTGAAGATATTTGCATCATCCAAAAATCTCTCGTTTTTCAATCTTTTTTATAAATGGATCAAACCTTAAAAACGGCCGTTTTTCCAGGTTTTGGTTAATATTACTTAGATTCGAGAGCAATAAATTGCTAGGTTTAAAAAACGGTTTATTTTTACCAAACTTACGTTTTTGAAGCTTTTTTCATGAAATCGATCGAATCTCAAAACTAGCCGTTTTTGCATGTTTTTGCCTAATATTACACATAATCAGACACCTTTATTTGGTAAGTTGAAGTTATTTACATTATCCAAAAAACTCCCGTTTTTCAATCTTTTTTAAGAAATGGTTCAAACCTTAAAAACGGCCGTTTTTCCAGGTTTTGGTTAATATTACTTAGATTCGAAGAGCAATAAATTGCTAGGTTTGAAAAACGGTTTATTTTCCCAAAACTGACGTTTTCCAAGCTTTTTTTAGGAAATCGATCGAATCTCAAAACTGGCCGCTTTCGGTGGTTTTTGCTTAATATTACTTATAATCAGACACCTTAGTTTGATAAGTTGAAGATATTTGCATTATCCAAAAAACTTTCGTTTTTCAATCTTTTTTAGGAAATGGATCAAACCTTAAAAACGGCCGTTTTTCCAGGTTTTGGTTAATATTACTTGGATTCGAAAGCAATAACCTGCAAGGTTTGAAAATGGTTTATTTTCCCCAAACTGACGTTTTCCAAGCTTTTTTTAGAAAATCGATCGAATCTCAAAACTGGCCGTTTTTGCATGTTTTTGCTTAATATGACTTATAATCAGACACCTTAAATTGATGAGTTGAACATATTTACATTATCCAAAAAACTCTTGTTTTTCAAACTTTTTTAAGAAATGGATCAAACCTTAAAAACGGCCGTTTTTCCAGGTTTTGGTTAATATTACTTAGATTCGAAGGCAATAACTTGCTTAGTTTGAAAAACGGTTTATTTTCAAAAATCTGACGTTTTTCAACCTTTTTTTAAGAAATCGATCGAATCTCAAAACCGGCCGTTTTTGCATGTTTTTGCTTAATATTATTTATACATGGAGACCTTAATTTGATAAGTCTAAGTTATTTGCATTATCCAAAAAAACTCCCGTTTTTCAATCTTTTTTAAGAAATGGATCAAACCTTGAAAACGGCCGTTTTTCCAGGTTTTGGTAAATATTACTTAGATTCGAGAGCAATAACTTATTAGGTTGTAAAAACGGTTTATTTTTCAAAAACTGACGTTTTTCAAGCTTTTTTCAAAAAATCGATCGAATCTCAAAACTGGCCGTTTTCGGTGGTTTTTGCTTAATATTACTTATAATCAGACCCCTTAGTTTGATAAGTTGAAGATATTTTCATAATCCAAAAAACTCTCGTGTTTTCAATCTTTTTTAAAAAATGGATCAAACCTTATCAACGGCCGTTTTTCCAGGTTTTGGTTAATATTACTTAGATTCGAGTGCAATAAAATTCTAGGATTGAAAAACGGTTTTTTTTTACAAAACTGACGTTTTTCAAGCTTTTTTTAAGAAATCGATCAAATCTAAAACTGGCCGTTTTTGGTGGTTTTTGCTTAATATTACTTATAATCAGACACCTTAATTTGATAATTTGAAGAAATTGCATTATCCAAAAAACTCTCGTTTTTCAATCTTCTTTGGGAAATAAATCAAACCTTAAAAAATGCCAGTTTACCAGGTTTTGGGTAATATTACTTGGATTTGAGAGCAATAACTTGCAAGGTTTTAAAAACGGTTTTTTTTCCCAAAACTGACGTTTTTAAAGCTTTTTTCAATAAATCGATCGAATCTCAAAACTGGCCGTTTTTGCATGTTTTTGCTTAATATGACTTATAATCAGACACCTTAATTTGATAAATTGAAGATATTTGCATTATGTAATAAACTTTTGTTTTTTAATCTTTTTTAGGTAATGGAACAAACTTTAAAAACGGCCGTTTTTCCAGGTTTTAAATAATATTACTTGAATTTGATAGTAATAACTTGCAAGGTTTGAAAAACGGTTTATTTTTCCTAAACTGACGTTTTTGAAGCTTTTTTCAAGAAATCGCTCGAATCTCAAAACTGGCCGTTTTTGCATGTTTTTGCTAAATATTACTTATACTTGGAGACCTTAATTTGATAATTTGAAGATATTTGCATTATCCAAAAAACACCCATTTTCCAATCTTTTTTTAAGAAATGGATCACACCTCAAAAACGGCCGTTCTTCCAGGTTTTGGTTAATATTACTTGGATTAGAGAGCAATAAATTGCTAGGTTTAAAAAACGGTTTATTTTCTCAAAACTGACGTTTTTCAAGCTTTTTTCAAGAAATCGATCGAATCTCAAAACTCGCCGTTTTTGCATGTTTTTGCTTAATATTACTTATACTCAGAGACCTTAATTTAATAAAATGAACATATTTGCATTATCCAAAAAACTCCTGTTTTTCAATCTTTTTTAGGAAATGGATCAAACCCTAAAAAGGGCCGTTCTTCCAGGTTTTGGTTAATATTACTTGGATTAGAGAGCAATAAATTGCTAGGTTTAAAAAACGGTTTATTTTCTCAAAACTGACGTTTTTCAAGCTTTTTTCAAGAAATTGATCGAATTCTAAAACTGGCCGTTTTTGCATGTTTTTGCTTAATATTACTTATCCTCAAAGACCGTAATTTAAAAGGGTGAAGATATTTGCATTATCCAAAAAACTCCCGTTTTTCAATCTTTTTTAAGAAATGGATCAAACCTAAAAAACAGGCAATTTTCCAGGGTTTGGATATATTAATTAGATTCGAGAGCAATAACTTGCAAGGTTTGAAAAACGGTTTATTTTCCCAAAACTGACGTTTTTGAAGCTTTTTTCAAGAAATCGATCAAATCTCAAAACTGGCCGTTTTTTCATGTTTTTGCTTAATATGACTTATAATCAGACACCTTAATTTCATAAGTTGAAGATATTTGCATTATCCAAAAAACTCTCGTTTTTCAATCTTTTTTAGAAATGGATCAAACCTTAAAACGGGCCTTTTTCCAGGTTTCGGTTAATATTACTTAGATTCGAGAGCAATAAATTGCTAGGTTTAAAAAACGGTTTATTTTCCTAAAACTGACGTTTTTGAAGCTTTTTTTTTTAAATCGTTCGAATCTCAAATCAGCCGTTTTTGCATGTTTTTGCTTAATATTACTTATAATCAGACACCTTAGTTTGATAAGTTGAAGATATTTGCATTATCCCAAAAACTTCCGTTTTCAATCTTTCTTAGGAAATGGAGCAAACCTTAAAAACGGCTGTTTTTCCAGGTTTTGGATAATATTACTTGGATTCGAGAGCAATAACTTGCAAGGTTTGAAAAATGGTTTATTTTCCCAAAACTGACGTTTTCCAAGCTTTTTTTAAGAAATTGATCGAATCTCAAACCTAGCCGTTTTTGCATGTTTTTGCTTAATATTACCTAAACTCGGAGACCTTATTTTGATAATTTGAAGATATTTGCATTATCCAAAAAACTCTCGTTTTTCAATCTTTTTTAGGTGATGGATCAAACCTCAAAAACAGCCGTTCTTCCAGGTTTTGGTTAATATTACTTGGATAAGAGAGCAATAAATTGCTCGGTTTGAAAAACGGTTTATTTTCTCAAAACTGACGTTTTCCAAGCTTTTTTTAGGAAATCGATCGAATCTCAAAACTGGCTGTTTTCGGTGGTTTTTGCTTAATATTACTTATAATCAGACACCTTAGTTTGATAAGTTGAAGATATTTGCATTATCCAAAAAACTTTCGTTTTTCAATCTTTTTTAGGAAATGGATCAAACCTTAAAAACGGCCGTTTTTCCAGGTTTTGGTTAATATTACTTGGATTCGAAAGCAATAACCTGCAAGGTTTGAAAATGGTTTATTTTCCCCAAACTGACGTTTTCCAAGCTTTTTTTAGAAAATCGATCGAATCTCAAAACTGGCCGTTTTTGCATGTTTTTGCTTAATATGACTTATAATCAGCCCCCTAAATTGATGAGTTGAACATATTTACATTATCCAAAAAACTCTTGTTTTTCAAACTTTTTTAAGAAATGGATCAAACCTTAAAAACGGCCGTTTTTCCAGGTTTTGGTTAATATTACTTAGATTCGAGAGCAATAACTTGCTAGGTTTGAAAATCGGTTTATTTTCCCAAAACTGACGTTTTCCAAGGCTTCTTTAGGAAATCGATCGATCTCAAATCAGCCGTTTTTGCATGTTTTTGCTTAATATTACTTATAATCAGACACCTTAGTTTGATAAGTTGAAGATATTTGCATTATCCCAAAAACTTCCGTTTTCAATCTTTCTTAGGAAATGGAGCAAACCTTAAAAACGGCTGTTTTTCCAGGTTTTGGATAATATTACTTGGATTCGAGAGCAATAACTTGCAAGGTTTGAAAAATGGTTTATTTTCCCAAAACCGATGTTTTCCAAGCTTTTTTTAAGAAATTGATCGAATCTCAAACCTAGCCGTTTTTGCATGTTTTTGCTTAATATTACCTAAACTCGGAGACCTTATTTTGATAATTTGAAGATATTTGCATTATCCAAAAAACTCTCGTTTTTCAATCTTTTTTAGGTGATGGATCAAACCTCAAAAACAGCCGTTCTTCCAGGTTTTGGTTAATATTACTTGGATAAGAGAGCAATAAATTGCTCGGTTTGAAAAACGGTTTATTTTCTCAAAACTGACCTTTTTGAAGCTTTTTTTAAGAAATCGATCGAAACTCAAAACTGGCCGTTTCTGCATGTTTTTGCTTAATATGACTTATAATCAGACACCTTAATTTGATAAGTTGAAGATATTTGCATTATCCAAAAAACTTTTGTTTTTCAATCTTTCTTAGTAAATGGATCAAACCTTAAAAACGGCTGTTTTTCCAGGTTTTGGTTAATATTACTTGGATTCGAGAGCAATAACCTGAAAGGTTTAAAAAACGGTTTATTTTTCCAAAACTGACGTTTTTTAAGCTTTGGTCAAGAAATCGATCTAATCTTAAAACTGGCCGTTTTTGCGTGTTTTCCCAAAACACGTTTTTCAAGCTTTTTTCAAGAAATTGATCGAATTCTAAAACTGGCCGTTTTTGCATGTTTTTGCTTAATATTACTTATCCTCAAAGACCGTAATTTAAAAGGGTGAAGATATTTGCATTATCCAAAAAACTCCCGTTTTTGTAATCTTTTTTAAGAAATGGATCAAACCTAAAAAACAGGCAATTTTCCAGGGTTTGGATATATTACTTAGATTCGAGAGCAATAACTTGCAAGGTTTGAAAAACGGTTTATTTTCCCAAAACTGACGTTTTTGAAGCTTTTTTCAAGAAATCGATCAAATCTCAAAACTGGCCGTTTTTTCATGTTTTTGCTTAATATGACTTATAATCAGACACCTTAATTTCATAAGTTGAAGATATTTGCATTATCCAAAAAACTCTCGTTTTTCAATCTTTTTTAGAAATGGATCAAACCTTAAAACGGGCGTTTTTCCAGGTTTTGGTTAATATTACTTAGATTCGAGAGCAATAAATTGCTAGGTTTAAAAAACGGTTTATTTTCCTAAAACTGACGTTTTTGAAGCTTTTTTTTTTAAATCGTTCGAACCTCAAATCAGCCGTTTTTGCATGTTTTTGCTTAATATTACTTATAATCAGACACCTTAGTTTGATAAGTTGAAGATATTTGCATTATCCCAAAAACTTCCGTTTTCAATCTTTCTTAGGAAATGGAGCAAACCTTAAAAACGGCTGTTTTTCCAGGTTTTGGATAATATTACTTGGATTCGAGAGCAATAACTTGCAAGGTTTGAAAAATGGTTTATTTTCCCAAAACTGACGTTTTCCAAGCTTTTTTTAAGAAATTGATCGAATCTCAAACCTAGCCGTTTTAAAATGTTTTTGCTTAATATTACCTAAACTCGGAGACCTTATTTTGATAATTTGAAGATATTTGCATTATCCAAAAAACTCTCGTTTTTCAATCTTTTTTAGGTGATGGATCAAACCTCAAAAACAGCCGTTCTTCCAGGTTTTGGTTAATATTACTTGGATAAGAGAGCAATAATTGCTCGGTTTGAAAAACGGTTTATTTTCTCAAAACTGACCGTTTCTGCATGTTTTTGCTTAATATGACTTATAATCAGACACCTTAATTTGATAAGTTGAAGATATTTGCATTATCCAAAAAACTTTTGTTTTTCAATCTTTCTTAGTAAATGGATCAAACCTTAAAAACGGCTGTTTTTCCAGGTTTTGGTTAATATTACTTGGATTCGAGAGCAATAACCTGAAAGGTTTAAAAAACGGTTTATTTTTCCAAAACTGACGTTTTTTAAGCTTTGGTCAAGAAATCGATCTAATCTTAAAACTGGCCGTTTTTGCGTGTTTTCCCAAAACACGTTTTTCAAGCTTTTTTCAAGAAATTGATCGAATTCTAAAACTGGCCGTTTTTGCATGTTTTTGCTTAATATTACTTATCCTCAAAGACCGTAATTTAAAAGGGTGAAGATATTTGCATTATCCAAAAAACTCCCGTTTTTCAATCTTTTTTAAGAAATGGATCAAACCTAAAAAACAGGCAATTTTCCAGGGTTTGGATATCTTACTTAGATTCGAGAGCAATAACTTGCAAGGTTTGAAAAATGGTTTATTTTTACAAAACTTACGTTTTTGAAACTTTTTTCATGAAATCGATCGAATCTCAAAACTAGCCGTTTTTGCATGTTTTTGCCTAATATTACACATAATCAGACACCTTAATTTGGTAAGTTGAAGTTATTTACATTATCCAAAAAACTCCCGTTTTTCAATCTTTTTTAAGAAATGGTTCACCCCTAAAAACGGCCGTTTTTCCAGGTTTTGGTTAATATTACTTAGATTCGAAGAGCAATAACTTGCAAGGTTTGAAAAACGGTTTATTTTCCCAAAACTGACGTTTTCCAAGCTTTTTTTTAGGAAATCGATCGAATCTCAAAACTGGCCGTTTTCGGTGGTTTTTGCTTAATATTACTTATAATCAGACACCTTAGTTTGATAAGTTGAAGATATTTGCATTATCCAAAAAACTTTCGTTTTTCAATCTTTTTTAGGAAATGGATCAAACCTTAAAAACGGCCGTTTTTCCAGGTTTTGGTTAATATTACTTGGATTCGAAAGCATAACCTGCAAGGTTTGAAAATGGTTTATTTTCCCCAAACTGACGTTTTCCAAGCTTTTTTTAGAAAATCGATCGAATCTCAAAACTGGCCGTTTTTGCATGTTTTTGCTTAATATTACTTATCCTCAAAGACCGTAATTTAAAAGGGTGAAGATATTTGCATTATCCAAAAAACTCCCGTTTTTCAATCTTTTTTAAGAAATGGATCAAACCTAAAAAACAGGCAATTTTCCAGGGTTTGGATATATTACTTAGATTCGAGAGCAATAACTTGCAAGGTTTGAAAAACGGTTTATTTTCCCAAAACTGACGTTTTTGAAGCCTTTTTCAAGAAATCGATCAAATCTCAAAACTGGCCGTTTTTTCATGTTTTTGCTTAATATGACTTATAATCAGACACCTTAATTTGATAAGTTGAAGATATTTGCATTATCCAAAAAACTCTCATTTTTCAATCTTTTTTATAAATGGATCAAACCTTAAAAACGGCCGTTTTTCCAGGTTTTGGTTAATATTACTTAGATTCGAGAGCAATAAATTGCTAGGTTTAAAAAACGGTTTATTTTTACCAAACTTACGTTTTTGAAGCTTTTTTCATGAAATCGATCGAATCTCAAAACTAGCCGTTTTTGCATGTTTTTGCCTAATATTACACATAATCAGACACCTTTATTTGGTAAGTTGAAGTTATTTACATTATCCAAAAAACTCCCGTTTTTCAATCTTTTTTAAGAAATGGTTCAAACCTTAAAAACGGCCGTTTTTCCAGGTTTTGGTTAATATTACTTAGATTCGAAGAGCAATAACTTGCTAGGTTTGAAAAACGGTTTATTTTCCCAAAACTGACGTTTTCCAAGCTTTTTTTAGGAAATCGATCGAATCTCAAAACTGGCCGCTTTCGGTGGTTTTTGCTTAATATTACTTATAATCAGACACCTTAGTTTGATAAGTTGAAGATATTTGCATTATCCAAAAAACTTTCGTTTTTCAATCTTTTTTAGGAAATGGATCAAACCTTAAAAACGGCCGTTTTTCCAGGTTTTGGTTAATATTACTTGGATTCGAAAGCAATAACCTGCAAGGTTTGAAAATGGTTTATTTTCCCCAAACTGACGTTTTCCAAGCTTTTTTTAGAAAATCGATCGAATCTCAAAACTGGCCGTTTTTGCATGTTTTTGCTTAATATGACTTATAATCAGACACCTTAAATTGATGAGTTGAACATATTTACATTATCCAAAAAACTCTTGTTTTTCAAACTTTTTTAAGAAATGGATCAAACCTTAAAAACGGCCGTTTTTCCAGGTTTTGGTTAATATTACTTAGATTCGAAGGCAATAACTTGCTTAGTTTGAAAAACGGTTTATTTTCAAAAATCTGACGTTTTTCAACCTTTTTTTAAGAAATCGATCGAATCTCAAAACCGGCCGTTTTTGCATGTTTTTGCTTAATATTATTTATACATGGAGACCTTAATTTGATAAGTCTAAGTTATTTGCATTATCCAAAAAAACTCCCGTTTTTCAATCTTTTTTAAGAAATGGATCAAACCTTGAAAACGGCCGTTTTTCCAGGTTTTGGTTAATATTACTTAGATTCGAGAGCAATAACTTATTAGGTTGTAAAAACGGTTTATTTTTCAAAAACTGACGTTTTTCAAGCTTTTTTCAAAAAATCGATCGAATCTCAAAACTGGCCGTTTTCGGTGGTTTTTGCTTAATATTACTTATAATCAGACCCCTTAGTTTAATAAGTTGAAGATATTTTCATAATCCAAAAAACTCTCGTGTTTTCAATCTTTTTTAGGAAATGGATCAAACCTTATCAAAGGCCGTTTTTCCAGGTTTTGGTTAATATTACTTAGATTCGAGTGCAATAAAATTCTAGGATTGAAAAACGGTTTTTTTTTACAAAACTGACGTTTTTCAAGCTTTTTTTAAGAAATCGATCAAATCTAAAACTGGCCGTTTTTGGTGGTTTTTGCTTAATATTACTTATAATCAGACACCTTAATTTGATATTGCGAAGATATTTGCATTATCCAAAAAACTCTCGTTTTTCAATCTTCTTTGGGAAATAAATCAAACCTTAAAAACTGCCAGTTTTCCAGGTTTTGGGTAATATTACTTGGATTTGAGAGCAATAACTTGCAAGGTTTGAAAAACGGTTTTTTTTCCCAAAACTGACGTTTTTAAAGCTTTTTTCAAGAAATCGATCGAATCTCAAAACTGGCCGTTTTTGCATGTTTTTGCTTAATATGACTTATAATCAGACACCTTAATTTGATAAATTGAAGATATTTGCATTATGTAATAAACTTTTGTTTTTTAATCTTTTTTAGGTAATGGAACAAACTTTAAAAACGGCCGTTTTTCCAGGTTTTGGTTAATATTACTTGAATTCGATAGTAATAACTTGCAAGGTTTGAAAAACGGTTTATTTTCCCTAAACTGACGTTTTTGAAGCTTTTTTCAAGAAATCGCTCGAATCTCAAAACTGGCCGTTTTTGCATGTTTTTGCTAAATATTACTTATACTTGGAGACCTTAATTTGATAATTTGAAGATATTTGCATTATCCAAAAAACACCCATTTTCCAACCTTTTTTTAAGAAATGGATCACACCTCAAAAACGGCCGTTCTTCCAGGTTTTGGTTAATATTACTTGGATTAGAGAGCAATAAATTGCTAGGTTTAAAAAACGGTTTATTTTCTCAAAACTGACGTTTTTCAAGCTTTTTTCAAGAAATCGATCGAATCTCAAAACTCGTTTTTTTTGCATGTTTTTGCTTAATATTACTTATACTCAGAGACCTTAATTTAATAAAATGAACATATTTGCATTATCCAAAAAACTCCTGTTTTTCAATCTTTTTTAGGAAATGGATCAAACCCTAAAAAGGGCCGTTTTTTCAGGTTTTAGGTTAATATTACTTGGATTCGAAAGCAATAACCTGCAAGGTTTGAAAAACGGTTTATTTTTCCAAAACTGACGTTTTTGAAGCTTTTTTCAAGAAATCGATCGAATCTCAAATCTGTCCGTTTTTGCATGTTTTTGCTTAATATTACTTATAATCAGACACCTTAATTTGATAAGTTGAAGATATTTGCATTATCCAAAAAAACTCCCGTTTTTCAATCTTTTTTAAGAAATAAATCTAACCTTAAAAACGGGCGTTTTTCCAGGTTTTGGTTAATATTACTTAGATTCGAGAGCAATAAATTGCTAGGTTTAAAAAACGGTTTATTTTCCTAAAACTGACGTTTTTGAAGCTTTTTTTATGAAATCGATCGAATCTCAAAACCAGCCGTTTTTGCATGTTTTTGCTTAATATTACTTATAATCAGACACCTTAGTTTGATAAGTTGAAGATATTTGCATTATCCCAAAAACTTCCGTTTTCAATCTTTCTTAGGAAATGGAGCAAACCTTAAAAACGGCTGTTTTTCCAGGTTTTGGATAATATTACTTGGATTCGAGAGCAATAACTTGTAAGGTTTCAAAAATGGTTTATTTTCCCAAAACTGACGTTTTCCAAGCTTTTTTTAAGAAATTGATCGAATCTCAAACCTAGCCGTTTTTGCATGTTTTTGCTTAATATTACCTAAACTCGGAGACCTTATTTTGATAATTTGAAGATATTTGCATTATCCAAAAAACTCTCGTTTTTCAATCTTTTTTAGGTGATGGATCAAACCTCAAAAACAGCCGTTCTTCCAGGTTTTGGGTAATATTACTTGGATAAGAGAGCAATAAATTGCTCGGTTTGAAAAACGGTTTATTTTCTCAAAACTGACCTTTTTGAAGCTTTTTTTAAGAAATCGATCGAAACTCAAAACTGGCCGTTTCTGCATGTTTTTGCTTAATATGACTTATAATCAGACACCTTAATTTGATAAGTTGAAGATATTTGCATTATCCAAAAAACTTTTGTTTTTCAATCTTTCTTAGTAAATGGATCAAACCTTAAAAACGGCTGTTTTTCCAGGTTTTGGTTAATATTACTTGGATTCGAGAGCAATAACCTGAAAGGTTTAAAAAACGGTTTATTTTTCCAAAACTGACGTTTTTTAAGCTTTGGTCAAGAAATCGATCTAATCTTAAAACTGGCCGTTTTTGCGTGTTTTCCCAAAACACGTTTTTCAAGCTTTTTTCAAGAAATTGATCGAATTCTAAAACTGGCCGTTTTTGCATGTTTTTGCTTAATATTACTTATCCTCAAAGACCGTAATTTAAAAGGGTGAAGATATTTGCATTATCCAAAAAACTCCCGTTTTTCAATCTTTTTTAAGAAATGGATCAAACCTAAAAAACAGGCAATTTTCCAGGGTTTGGATATATTACTTAGATTCGAGAGCAATAACTTGCAAGGTTTAAAAAACGGTTTATTTTTACAAAACTTACGTTTTTGAAGCTTTTTTCATGAAATCGATCGAATCTCAAAACTAGCCGTTTTTGCATGTTTTTGCCTAATATTACACATAATCAGACACCTTAATTTGGTAAGTTGAAGTTATTTACATTATCCAAAAAACTCCCGTTTTTCAATCTTTTTTAAGAAATGGTTCAAACCTTAAAAACGGCCGTTTTTCCAGGTTTTGGTTAATATTACTTAGATTCGAAGAGCAATAACTTGCAAGGTTTGAAAAACGGTTTATTTTCCCAAAACTGACGTTTTCCAAGCTTTTTTTAGGAAATCGATCGAATCTTAAAACTGGCCGTTTTCGGTGGTTTTTGCTTAATATTACTTATAATCAGACACCTTAGTTTGATAAGTTGAAGATATTTGCATTATCCAAAAAACTTTCGTTTTTCAATCTTTTTTAGGAAATGGATCAAACCTTAAAAACGGCCGTTTTTCCAGGTTTTGGTTAATATTACTTGGATTCGAAAGTAATAACCTGCAAGGTTTGAAAATGGTTTATTTTCCCCAAACTGACGTTTTCCAAGCTTTTTTTAGAAAATCGATCGAATCTCAAAACTGGCCGTTTTTGCATGTTTTTGCTTAATATGACTTATAATCAGACACCTTAAATTGATGAGTTGAACATATTTACATTATCCAAAAAACTCTTGTTTTTCAAACTTTTTTAAGAAATAAATCAAACCTTAAAAACGGCCGTTTTTCCAGGTTTTGGTTAATATTACTTAGATTCGAGAGCAATAACTTGCTAGGTTTGAAAATCGGTTTATTTTCCCAAAACTGACGTTTTCCAAGGCTTCTTTAGGAAATCGATCGATCTCAAATCAGCCGTTTTTGCATGTTTTTGCTTAATATTACTTATAATCAGACACCTTAGTTTGATAAGTTGAAGATATTTGCATTATCCCAAAAACTTCCGTTTTCAATCTTTCTTAGGAAATGGAGCAAACCTTAAAAACGGCTGTTTTTCCAGGTTTTGGATAATATTACTTGGATTTGAGAGCAATAACTTGCAAGGTTTGAAAAATGGTTTATTTTCCCAAAACTGACGTTTTCCAAGCTTTTTTTAAGAAATTGATCGAATCTCAAACCTAGCCGTTTTAAAATGTTTTTGCTTAATATTACCTAAACTCGGAGACCTTATTTTGATAATTTGAAGATATTTGCATTATCCAAAAAACTCTCGTTTTTCAATCTTTTATAGGTGATGGATCAAACCTCAAAAACAGCCGTTCTTCCAGGTTTTGGTTAATATTACTTGGATAAGAGAGCAATAAATTGCTCGGTTTGAAAAACGGTTTATTTTCTCAAAACTGACCTTTTTGAAGCTTTTTTTAAGAAATCGATCGAAACTCAAAACTGGCCGTTTCTGCATGTTTTTGCTTAATATGACTTATAATCAGACACCTTAATTTGATAAGTTGAAGATATTTGCATTATCCAAAAAACTTTTGTTTTTCAATCTTTCTTAGTAAATGGATCAAACCTTAAAAACGGCTGTTTTTCTAGGTTTTGGTTAATATTACTTGGATTCGAGAGCAATAACCTGAAAGGTTTAAAAAACGGTTTATTTTTCCAAAACTGACGTTTTTTAAGCTTTGGTCAAGAAATCGATCTAATCTTAAAACTGGCCGTTTTTGCGTGTTTTCCCAAAACACGTTTTTCAAGCTTTTTTCAAGAAATTGATCGAATTCTAAAACTGGCCGTTTTTGCATGTTTTTGCTTAATATTACTTATCCTCAAAGACCGTAATTCAAAAGGGTGAAGATATTTGCATTATCCAAAAAACTTCCGTTTTTCAATCTTTTTTAAGAAATGGATCAAACCTAAAAAACAGGCAATTTTCCAGGGTTTGGATATATTACTTAGATTCGAGAGCAATAACTTGCAAGGTTTGAAAAACGGTTTATTTTCCCAAAACTGACGTTTTTGAAGCTTTTTTCAAGAAATCGATCAAATCTCAAAACTGGCCGTTTTTTCATGTTTTTGCTTAATATGACTTATAATCAGACACCTTAATTTGATAAGTTGAAGATATTTGCATCATCCAAAAATCTCTCGTTTTTCAATCTTTTTTATAAATGGATCAAACCTTAAAAACGGCCGTTTTTCCAGGTTTTGGTTAATATTACTTAGATTCGAGAGCAATAAATTGCTAGGTTTAAAAAACGGTTTATTTTTACCAAACTTACGTTTTTGAAGCTTTTTTCATGAAATCGATCGAATCTCAAAACTAGCCGTTTTTGCATGTTTTTGCCTAATATTACACATAATCAGACACCTTTATTTGGTAAGTTGAAGTTATTTACATTATCCAAAAAACTCCCGTTTTTCAATCTTTTTTAAGAAATGGATTAAACCTTAAAAACGGCCGTTTTTTCAGGTTTTGTTTAATATTACTTGGATGCGAGAGCAATAACTTGCAAGGTTTGAAAAATGGTTTATTTTCCCAAAACTGACGTTTTCCAAGCTTTTTTTAAGAAATTGATCGAATCTCAAAACTGGCCGTTTTTGCATGTTTTTGCTTAATATGACTTATAATCAGACACCTTAAATTGATGAGTTGAACATATTTACATTATCCAAAAAACTCTTGTTTTTCAAACTTTTTTAAGAAATGGATCAAACCTTAAAAACGGCCGTTTTTCCAGGTTTTGGTTAATATTACTTAGATTCGAAGGCAATAACTTGCTTAGTTTGAAAAACGGTTTATTTTCAAAAATCTGACGTTTTTCAACCTTTTTTTAAGAAATCGATCGAATCTCAAAACCGGCCGTTTTTGCATGTTTTTGCTTAATATTATTTATACATGGAGACCTTAATTTGATAAGTCTAAGTTATTTGCATTATCCAAAAAAACTCCCGTTTTTCAATCTTTTTTAAGAAATGGATCAAACCTTGAAAACGGCCGTTTTTCGAGGTTTTGGTAAATATTACTTAGATTCGAGAGCAATAACTTATTAGGTTGTAAAAACGGTTTATTTTTCAAAAACTGACGTTTTTCAAGCTTTTTTCAAAAAATCGATCGAATCTCAAAACTGGCCGTTTTCGGTGGTTTTTGCTTAATATTACTTATAATCAGACCCCTTAGTTTGATAAGTTGAAGATATTTTCATAATCCAAAAAACTCTCGTGTTTTCAATCTTTTTTAAAAAATGGATCAAACCTTATCAACGGCCGTTTTTCCAGGTTTTGGTTAATATTACTTAGATTCGAGTGCAATAAAATTCTAGGATTGAAAAACGGTTTTTTTTTACAAAACTGACGTTTTTCAAGCTTTTTTTAAGAAATCGATCAAATCTAAAACTGGCCGTTTTTGGTGGTTTTTGCTTAATATTACTTATAATCAGACACCTTAATTTGATAATTTGAAGAAATTGCATTATCCAAAAAACTCTCGTTTTTCAATCTTCTTTGGGAAATAAATCAAACCTTAAAAAATGCCAGTTTTCCAGGTTTTGGGTAATATTACTTGGATTTGAGAGCAATAACTTGCAAGGTTTTAAAAACGGTTTTTTTTCCCAAAACTGACGTTTTTAAAGCTTTTTTCAATAAATCGATCGAATCTCAAAACTGGCCGTTTTTGCATGTTTTTGCTTAATATGACTTATAATCAGACACCTTAATTTGATAAATTGAAGATATTTGCATTATGTAATAAACTTTTGTTTTTTAATCTTTTTTAGGTAATGGAACAAACTTTAAAAACGGCCGTTTTTCCAGGTTTTAAATAATATTACTTGAATTTGATAGTAATAACTTGCAAGGTTTGAAAAACGGTTTATTTTTCCTAAACTGACGTTTTTGAAGCTTTTTTCAAGAAATCGCTCGAATCTCAAAACTGGCCGTTTTTGCATGTTTTTGCTAAATATTACTTATACTTGGAGACCTTAATTTGATAATTTGAAGATATTTGCATTATCCAAAAAACACCCATTTTCCAATCTTTTTTTAAGAAATGGATCACACCTCAAAAACGGCCGTTCTTCCAGGTTTTGGTTAATATTACTTGGATTAGAGAGCAATAAATTGCTAGGTTTAAAAAACGGTTTATTTTCTCAAAACTGACGTTTTTCAAGCTTTTTTCAAGAAATCGATCGAATCTCAAAACTCGCCGTTTTTGCATGTTTTTGCTTAATATTACTTATACTCAGAGACCTTAATTTAATAAAATGAACATATTTGCATTATCCAAAAAACTCCTGTTTTTCAATCTTTTTTAGGAAATGGATCAAACCCTAAAAAGGGCCGTTTTTTCAGGTTTTGGTTAATATTACTTGGATTCGAGAGCAATAACCTGCAAGGTTTGAAAAACGGTTTATTTTTCCAAAACTGACGTTTATGAAGCTTTTTTCAAGAAATCAATCGAATCTCAAATCTGTCCGTTTTTGCATGTTTTTGCTTAATATTACTTATAATCAGACACCTTAATTTGATAAGTTCAAGATATTTGCATTATCCAAAAAAACTCCCGTTTTTCAATCTTTTTTAAGAAATAAATCTAACCTTAAAAACAGGCGTTTTTCCAGGTTTCTGTTAATATTACTTAGATTCGAAGGCAATAACTTGCTAAGTTTGAAAAACGGTCTATTTTCCCAAATCTGACGTTTTTCAAGCTTTTTTAAAGAAATCGATCGAATCTCAAAACTGGCCGTTTTTGCATGTTTTTGCTTAATATGACATATAATCAGACACCTTAATTTCATAAGTTGAAGATATTTGCATTATCCAAAAAACTCTCGTTTTTCAATCTTTTTTAGAAATGGATCAAACCTTAAAACGGGCGTTTTTCCAGGTTTTGGTTAATATTACTTAGATTCGAGAGCAATAAATTGCTAGGTTTAAAAAACGGTTTATTTTCCTAAAACTGACGTTTTTGAAGCTTTTTTTATGAAATCGATCGAATCTCAAAACCAGCCGTTTTTGCATGTTTTTGCTTAATATTACTTATAATCAGGCACCTTAGTTTGATAAGTTGAAGATATTTGCATTATCCCAAAAACTTCCGTTTTCAATCTTTCTTAGGAAATGGAGCAAACCTTAAAAACGGCTGTTTTTTCAGGTTTTGGATAATATTACTTGGATTCGAGAGCAATAACTTGTAAGGTTTGAAAAATGGTTTATTTTCCCAAAACTGACGTTTTCCAAGCTTTTTTTAAGAAATTGATCGAATCTCAAACCTAGCCGTTTTTGCATGTTTTTGCTTAATATTACCTAAACTCGGAGACCTTATTTTGATAATTTGAAGATATTTGCATTATCCAAAAAACTCTCGTTTTTCAATCTTTTTTAGGTGATGGATCAAACCTCAAAAACAGCCGTTCTTCCAGGTTTTGGTTAATATTACTTGGATAAGAGAGCAATAAATTGCTCGGTTTGAAAAACGGTTTATTTTCTCAAAACTGACCTTTTTGAAGCTTTTTTTAAGAAATCGATCGAAACTCAAAACTGGCCGTTTCTGCATGTTTTTGCTTAATATGACTTATAATCAGACACCTTAATTTGATAAGTTGAAGATATTTGCATTATCCAAAAAACTTTTGTTTTTCAATCTTTCTTAGTAAATGGATCAAACCTTAAAAACGGCTGTTTTTCCAGGTTTTGGATAATATTACTTGGATTCGAGAGCAATAACCTGAAAGGTTTAAAAAACGGTTTATTTTTCCAAAACTGACGTTTTTTAAGCTTTGGTCAAGAAATCGATCTAATCTTAAAACTGGCCGTTTTTGCGTGTTTTCCCAAAACACGTTTTTCAAGCTTTTTTCAAGAAATTGATCGAATTCTAAAACTAGCCGTTTTTGCATGTTTTTGCTTAATATTACTTATCCTCAAAGACCGTAATTTAAAAGGGTGAAGATATTTGCATTATCCAAAAAACTCCCGTTTTTCAATCTTTTTTAAGAAATGGATCAAACCTAAAAAACAGGCAATTTTCCAGGGTTTGGATATATTACTTAGATTCGAGAGCAATAACTTGCAAGGTTTAAAAAACGGTTTATTTTTACAAAACTTACGTTTTTGAAGCTTTTTTCATGAAATCGATCGAATCTCAAAACTAGCCGTTTTTGCATGTTTTTGCCTAATATTACACATAATCAGACACCTTAATTTGGTAAGTTGAAGTTATTTACATTATCCAAAAAACTCCCGTTTTTCAATCTTTTTTAAGAAATGGTTCAAACCTTAAAAACGGCCGTTTTTCCAGGTTTTGGTTAATATTACTTAGATTCGAAGAGCAATAACTTGCAAGGTTTGAAAAACGGTTTATTTTCCCAAAACTGACGTTTTCCAAGCTTTTTTTAGGAAATCGATCGAATCTCAAAACTGGCCGTTTTCGGTGGTTTTTGCTTAATATTACTTATAATCAGACACCTTAGTTTGATAAGTTGAAGATATTTGCATTATCCAAAAAACTTTCGTTTTTCAATCTTTTTTAGGAAATGGATCAAACCTTAAAAACGGCCGTTTTTCCAGGTTTTGGTTAATATTACTTCAAGCTTTTTTCAAGAAATTGATCGAATTCTAAAACTGGCCGTTTTTGCATGTTTTTGCTTAATATTACTTATCCTCAAAGACCGTAATTTAAAAGGGTGAAGATATTTGCATTATCCAAAAAACTCCCGTTTTTCAATCTTTTTTAGGAAATGGATCAAACCTTAAAAACGGCCGTTTTTCCAGGTTTTGGTTAATAATACTTGGATTCGAGAGCAATAACTTGCGAGGTTTGAAAAATAGTTTATTTTCCTAAAACTGACGTTTTTCAAAGCTTTTTTTAGGAAATCGATCGAATCTCAAAACTGGCCATTTTTGCATGTTTTTGCTTAATATGACCTATAATCAGACACCTTAGTTTGATAAGTTGAAGATATTTGCATTATCCAAAAAACTCCCGTTTTTCAATCTTTTTTAGGAAATGGATCAAACCTTAAAAACGGCCGTTTTTCCAAGTTTTGGTTAATAATACTTGGATTCGAGAGCAATAACTTGCGAGGTTTGAAAAATAGTTTATTTTCCTAAAACTGACGTTTTTCAAAGCTTTTTTTAAGAAATTGATCGAATCTCAAAATGCGACGTTTTTGCATGTTTTTGCTTGATATTACTTATAATCAGACACCTTAATTTGATAAGTTGAAGATATTTGCATTATCCAAAAAACTCTCGTTTTTCAATCTTCTTTATAAATGGATCAAACCTTAAAAACGGCCGTTTTTCCAGGTTTTGGTTAATATTACTTAGATTCGAGAGCAATAAATTGCTAGGTTTAAAAAACGGTTTATTTTTCCAAAACTGACGTTTTTGAAGCTTTTTTCATGAAATCGATCGAATCTCAAAACTGGCCGTTTTAGCATGTTTTTGCTTAATATGACTTATAATCAGACACCTTAATTTGATGAGTTGGACATATTTACATTATCCAAAAAACTCTTGTTTTTCAATCTTTTTTAAGAAATGGATCAAACCTTAAAAACGGCCATTTTTCCCGGTTTTGGTTAATATTACTTAGATTCGAGAGCAATAACTTTCAATGTTTGAAAAAGAATTTATTTTCCCAAAACTGACGTTTTCCAAGCTTTTTTTAGGAAATCGATCGAATCTCAAAACTGGCCGTTTTTGCATGTTTTTGCTTAATATTACTTAAACTCGGAGACCTTAATTTGATAAATTGAAGATATTTGCATTATCCAAAAAACCCTCGTTTTTCAATCTTTTTTAGGTAATGGATCAAACCTTAAAAACGGCATATTTTCTAGGTTTTGGTTAATATTACTTGGATTCGAGAGCAATAACTTTCTAAGTTTGCAAAACGGTTTATTTTCCCCAAACTGACGTTTTTAAAGCTTTTTTTAAGAAATCGATCGAATCTCAAAACTGGCCGTTTTTGCATGTTTTTGCTTAATATTACTTATAATCAGACACCTTAGTTTGATAAGTTGAAGATATTTGCATTATCCAAAAAACTCCCGATTTTCAATCTTTTTTAGGAAATGGATCAAACCTTAAAAACGGCCGTTTTTCCAGGTTTTGGTTAATATTACTTGAAATCGAGAGCAATAACTTGCAAGGTTTGAAAAATAGTTTATTTTCCTAAAACTGACGTTTTTCAAGCTTTTTTTAAAAAATTGATCGAATCTTAAAACTGGCCGTTTTTCGCATGTTTTTGCTTGATATAACTAATAATCAGACACCTTAATTTGATAAGTTGAAGATATTTGCATTATCCAAAAAACTCTCGTTTTTCAATCTTTTTTATAAATGGATCAAACCTTAAAAACGGCCGTTTTTCCAGGTTTTGGTTAATATTACTTAGATTCGAGAGCAATAAATTGCTAGGTTTAAAAAACGGTTTATTTTTCCAAAACTGACGTTTTTGAAGCTTTTTTCATGAAATCGATCGATTCTCAAAACTAGCCGTTTTTGCATGTTTTTGCTTAATATTAGACATAATCAGACACCTTAATTTGGTAAGTTGAAGTTATTTACATTATCCAAAAAAACTCCAGTTTTTCAATCTTTTTTAAAGAAATGGTTCACACCTTAAAAAGGGCCGTTTTTCCAGGTTTTGGTTAATATTACTTAGATTCGAGAGCAATAACTTGCTAGGTTTGAAAAACGGTTTATTTTCCCAAAACTGACGTTTTCCAAGGTTTTTTTAGGAAATCGATCGAATCTCGAAACCTGCCGTTTTGCATGTTTTTGCTTAATATGACTTATAATCAGACAGCTTAATTTCATGAGTTGAACATATTTACATTATCCCAAAAACTCTTGTTTTTCAATCTTTTTTAAGAAATGGATCAAACCTTAAAAACGGCCGTTCTTCCAGGTTTTGGTTAATATTACTTGGATTGGATTAGAGAACAATAAATTTCTAGGTTTGAAAAACGGTTTATTTCTCAAAACTGAAGTTTTTCAAGCTTTTTTCAAGATTTCGATCGAATCTCAAAACTGGCCGTTTTTGCATGTTTTTGCTTAATATTACACATAATCAGACACCTTAATTTGGTAAGTTGAAGTTATTTACATTATCCAAAAAACTCCCGTTTTTTAATCTTTTTTAAGAAATGGTTCAAACCTTAAAAACGGTCGTTTTTCCAGGTTTTGGTTAATATTACTTAGATTCGAGAGCAATAACTTGCTAGGTTTGAAAAACGGTTTATTTTCCTAAAACTGACGTTTTCCAAGGCTTTTTTAGGAAATCGATCGAATCTCGAAACCTGCCGTTTTGCATGTTTTTGCTTAATATGACTTATAATCAGACACCTTAATTTGATGAGTTGAACATATTTACATTATCCAAAAAACTCTTGTTTTTCAATCTTTTTTAAGAAATGGATCAAACCTTAAAAACGGCCGTTCTTCCAGGTTTTGGTTAATATTACTTGGATTGGATTAGAAAACAATAAATTTCTAGGTTTGAAAAACGGTTTATTTCTCAAAACTGACGTTTTTCAAGCTTTTTTCAAGATTTCGATCGAATCTCAAAACTGGCCGTTTTTGCATGTTTTTGCTTAATATTACACATAATCAGACACCTTAATTTGGTAAGTTGAAGTTATTTACATTATCAAAAAAACTCCCGTTTTTTAAACTTTTTTAAGAAATGGTTCAAACCTTAAAAACGGCCGTTTTTTCAGGTTTTGATTAATATTACTTAGATTCGAGAGCAATAAATTGCTAGGTTTAAAAAACGGTTTATTTTCCTAAAACTGACGTTTTTGAAGCTTTTTTTATGAAATCGATCGAATCTCAAAACCAGCCGTTTTTGCATGTTTTTGCTTAATATTACTTATAATCAGACACCTTAGTTTGATAAGTTGAAGATATTTGCATTATCCCAAAAACTTCCGTTTTCAATCTTTCTTAGGAAATGGAGCAAACCTTAAAAACGGCTGTTTTTTCAGGTTTTGGATAATATTACTTGGATTCGAGAGCAATAACTTGTAAGGTTTGAAAAATGGTTTATTTTCCCAAAACTGACGTTTTCCAAGCTTTTTTTAAGAAATTGATCGAATCTCAAACCTAGCCGTTTTTGCATGTTTTTGCTTAATATTACCTAAACTCGGAGACCTTATTTTGATAATTTGAAGATATTTGCATGATCCAAAAAACTCTCGTTTTTCAATCTTTTTTAGGTGATGGATCAAACCTCAAAAACAGCCGTTCTTCCAGGTTTTGGTTAATATTACTTGGATAAGAGAGCAATAAATTGCTCGGTTTGAAAAACGGTTTATTTTCTCAAAACTGACCTTTTTGAAGCTTTTTTTAAGAAATCGATCGAAACTCAAAACTGGCCGTTTCTGCATGTTTTTGCTTAATATGACTTATAATCAGACACCTTAATTTGATAAGTTGAAGATATTTGCATTATCCAAAAAACTTTTGTTTTTCAATCTTTCTTAGTAAATGGATCAAACCTTAAAAACGGCTGTTTTTCCAGGTTTTGGTTAATATTACTTAGATTCGAGAGCAATAACTTGCAAGGTTTGAAAAACGGTTTATTTTCCTAAAACTGACGTTTTCCAAGCTTTTTTTAGGAAATCGATCGAATCTCAAAACTGGCCGTTTTCGGTGGTTTTTGCTTAATATTACTTATAATCAGACACCTTAGTTTGATAAGTTGAAGATATTTGCATTATCCAAAAAACTTTCGTTTTTCAATCTTTTTTAGGAAATGGATCAAACCTTAAAAACGGCCGTTTTTCCAGGTTTTGGTTAATATTACTTGGATTCGAAAGCAATAACCTGCAAGGTTTGAAAATGGTTTATTTTCCCCAAACTGACGTTTTCCAAGCTTTTTTTAGAAAATCGATCGAATCTCAAAACTGGCCGTTTTTGCATGTTTTTGCTTAATATGACTTATAATCAGACACCTTAAATTGATGAGTTGAACATATTTACATTATCCAAAAAACTCTTGTTTTTCAAACTTTTTTAAGAAATGGATCAAACCTTAAAAACGGCCGTTTTTCCAGGTTTTGGTTAATATTACTTAGATTCGAGAGCAATAACTTGCTAGGTTTGAAAATCGGTTTATTTTCCCAAAACTGACGTTTTCCAAGGCTTCTTTAGGAAATCGATCGATCTCAAATCAGCCGTTTTTGCATGTTTTTGCTTAATATTACTTATAATCAGACACCTTAGTTTGATAAGTTGAAGATATTTGCATTATCCCAAAAACTTCCGTTTTCAATCTTTCTTAGGAAATGGAGCAAACCTTAAAAACGGCTGTTTTTCCAGGTTTTGGATAATATTACTTGGATTCGAGAGCAATAACTTGCAAGGTTTGAAAAATGGTTTATTTTCCCAAAACCGATGTTTTCCAAGCTTTTTTTAAGAAATTGATCGAATCTCAAACCTAGCCGTTTTTGCATGTTTTTGCTTAATATTACCTAAACTCGGAGACCTTATTTTGATAATTTGAAGATATTTGCATTATCCAAAAAACTCTCGTTTTTCAATCTTTTTTAGGTGATGGATCAAACCTCAAAAACAGCCGTTCTTCCAGGTTTTGGTTAATATTACTTGGATAAGAGAGCAATAAATTGCTCGGTTTGAAAAACGGTTTATTTTCTCAAAACTGACCTTTTTGAAGCTTTTTTTAAGAAATCGATCGAAACTCAAAACTGTCCGTTTCTGCATGTTTTTGCTTAATATGACTTATAATCAGACACCTTAATTTGATAAGTTGAAGATATTTGCATTATCCAAAAAACTTTTGTTTTTCAATCTTTCTTAGTAAATGGATCAAACCTTAAAAACGGCTGTTTTTCCAGGTTTTGGTTAATATTACTTAGATTCGAGAGCAATAACTTGCAAGGTTTGAAAAACGGTTTATTTTCCCAAAACTCACGTTTTTGAAGCTTTTTTCAAGAAATCGATCAAATCTCAAAACTGGCCGTTTTTTCATGTTTTTGCTTAATATGACTTATAATCAGACACCTTAATTTCATAGGTTGAAGATATTTGCATTATCCAAAAAACTCTCGTTTTTCAATCTTTTTTAGAAATGGATCAAACCTTAAAACGGGCGTTTTTCCAGGTTTTGGTTAATATTACTTAGATTCGAGAGCAATAAATTGCTAGGTTTAAAAAACGGTTTATTTTCCTAAAACTGACGTTTTTGAAGCTTTTTTTTTTAAATCGTTCGAACCTCAAATCAGCCGTTTTTGCATGTTTTTGCTTAATATTACTTATAATCAGACACCTTAGTTTGATAAGTTGAAGATATTTGCATTATCCCAAAAACTTCCGTTTTCAATCTTTCTTAGGAAATGGAGCAAACCTTAAAAACGGCTGTTTTTCCAGGTTTTGGATAATATTACTTGGATTCGAGAGCAATAACTTGCAAGGTTTGAAAAATGGTTTATTTTCCAGAAACTGACGTTTTCCAAGCTTTTTTTAAGAAATTGATCGAATCTCAAACCTAGCCGTTTTTGCATGTTTTTGCTTAATATTACCTAAACTCGGAGACCTTATTTTGATAATTTGAAGATATTTGCATTATCCAAAAAACTCTCGTTTTTCAATCTTTTTTAGGTGATGGATCAAACCTCAAAAACAGCCGTTCTTCCAGGTTTTGGTTAATATTACTTGGATAAGAGAGCAATAAATTGCTCGGTTTGAAAAACGGTTTATTTTCTCAAAACTGACCGTTTCTGCATGTTATTGCTTAATATGACTTATAATCAGACACCTTAATTTGATAAGTTGAAGATATTTGCATTATCCAAAAAACTTTTGTTTTTCAATCTTTCTTAGTAAATGGATCAAACCTTAAAAACGGCTGTTTTTCCAGGTTTTGGTTAATATTACTTGGATTCGAGAGCAATAACCTGAAAGGTTTAAAAAACGGTTTATTTTTTTCAAAACTGACGTTTTTTAAGCTTTGGTCAAGAAATCGATCTAATCTTAAAACTGGCCGTCTTTGCGTGTTTTCCCAAAACACGTTTTTCAAGCTTTTTTCAAGAAATTGATCGAATTCTAAAACTGGCCGTTTTTGCATGTTTTTGCTTAATATTACTTATCCTCAAAGACCGTAATTTAAAAGGGTGAAGATATTTGCATTATCCAAAAAACTCCCGTTTTTCAATCTTTTTTAAGAAATGGATCAAACCTAAAAAACAGGCAATTTTCCAGGGTTTGGATATCTTACTTAGATTCGAGAGCAATAACTTGCAAGGTTTGAAAAATGGTTTATTTTTACAAAACTTACGTTTTTGAAACTTTTTTCATGAAATCGATCGAATCTCAAAACTAGCCGTTTTTGCATGTTTTTGCCTAATATTACACATAATCAGACACCTTAATTTGGTAAGTTGAAGTTATTTACATTATCCAAAAAACTCCCGTTTTTCAATCTTTTTTAAGAAATGGTTCAAACCTTAAAAACGGCCGTTTTTCCAGGTTTTGGTTAATATTACTTAGATTCGAAGAGCAATAACTTGCAAGGTTTGAAAAACGGTTTATTTTCCCAAAACTGACGTTTTCCAAGCTTTTTTTAGGAAATCGATCGAATCTCAAAACTGGCCGTTTTCGGTGGTTTTTGCTTAATATTACTTATAATCAGACACCTTAGTTTGATAAGTTGAAGATATTTGCATTATCCAAAAAACTTTCGTTTTTCAATCTTTTTTAGGAAATGGATCAAACCTTAAAAACGGCCGTTTTTCCAGGTTTTGGTTAATATTACTTGGATTCGAAAGCATAACCTGCAAGGTTTGAAAATGGTTTATTTTCCCCAAACTGACGTTTTCCAAGCTTTTTTTAGAAAATCGATCGAATCTCAAAACTGGCCGTTTTTGCATGTTTTTGCTTAATATTACTTATCCTCAAAGACCGTAATTTAAAAGGGTGAAGATATTTGCATTATCCAAAAAACTCCCGTTTTTCAATCTTTTTTAAGAAATGGATCAAACCTAAAAAACAGGCAATTTTCCAGGGTTTGGATATATTACTTAGATTCGAGAGCAATAACTTGCAAGGTTTGAAAAACGGTTTATTTTCCCAAAACTGACGTTTTTGAAGCCTTTTTCAAGAAATCGATCAAATCTCAAAACTGGCCGTTTTTTCATGTTTTTGCTTAATATGACTTATAATCAGACACCTTAATTTGATAAGTTGAAGATATTTGCATTATCCAAAAAACTCTCATTTTTCAATCTTTTTTATAAATGGATCAAACCTTAAAAACGGCCGTTTTTCCAGGTTTTGGTTAATATTACTTAGATTCGAGAGCAATAAATTGCTAGGTTTAAAAAACGGTTTATTTTTACCAAACTTACGTTTTTGAAGCTTTTTTCATGAAATCGATCGAATCTCAAAACTAGCCGTTTTTGCATGTTTTTGCCTAATATTACACATAATCAGACACCTTTATTTGGTAAGTTGAAGTTATTTACATTATCCAAAAAACTCCCGTTTTTCAATCTTTTTTAAGAAATGGTTCAAACCTTAAAAACGGCCGTTTTTCCAGGTTTTGGTTAATATTACTTAGATTCGAAGAGCAATAACTTGCTAGGTTTGAAAAACGGTTTATTTTCCCAAAACTGACGTTTTCCAAGCTTTTTTTAGGAAATCGATCGAATCTCAAAACTGGCCGCTTTCGGTGGTTTTTGCTTAAGATTACTTATAATCAGACACCTTAGTTTGATAAGTTGAAGATATTTGCATTATCCAAAAAACTTTCGTTTTTCAATCTTTTTTAGGAAATGGATCAAACCTTAAAAACGGCCGTTTTTCCAGGTTTTGGTTAATATTACTTGGATTCGAAAGCAATAACCTGCAAGGTTTGAAAATGGTTTATTTTCCCCAAACTGACGTTTTCCAAGCTTTTTTTAGAAAATCGATCGAATCTCAAAACTGGCCGTTTTTGCATGTTTTTGCTTAATATGACTTATAATCAGACACCTTAAATTGATGAGTTGAACATATTTACATTATCCAAAAAACTCTTGTTTTTCAAACTTTTTTAAGAAATGGATCAAACCTTAAAAACGGCCGTTTTTCCAGGTTTTGGTTAATATTACTTAGATTCGAAGGCAATAACTTGCTTAGTTTGAAAAACGGTTTATTTTCAAAAATCTGACGTTTTTCAACCTTTTTTTAAGAAATCGATCGAATCTCAAAACCGGCCGTTTTTGCATGTTTTTGCTTAATATTATTTATACATGGAGACCTTAATTTGATAAGTCTAAGTTATTTGCATTATCCAAAAAAACTCCCGTTTTTCAATCTTTTTTAAGAAATGGATCAAACCTTGAAAACGGCCGTTTTTCCAGGTTTTGGTTAATATTACTTAGATTCGAGAGCAATAACTTATTAGGTTGTAAAAACGGTTTATTTTTCAAAAACTGACGTTTTTCAAGCTTTTTTCAAAAAATCGATCGAATCTCAAAACTGGCCGTTTTCGGTGGTTTTTGCTTAATATTACTTATAATCAGACCCCTTAGTTTAATAAGTTGAAGATATTTTCATAATCCAAAAAACTCTCGTGTTTTCAATCTTTTTTAGGAAATGGATCAAACCTTATCAAAGGCCGTTTTTCCAGGTTTTGGTTAATATTACTTAGATTCGAGTGCAATAAAATTCTAGGATTGAAAAACGGTTTTTTTTTACAAAACTGACGTTTTTCAAGCTTTTTTTAAGAAATCGATCAAATCTAAAACTGGCCGTTTTTGGTGGTTTTTGCTTAATATTACTTATAATCAGACACCTTAATTTGATATTGCGAAGATATTTGCATTATCCAAAAAACTCTCGTTTTTCAATCTTCTTTGGGAAATAAATCAAACCTTAAAAACTGCCAGTTTTCCAGGTTTTGGGTAATATTACTTGGATTTGAGAGCAATAACTTGCAAGGTTTGAAAAACGGTTTTTTTTCCCAAAACTGACGTTTTTAAAGCTTTTTTCAAGAAATCGATCGAATCTCAAAACTGGCCGTTTTTGCATGTTTTTGCTTAATATGACTTATAATCAGACACCTTAATTTGATAAATTGAAGATATTTGCATTATGTAATAAACTTTTGTTTTTTAATCTTTTTTAGGTAATGGAACAAACTTTAAAAACGGCCGTTTTTCCAGGTTTTGGTTAATATTACTTGAATTCGATAGTAATAACTTGCAAGGTTTGAAAAACGGTTTATTTTCCCTAAACTGACGTTTTTGAAGCTTTTTTCAAGAAATCGCTCGAATCTCAAAACTGGCCGTTTTTGCATGTTTTTGCTAAATATTACTTATACTTGGAGACCTTAATTTGATAATTTGAAGATATTTGCATTATCCAAAAAACACCCATTTTCCAACCTTTTTTTAAGAAATGGATCACACCTCAAAAACGGCCGTTCTTCCAGGTTTTGGTTAATATTACTTGGATTAGAGAGCAATAAATTGCTAGGTTTAAAAAACGGTTTATTTTCTCAAAACTGACGTTTTTCAAGCTTTTTTCAAGAAATCGATCGAATCTCAAAACTCGTTTTTTTTGCATGTTTTTGCTTAATATTACTTATACTCAGAGACCTTAATTTAATAAAATGAACATATTTGCATTATCCAAAAAACTCCTGTTTTTCAATCTTTTTTAGGAAATGGATCAAACCCTAAAAAGGGCCGTTTTTTCAGGTTTTAGGTTAATATTACTTGGATTCGAGAGCAATAACCTGCAAGGTTTGAAAAACGGTTTATTTTTCCAAAACTGACGTTTTTGAAGCTTTTTTCAAGAAATCGATCGAATCTCAAATCTGTCCGTTTTTGCATGTTTTTGCTTAATATTACTTATAATCAGACACCTTAATTTGATAAGTTGAAGATATTTGCATTATCCAAAAAACTCCCGTTTTTCAATCTTTTTTAAGAAATAAATCTAACCTTAAAAACGGGCGTTTTTCCAGGTTTTGGTTAATATTACTTAGATTCGAGAGCAATAAATTGCTAGGTTTAAAAAACGGTTTATTTTCCTAAAACTGACGTTTTTGAAGCTTTTTTTATGAAATCGATCGAATCTCAAAACCAGCCGTTTTTGCATGTTTTTGCTTAATATTACTTATAATCAGACACCTTAGTTTGATAAGTTGAAGATATTTGCATTATCCCAAAAACTTCCGTTTTCAATCTTTCTTAGGAAATGGAGCAAACCTTAAAAACGGCTGTTTTTCCAGGTTTTGGATAATATTACTTGGATTCGAGAGCAATAACTTGTAAGGTTTCAAAAATGGTTTATTTTCCCAAAACTGACGTTTTCCAAGCTTTTTTTAAGAAATTGATCGAATCTCAAACCTAGCCGTTTTTGCATGTTTTTGCTTAATATTACCTAAACTCGGAGACCTTATTTTGATAATTTGAAGATATTTGCATTATCCAAAAAACTCTCGTTTTTCAATCTTTTTTAGGTGATGGATCAAACCTCAAAAACAGCCGTTCTTCCAGGTTTTGGGTAATATTACTTGGATAAGAGAGCAATAAATTGCTCGGTTTGAAAAACGGTTTATTTTCTCAAAACTGACCTTTTTGAAGCTTTTTTTAAGAAATCGATCGAAACTCAAAACTGGCCGTTTCTGCATGTTTTTGCTTAATATGACTTATAATCAGACACCTTAATTTGATAAGTTGAAGATATTTGCATTATCCAAAAAACTTTTGTTTTTCAATCTTTCTTAGTAAATGGATCAAACCTTAAAAACGGCTGTTTTTCCAGGTTTTGGTTAATATTACTTGGATTCGAGAGCAATAACCTGAAAGGTTTAAAAAACGGTTTATTTTTCCAAAACTGACGTTTTTTAAGCTTTGGTCAAGAAATCGATCTAATCTTAAAACTGGCCGTTTTTGCGTGTTTTCCCAAAACACGTTTTTCAAGCTTTTTTCAAGAAATTGATCGAATTCTAAAACTGGCCGTTTTTGCATGTTTTTGCTTAATATTACTTATCCTCAAAGACCGTAATTTAAAAGGGTGAAGATATTTGCATTATCCAAAAAACTCCCGTTTTTCAATCTTTTTTAAGAAATGGATCAAACCTAAAAAACAGGCAATTTTCCAGGGTTTGGATATCTTACTTAGATTCGAGAGCAATAACTTGCAAGGTTTGAAAAATGGTTTATTTTTACAAAACTTACGTTTTTGAAACTTTTTTCATGAAATCGATCGAATCTCAAAACTAGCCGTTTTTGCATGTTTTTGCCTAATATTACACATAATCAGACACCTTAATTTGGTAAGTTGAAGTTATTTACATTATCCAAAAAACTCCCGTTTTTCAATCTTTTTTAAGAAATGGTTCAAACCTTAAAAACGGCCGTTTTTCCAGGTTTTGGTTAATATTACTTAGATTCGAAGAGCAATAACTTGCAAGGTTTGAAAAACGGTTTATTTTCCCAAAACTGACGTTTTCCAAGCTTTTTTTAGGAAATCGATCGAATCTCAAAACTGGCCGTTTTCGGTGGTTTTTGCTTAATATTACTTATAATCAGACACCTTAGTTTGATAAGTTGAAGATATTTGCATTATCCAAAAAACTTTCGTTTTTCAATCTTTTTTAGGAAATGGATCAAACCTTAAAAACGGCCGTTTTTCCAGGTTTTGGTTAATATTACTTGGATTCGAAAGCATAACCTGCAAGGTTTGAAAATGGTTTATTTTCCCCAAACTGACGTTTTCCAAGCTTTTTTTAGAAAATCGATCGAATCTCAAAACTGGCCGTTTTTGCATGTTTTTGCTTAATATTACTTATCCTCAAAGACCGTAATTTAAAAGGGTAAAGATATTTGCATTATCCAAAAAACTCCCGTTTTTCAATCTTTTTTAAGAAATGGATCAAACCTAAAAAACAGGCAATTTTCCAGGGTTTGGATATATTACTTAGATTCGAGAGCAATAACTTGCAAGGTTTGAAAAACGGTTTATTTTCCCAAAACTGACGTTTTTGAAGCCTTTTTCAAGAAATCGATCAAATCTCAAAACTGGCCGTTTTTTCATGTTTTTGCTTAATATGACTTATAATCAGACACCTTAATTTGATAAGTTAAAGATATTTGCATTATCCAAAAAACTCTCATTTTTCAATCTTTTTTATAAATGGATCAAACCTTAAAAACGGCCGTTTTTCCAGGTTTTGGTTAATATTACTTAGATTCGAGAGCAATAAATTGCTAGGTTTAAAAAACGGTTTATTTTTACCAAACCTACGTTTTTGAAGCTTTTTTCATGAAATCGATCGAATCTCAAAACTAGCCGTTTTTGCATGTTTTTGCCTAATATTACACATAATCAGACACCTTAGTTTGATAAGTTGAAGATATTTGCATTATCCCAAAAACTTCCGTTTTCAATCTTTCTTAGGAAATGGAGCAAACCTTAAAAACGGCTGTTTTTCCAGGTTTTGGATAATATTACTTGGATTCGAGAGCAATAACTTGCAAGGTTTGAAAAATGGTTTATTTTCCCAAAACTGACGTTTTCCAAGCTTTTTTTAAGAAATTGATCGAATCTCAAACCTAGCCGTTTTAAAATGTTTTTGCTTAATATTACCTAAACTCGGAGACCTTATTTTGATAATTTGAAGATATTTGCATTATCCAAAAAACTCTCGTTTTTCAATCTTTTTTAGGTGATGGATCAAACCTCAAAAACAGCCGTTCTTCCAGGTTTTGGTTAATATTACTTGGATAAGAGAGCAATAAATTGCTCGGTTTGAAAAACGGTTTATTTTCTCAAAACTGACCGTTTCTGCATGTTTTTGCTTAATATGACTTATAATCAGACACCTTAATTTGATAAGTTGAAGATATTTGCATTATCCAAAAAACTTTTGTTTTTCAATCTTTCTTAGTAAATGGATCAAACCTTAAAAACGGCTGTTTTTCCAGGTTTTGGTTAATATTACTTGGATTCGAGAGCAATAACCTGAAAGGTTTAAAAAAAGGTTTATTTTTCCAAAACTGACGTTTTTTAAGCTTTGGTCAAGAAATCGATCTAATCTTAAAACTGGCCGTTTTTGCGTGTTTTCCCAAAACACGTTTTTCAAGCTTTTTTCAAGAAATTGATCGAATTCTAAAACTGGCCGTTTTTGCATGTTTTTGCTTAATATTACTTATCCTCAAAGACCGTAATTTAAAAGGGTGAAGATATTTGCATTATCCAAAAAACTTCCGTTTTTCAATCTTTTTTAAGAAATGGATCAAACATAAAAAACAGGCAATTTTCCAGGGTTTGGATATATTACTTAGATTCGAGAGCAATAACTTGCAAGGTTTGAAAAACGGTTTATTTTCCCAAAACTGACGTTTTTGAAGCTTTTTTCAAGAAATCGATCAAATCTCAAAACTGGCCGTTTTTTCATGTTTTTGCTTAATATGACTTATAATCAGACACCTTAATTTAATAAGTTGAAGATATTTGCATCATCCAAAAATCTCTCGTTTTTCAATCTTTTTTATAAATGGATCAAACCTTAAAAACGGCCGTTTTTCCAGGTTTTGGTTAATATTACTTAGATTCGAGAGCAATAAATTGCTAGGTTTAAAAAACGGTTTATTTTTACCAAACTTACGTTTTTGAAGCTTTTTTCATGAAATCGATCGAATCTCAAAACTAGCCGTTTTTGCATGTTTTTGCCTAATATTACACATAATCAGACACCTTTATTTGGTAAGTTGAAGTTATTTACATTATCCAAAAAACTCCCGTTTTTCAATCTTTTTTAAGAAATGGTTCAAACCTTAAAAACGGCCGTTTTTCCAGGTTTTGGTTAATATTACTTAGATTCGAAGAGCAATAAATTGCTAGGTTTGAAAAACGGTTTATTTTCCCAAAACTGACGTTTTCCAAGCTTTTTTTAGGAAATCGATCGAATCTCAAAACTGGCCGCTTTCGGTGGTTTTTGCTTAATATTACTTATAATCAGACACCTTAGTTTGATAAGTTGAAGATATTTGCATTATCCAAAAAACTTTCGTTTTTCAATCTTTTTTAGGAAATGGATCAAACCTTAAAAACGGCCGTTTTTCCAGGTTTTGGTTAATATTACTTGGATTCGAAAGCAATAACCTGCAAGGTTTGAAAATGGTTTATTTTCCCCAAACTGACGTTTTCCAAGCTTTTTTTAGAAAATCGATCGAATCTCAAAACTGGCCGTTTTTGCATGTTTTTGCTTAATATGACTTATAATCAGACACCTTAAATTGATGAGTTGAACATATTTACATTATCCAAAAAACTCTTGTTTTTCAAACTTTTTTAAGAAATGGATCAAACCTTAAAAACGGCCGTTTTTCCAGGTTTTGGTTAATATTACTTAGATTCGAAGGCAATAACTTGCTTAGTTTGAAAAACGGTTTATTTTCAAAAATCTGACGTTTTTCAACCTTTTTTTAAGAAATCGATCGAATCTCAAAACCGGCCGTTTTTGCATGTTTTTGCTTAATATTATTTATACATGGAGACCTTAATTTGATAAGTCTAAGTTATTTGCATTATCCAAAAAAACTCCCGTTTTTCAATCTTTTTTAAGAAATGGATCAAACCTTGAAAACGGCCGTTTTTCCAGGTTTTGGTAAATATTACTTAGATTCGAGAGCAATAACTTATTAGGTTGTAAAAACGGTTTATTTTTCAAAAACTGACGTTTTTCAAGCTTTTTTCAAAAAATCGATCGAATCTCAAAACTGGCCGTTTTCGGTGGTTTTTGCTTAATATTACTTATAATCAGACCCCTTAGTTTGATAAGTTGAAGATATTTTCATAATCCAAAAAACTCTCGTGTTTTCAATCTTTTTTAAAAAATGGATCAAACCTTATCAACGGCCGTTTTTCCAGGTTTTGGTTAATATTACTTAGATTCGAGTGCAATAAAATTCTAGGATTGAAAAACGGTTTTTTTTTACAAAACTGACGTTTTTCAAGCTTTTTTTAAGAAATCGATCAAATCTAAAACTGGCCGTTTTTGGTGGTTTTTGCTTAATATTACTTATAATCAGACACCTTAATTTGATAATTTGAAGAAATTGCATTATCCAAAAAACTCTCGTTTTTCAATCTTCTTTGGGAAATAAATCAAACCTTAAAAAATGCCAGTTTACCAGGTTTTGGCTAATATTACTTGGATTTGAGAGCAATAACTTGCAAGGTTTTAAAAACGGTTTTTTTTCCCAAAACTGACGTTTTTAAAGCTTTTTTCAATAAATCGATCGAATCTCAAAACTGGCCGTTTTTGCATGTTTTTGCTTAATATGACTTATAATCAGACACCTTAATTTGATAAATTGAAGATATTTGCATTATGTAATAAACTTTTGTTTTTTAATCTTTTTTAGGTAATGGAACAAACTTTAAAAACGGCCGTTTTTCCAGGTTTTAAATAATATTACTTGAATTTGATAGTAATAACTTGCAAGGTTTGAAAAACGGTGTATTTTTCCTAAACTGACGTTTTTGAAGCTTTTTTCAAGAAATCGCTCGAATCTCAAAACTGGCCGTTTTTGCATGTTTTTGCTAAATATTACTTATACTTGGAGACCTTAATTTGATAATTTGAAGATATTTGCATTATCCAAAAAACACCCATTTTCCAATCTTTTTTTAAGAAATGGATCACACCTCAAAAACGGCCGTTCTTCCAGGTTTTGGTTAATATTACTTGGATTAGAGAGCAATAAATTGCTAGGTTTAAAAAACGGTTTATTTTCTCAAAACTGACGTTTTTCAAGCTTTTTTCAAGAAATCGATCGAATCTCAAAACTCGCCGTTTTTGCATGTTTTTGCTTAATATTACTTATACTCAGAGACCTTAATTTAATAAAATGAACATATTTGCATTATCCAAAAAACTCCTGTTTTTCAATCTTTTTTAGGAAATGGATCAAACCCTAAAAAGGGCCGTTCTTCCAGGTTTTGGTTAATATTACTTGGATTAGAGAGCAATAAATTGCTAGGTTTAAAAAACGGTTTATTTTCTCAAAACTGACGTTTTTCAAGCTTTTTTCAAGAAATCGATCGAATCTCAAAACTCGTTTTTTTTGCATGTTTTTGCTTAATATTACTTATACTCAGAGACCTTAATTTAATAAAATGAACATATTTGCATTATCCAAAAAACTCCTGTTTTTCAATCTTTTTTAGGAAATGGATCAAACCCTAAAAAGGGCCGTTTTTTCAGGTTTTAGGTTAATATTACTTGGATTCGAGAGCAATAACCTGCAAGGTTTGAAAAACGGTTTATTTTTCCAAAACTGACGTTTTTGAAGCTTTTTTCAAGAAATCGATCGAATCTCAAATCTGTCCGTTTTTGCATGTTTTTGCTTAATATTACTTATAATCAGACACCTTAATTTGATAAGTTGAAGATATTTGCATTATCCAAAAAAACTCCCGTTTTTCAATCTTTTTTAAGAAATAAATCTAACCTTAAAAACGGGCGTTTTTCCAGGTTTTGGTTAATATTACTTAGATTCGAGAGCAATAAATTGCTAGGTTTAAAAAACGGTTTATTTTCCTAAAACTGACGTTTTTGAAGCTTTTTTTATGAAATCGATCGAATCTCAAAACCAGCCGTTTTTGCATGTTTTTGCTTAATATTACTTATAATCAGACACCTTAGTTTGATAAGTTGAAGATATTTGCATTATCCCAAAAACTTCCGTTTTCAATCTTTCTTAGGAAATGGAGCAAACCTTAAAAACGGCTGTTTTTCCAGGTTTTGGATAATATTACTTGGATTCGAGAGCAATAACTTGTAAGGTTTCAAAAATGGTTTATTTTCCCAAAACTGACGTTTTCCAAGCTTTGATTAAGAAATTGATCGAATCTCAAACCTAGCCGTTTTTGCATGTTTTTGCTTAATATTACCTAAACTCGGAGACCTTATTTTGATAATTTGAAGATATTTGCATTATCCAAAAAACTCTCGTTTTTCAATCTTTTTTAGGTGATGGATCAAACCTCAAAAACAGCCGTTCTTCCAGGTTTTGGGTAATATTACTTGGATAAGAGAGCAATAAATTGCTCGGTTTGAAAAACGGTTTATTTTCTCAAAACTGACCTTTTTGAAGCTTTTTTTAAGAAATCGATCGAAACTCAAAACTGGCCGTTTCTGCATGTTTTTGCTTAATATGACTTATAATCAGACACCTTAATTTGATAAGTTGAAGATATTTGCATTATCCAAAAAACTTTTGTTTTTCAATCTTTCTTAGTAAATGGATCAAACCTTAAAAACGGCTGTTTTTCCAGGTTTTGGTTAATATTACTTGGATTCGAGAGCAATAACCTGAAAGGTTTAAAAAACGGTTTATTTTTCCAAAACTGACGTTTTTTAAGCTTTGGTCAAGAAATCGATCTAATCTTAAAACTGGCCGTTTTTGCGTGTTTTCCCAAAACACGTTTTTCAAGCTTTTTTCAAGAAATTGATCGAATTCTAAAACTGGCCGTTTTTGCATGTTTTTGCTTAATATTACTTATCCTCAAAGACCGTAATTTAAAAGGGTGAAGATATTTGCATTATCCAAAAAACTCCCGTTTTTCAATCTTTTTTAAGAAATGGATCAAACCTAAAAAACAGGCAATTTTCCAGGGTTTGGATATATTACTTAGATTCGAGAGCAATAACTTGCAAGGTTTAAAAAACGGTTTATTTTTACAAAACTTACGTTTTTGAAGCTTTTTTCATGAAATCGATCGAATCTCAAAACTAGCCGTTTTTGCATGTTTTTGCCTAATATTACACATAATCAGACACCTTAATTTGGTAAGTTTAAGTTATTTACATTATCCAAAAAACTCCCGTTTTTCAATCTTTTTTATGAAATGGTTCAAACCTTAAAAACGGCCGTTTTTCCAGGTTTTGGTTAATATTACTTAGATTCGAAGAGCAATAACTTGCAAGGTTTGAAAAACGGTTTATTTTCCCAAAACTGACGTTTTCCAAGCTTTTTTTAGGAAATCGATCGAATCTCAAAACTGGCCGTTTTCGGTGGTTTTTGCTTAATATTACTTATAATCAGACACCTTAGTTTGATAAGTTGAAGATATTTGCATTATCCAAAAAACTTTCGTTTTTCAATCTTTTTTAGGAAATGGATCAAACCTTAAAAACGGCCGTTTTTCCAGGTTTTGGTTAATATTACTTGGATTCGAAAGTAATAACCTGCAAGGTTTGAAAATGGTTTATTTTCCCCAAACTGACGTTTTCCAAGCTTTTTTTAGAAAATCGATCGAATCTCAAAACTGGCCGTTTTTGCATGTTTTTGCTTAATATGACTTATAATCAGACACCTTAAATTGATGAGTTGAACATATTTACATTATCCAAAAAACTCTTGTTTTTCAAACTTTTTTAAGAAATAAATCAAACCTTAAAAACGGCCGTTTTTCCAGGTTTTGGTTAATATTACTTAGATTCGAGAGCAATAACTTGCTAGGTTTGAAAATCGGTTTATTTTCCCAAAACTGACGTTTTCCAAGGCTTCTTTAGGAAATCGATCGATCTCAAATCAGCCGTTTTTGCATGTTTTTGCTTAATATTACTTATAATCAGACACCTTAGTTTGATAAGTTGAAGATATTTGCATTATCCCAAAAACTTCCGTTTTCAATCTTTCTTAGGAAATGGAGCAAACCTTAAAAACGGCTGTTTTTCCAGGTTTTGGATAATATTACTTGGATTCGAGAGCAATAACTTGCAAGGTTTGAAAAATGGTTTATTTTCCCAAAACTGACGTTTTCCAAGCTTTTTTTAAGAAATTGATCGAATCTCAAACCTAGCCGTTTTAAAATGTTTTTGCTTAATATTACCTAAACTCGGAGACCTTATTTTGATAATTTGAAGATATTTGCATTATCCAAAAAACTCTCGTTTTTCAATCCTTTTTAGGTGATGGATCAAACCTCAAAAACAGCCGTTCTTCCAGGTTTTGGTTAATATTACTTGGATAAGAGAGCAATAAATTGCTCGGTTTGAAAAACGGTTTATTTTCTCAAAACTGACCGTTTCTGCATGTTTTTGCTTAATATGACTTATAATCAGACACCTTAATTTGATAAGTTGAAGATATTTGCATTATCCAAAAAACTTTTGTTTTTCAATCTTTCTTAGTAAATGGATCAAACCTTAAAAACGGCTGTTTTTCCAGGTTTTGGTTAATATTACTTGGATTCGAGAGCAATAACCTGAAAGGTTTAAAAAACGGTTTATTTTTCCAAAACTGACGTTTTTTAAGCTTTGGTCAAGAAATCGATCTAATCTTAAAACTGGCCGTTTTTGCGTGTTTTCCCAAAACACGTTTTTCAAGCTTTTTTCAAGAAATTGATCGAATTCTAAAACTGGCCGTTTTTGCATGTTTTTGCTTAATATTACTTATCCTCAAAGACCGTAATTTAAAAGGGTGAAGATATTTGCATTATCCAAAAAACTTCCGTTTTTCAATCTTTTTTAAGAAATGGATCAAACCTAAAAAACAGGCAATTTTCCAGGGTTTGGATATATTACTTAGATTCGAGAGCAATAACTTGCAAGGTTTGAAAAACGGTTTATTTTCCCAAAACTGACGTTTTTGAAGCTTTTTTCAAGAAATCGATCAAATCTCAAAACTGGCCGTTTTTTCATGTTTTTGCTTAATATGACTTATAATCAGACACCTTAATTTGATAAGTTGAAGATATTTGCATCATCCAAAAATCTCTCGTTTTTCAATCTTTTTTATAAATGGATCAAACCTTAAAAACGGCCGTTTTTCCAGGTTTTGGTTAATATTACTTAGATTCGAGAGCAATAAATTGCTAGGTTTAAAAAACGGTTTATTTTTACCAAACTTACGTTTTTGAAGCTTTTTTCATGAAATCGATCGAATCTCAAAACTAGCCGTTTTTGCATGTTTTTGCCTAATATTACACATAATCAGACACCTTTATTTGGTAAGTTGAAGTTATTTACATTATCCAAAAAACTCCCGTTTTTCAATCTTTTTTAAGAAATGGTTCAAACCTTAAAAACGGCCGTTTTTCCAGGTTTTGGTTAATATTACTTAGATTCGAAGAGCAATAACTTGCTAGGTTTGAAAAACGGTTTATTTTCCCAAAACTGACGTTTTCCAAGCTTTTTTTAGGAAATCGATCGAATCTCAAAACTGGCCGCTTTCGGTGGTTTTTGCTTAATATTACTTATAATCAGACACCTTAGTTTGATAAGTTGAAGATATTTGCATTATCCAAAAAACTTTCGTTTTTCAATCTTTTTTAGGAAATGGATCAAACCTTAAAAACGGCCGTTTTTCCAGGTTTTGGTTAATATTACTTCAAGCTTTTTTCAAGAAATTGATCGAATTCTAAAACTGGCCGTTTTTGCATGTTTTTGCTTAATATTACTTATCCTCAAAGACCGTAATTTAAAAGGGTGAAGATATTTGCATTATCCAAAAAACTCCCGTTTTTCAATCTTTTTTAGGAAATGGATCAAACCTTAAAAACGGCCGTTTTTCCAGGTTTTGGTTAATAATACTTGGATTCGAGAGCAATAACTTGCGAGGTTTGAAAAATAGTTTATTTTCCTAAAACTGACGTTTTTCAAAGCTTTTTTTAGGAAATCGATCGAATCTCAAAACTGGCCATTTTTGCATGTTTTTGCTTAATATGACCTATAATCAGACACCTTAGTTTGATAAGTTGAAGATATTTGCATTATCCAAAAAACTCCCGTTTTTCAATCTTTTTTAGGAAATGGATCAAACCTTAAAAACGGCCGTTTTTCCAAGTTTTGGTTAATAATACTTGGATTCGAGAGCAATAACTTGCGAGGTTTGAAAAATAGTTTATTTTCCTAAAACTGACGTTTTTCAAAGCTTTTTTTAAGAAATTGATCGAATCTCAAAATGCGACGTTTTTGCATGTTTTTGCTTGATATTACTTATAATCAGACACCTTAATTTGATAAGTTGAAGATATTTGCATTATCCAAAAAACTCTCGTTTTTCAATCTTCTTTATAAATGGATCAAACCTTAAAAACGGCCGTTTTTCCAGGTTTTGGTTAATATTACTTAGATTCGAGAGCAATAAATTGCTAGGTTTAAAAAACGGTTTATTTTTCCAAAACTGACGTTTTTGAAGCTTTTTTCATGAAATCGATCGAATCTCAAAACTGGCCGTTTTAGCATGTTTTTGCTTAATATGACTTATAATCAGACACCTTAGTTTGATAAGTTGAAGATATTTGCATTATCCAAAAAACTCCCGTTTTTCAATCTTTTTTAAGAAATGGATCAAACCTTAAAAACGGCCATTTTTCCCGGTTTTGGTTAATATTACTTAGATTCGAGAGCAATAACTTTCAATGTTTGAAAAAGAATTTATTTTCCCAAAACTGACGTTTTCCAAGCTTTTTTTAGGAAATCGATCGAATCTCAAAACTGGCCGTTTTTGCATGTTTTTGCTTAATATTACTTAAACTCGGAGACCTTAATTTGATAAATTGAAGATATTTGCATTATCCAAAAAACCCTCGTTTTTCAATCTTTTTTAGGTAATGGATCAAACCTTAAAAACGGCATATTTTCTAGGTTTTGGTTAATATTACTTGGATTCGAGAGCAATAACTTTCTAAGTTTGCAAAACGGTTTATTTTCCCCAAACTGACGTTTTTAAAGCTTTTTTTAAGAAATCGATCGAATCTCAAAACTGGCCGTTTTTGCATGTTTTTGCTTAATATTACTTATAATCAGACACCTTAGTTTGATAAGTTGAAGATATTTGCATTATCCAAAAAACTCCCGATTTTCAATCTTTTTTAGGAAATGGATCAAAGCTTAAAAACGGCCGTTTTTCCAGGTTTTGGTTAATATTACTTGAAATCGAGAGCAATAACTTGCAAGGTTTGAAAAATAGTTTATTTTCCTAAAACTGACGTTTTTCAAGCTTTTTTTAAAAAATTGATCGAATCTTAAAACTGGCCGTTTTTCGCATGTTTTTGCTTGATATAACTAATAATCAGACACCTTAATTTGATAAGTTGAAGATATTTGCATTATCCAAAAAACTCTCGTTTTTCAATCTTTTTTATAAATGGATCAAACCTTAAAAACGGCCGTTTTTCCAGGTTTTGGTTAATATTACTTAGATTCGAGAGCAATAAATTGCTAGGTTTAAAAAACGGTTTATTTTTCCAAAACTGACGTTTTTGAAGCTTTTTTCATGAAATCGATCGATTCTCAAAACTAGCCGTTTTTGCATGTTTTTGCTTAATATTAGACATAATCAGACACCTTAATTTGGTAAGTTGAAGTTATTTACATTATCCAAAAAAACTCCAGTTTTTCAATCTTTTTTAAAGAAATGGTTCACACCTTAAAAAGGGCCGTTTTTCCAGGTTTTGGTTAATATTACTTAGATTCGAGAGCAATAACTTGCTAGGTTTGAAAAACGGTTTATTTTCCCAAAACTGACGTTTTCCAAGGTTTTTTTAGGAAATCGATCGAATCTCGAAACCTGCCGTTTTGCATGTTTTTGCTTAATATGACTTATAATCAGACAGCTTAATTTCATGAGTTGAACATATTTACATTATCCCAAAAACTCTTGTTTTTCAATCTTTTTTAAGAAATGGATCAAACCTTAAAAACGGCCGTTCTTCCAGGTTTTGGTTAATATTACTTGGATTGGATTAGAGAACAATAAATTTCTAGGTTTGAAAAACGGTTTATTTCTCAAAACTGAAGTTTTTCAAGCTTTTTTCAAGATTTCGATCGAATCTCAAAACTGGCCGTTTTTGCATGTTTTTGCTTAATATTACACATAATCAGACACCTTAATTTGGTAAGTTGAAGTTATTTACATTATCCAAAAAACTCCCGTTTTTTAATCTTTTTTAAGAAATGGTTCAAACCTTAAAAACGGTCGTTTTTCCAGGTTTTGGTTAATATTACTTAGATTCGAGAGCAATAACTTGCTAGGTTTGAAAAACGGTTTATTTTCCTAAAACTGACGTTTTCCAAGGCTTTTTTAGGAAATCGATCGAATCTCGAAACCTGCCGTTTTGCATGTTTTTGCTTAATATGACTTATAATCAGACACCTTAATTTGATGAGTTGAACATATTTACATTATCCAAAAAACTCTTGTTTTTCAATCTTTTTTAAGAAATGGATCAAACCTTAAAAACGGCCGTTCTTCCAGGTTTTGGTTAATATTACTTGGATTGGATTAGAAAACAATAAATTTCTAGGTTTGAAAAACGGTTTATTTCTCAAAACTGACGTTTTTCAAGCTTTTTTCAAGATTTCGATCGAATCTCAAAACTGGCCGTTTTTGCATGTTTTTGCTTAATATTACACATAATCAGACACCTTAATTTGGTAAGTTGAAGTTATTTACATTATCAAAAAAACTCCCGTTTTTTAAACTTTTTTAAGAAATGGTTCAAACCTTAAAAACGGCCGTTTTTTCAGGTTTTGATTAATATTACTTAGATTCGAGAGCAATAAATTGCTAGGTTTAAAAAACGGTTTATTTTCCTAAAACTGACGTTTTTGAAGCTTTTTTTATGAAATCGATCGAATCTCAAAACCAGCCGTTTTTGCATGTTTTTGCTTAATATTACTTATAATCAGACACCTTAGTTTGATAAGTTGAAGATATTTGCATTATCCCAAAAACTTCCGTTTTCAATCTTTCTTAGGAAATGGAGCAAACCTTAAAAACGGCTGTTTTTTCAGGTTTTGGATAATATTACTTGGATTCGAGAGCAATAACTTGTAAGGTTTGAAAAATGGTTTATTTTCCCAAAACTGACGTTTTCCAAGCTTTTTTTAAGAAATTGATCGAATCTCAAACCTAGCCGTTTTTGCATGTTTTTGCTTAATATTACCTAAACTCGGAGACCTTATTTTGATAATTTGAAGATATTTGCATGATCCAAAAAACTCTCGTTTTTCAATCTTTTTTAGGTGATGGATCAAACCTCAAAAACAGCCGTTCTTCCAGGTTTTGGTTAATATTACTTGGATAAGAGAGCAATAAATTGCTCGGTTTGAAAAACGGTTTATTTTCTCAAAACTGACCTTTTTGAAGCTTTTTTTAAGAAATCGATCGAAACTCAAAACTGGCCGTTTCTGCATGTTTTTGCTTAATATGACTTATAATCAGACACCTTAATTTGATAAGTTGAAGATATTTGCATTATCCAAAAAACTTTTGTTTTTCAATCTTTCTTAGTAAATGGATCAAACCTTAAAAACGGCTGTTTTTCCAGGTTTTGGTTAATATTACTTAGATTCGAGAGCAATAACTTGCAAGGTTTGAAAAACGGTTTATTTTCCTAAAACTGACGTTTTCCAAGCTTTTTTTAGGAAATCGATCGAATCTCAAAACTGGCCGTTTTCGGTGGTTTTTGCTTAATATTACTTATAATCAGACACCTTAGTTTGATAAGTTGAAGATATTTGCATTATCCAAAAAACTTTCGTTTTTCAATCTTTTTTAGGAAATGGATCAAACCTTAAAAACGGCCGTTTTTCCAGGTTTTGGTTAATATTACTTGGATTCGAAAGCAATAACCTGCAAGGTTTGAAAATGGTTTATTTTCCCCAAACTGACGTTTTCCAAGCTTTTTTTAGAAAATCGATCGAATCTCAAAACTGGCCGTTTTTGCATGTTTTTGCTTAATATGACTTATAATCAGACACCTTAAATTGATGAGTTGAACATATTTACATTATCCAAAAAACTCTTGTTTTTCAAACTTTTTTAAGAAATGGATCAAACCTTAAAAACGGCCGTTTTTCCAGGTTTTGGTTAATATTACTTAGATTCGAGAGCAATAACTTGCTAGGTTTGAAAATCGGTTTATTTTCCCAAAACTGACGTTTTCCAAGGCTTCTTTAGGAAATCGATCGATCTCAAATCAGCCGTTTTTGCATGTTTTTGCTTAATATTACTTATAATCAGACACCTTAGTTTGATAAGTTGAAGATATTTGCATTATCCCAAAAACTTCCGTTTTCAATCTTTCTTAGGAAATGGAGCAAACCTTAAAAACGGCTGTTTTTCCAGGTTTTGGATAATATTACTTGGATTCGAGAGCAATAACTTGCAAGGTTTGAAAAATGGTTTATTTTCCCAAAACCGATGTTTTCCAAGCTTTTTTTAAGAAATTGATCGAATCTCAAACCTAGCCGTTTTTGCATGTTTTTGCTTAATATTACCTAAACTCGGAGACCTTATTTTGATAATTTGAAGATATTTGCATTATCCAAAAAACTCTCGTTTTTCAATCTTTTTTAGGTGATGGATCAAACCTCAAAAACAGCCGTTCTTCCAGGTTTTGGTTAATATTACTTGGATAAGAGAGCAATAAATTGCTCGGTTTGAAAAACGGTTTATTTTCTCAAAACTGACCTTTTTGAAGCTTTTTTTAAGAAATCGATCGAAACTCAAAACTGTCCGTTTCTGCATGTTTTTGCTTAATATGACTTATAATCAGACACCTTAATTTGATAAGTTGAAGATATTTGCATTATCCAAAAAACTTTTGTTTTTCAATCTTTCTTAGTAAATGGATCAAACCTTAAAAACGGCTGTTTTTCCAGGTTTTGGTTAATATTACTTAGATTCGAGAGCAATAACTTGCAAGGTTTGAAAAACGGTTTATTTTCCCAAAACTCACGTTTTTGAAGCTTTTTTCAAGAAATCGATCAAATCTCAAAACTGGCCGTTTTTTCATGTTTTTGCTTAATATGACTTATAATCAGACACCTTAATTTCATAAGTTGAAGATATTTGCATTATCCAAAAAACTCTCGTTTTTCAATCTTTTTTAGAAATGGATCAAACCTTAAAACGGGCGTTTTTCCAGGTTTTGGTTAATATTACTTAGATTCGAGAGCAATAAATTGCTAGGTTTAAAAAACGGTTTATTTTCCTAAAACTGACGTTTTTGAAGCTTTTTTTTTTAAATCGTTCGAACCTCAAATCAGCCGTTTTTGCATGTTTTTGCTTAATATTACTTATAATCAGACACCTTAGTTTGATAAGTTGAAGATATTTGCATTATCCCAAAAACTTCCGTTTTCAATCTTTCTTAGGAAATGGAGCAAACCTTAAAAACGGCTGTTTTTCCAGGTTTTGGATAATATTACTTGGATTCGAGAGCAATAACTTGCAAGGTTTGAAAAATGGTTTATTTTCCAGAAACTGACGTTTTCCAAGCTTTTTTTAAGAAATTGATCGAATCTCAAACCTAGCCGTTTTTGCATGTTTTTGCTTAATATTACCTAAACTCGGAGACCTTATTTTGATAATTTGAAGATATTTGCATTATCCAAAAAACTCTCGTTTTTCAATCTTTTTTAGGTGATGGATCAAACCTCAAAAACAGCCGTTCTTCCAGGTTTTGGTTAATATTACTTGGATAAGAGAGCAATAAATTGCTCGGTTTGAAAAACGGTTTATTTTCTCAAAACTGACCGTTTCTGCATGTTATTGCTTAATATGACTTATAATCAGACACCTTAATTTGATAAGTTGAAGATATTTGCATTATCCAAAAAACTTTTGTTTTTCAATCTTTCTTAGTAAATGGATCAAACCTTAAAAACGGCTGTTTTTCCAGGTTTTGGTTAATATTACTTGGATTCGAGAGCAATAACCTGAAAGGTTTAAAAAACGGTTTATTTTTTTCAAAACTGACGTTTTTTAAGCTTTGGTCAAGAAATCGATCTAATCTTAAAACTGGCCGTCTTTGCGTGTTTTCCCAAAACACGTTTTTCAAGCTTTTTTCAAGAAATTGATCGAATTCTAAAACTGGCCGTTTTTGCATGTTTTTGCTTAATATTACTTATCCTCAAAGACCGTAATTTAAAAGGGTGAAGATATTTGCATTATCCAAAAAACTCCCGTTTTTCAATCTTTTTTAAGAAATGGATCAAACCTAAAAAACAGGCAATTTTCCAGGGTTTGGATATCTTACTTAGATTCGAGAGCAATAACTTGCAAGGTTTGAAAAATGGTTTATTTTTACAAAACTTACGTTTTTGAAACTTTTTTCATGAAATCGATCGAATCTCAAAACTAGCCGTTTTTGCATGTTTTTGCCTAATATTACACATAATCAGACACCTTAATTTGGTAAGTTGAAGTTATTTACATTATCCAAAAAACTCCCGTTTTTCAATCTTTTTTAAGAAATGGTTCAAACCTTAAAAACGGCCGTTTTTCCAGGTTTTGGTTAATATTACTTAGATTCGAAGAGCAATAACTTGCAAGGTTTGAAAAACGGTTTATTTTCCCAAAACTGACGTTTTCCAAGCTTTTTTTAGGAAATCGATCGAATCTCAAAACTGGCCGTTTTCGGTGGTTTTTGCTTAATATTACTTATAATCAGACACCTTAGTTTGATAAGTTGAAGATATTTGCATTATCCAAAAAACTTTCGTTTTTCAATCTTTTTTAGGAAATGGATCAAACCTTAAAAACGGCCGTTTTTCCAGGTTTTGGTTAATATTACTTGGATTCGAAAGCATAACCTGCAAGGTTTGAAAATGGTTTATTTTCCCCAAACTGACGTTTTCCAAGCTTTTTTTAGAAAATCGATCGAATCTCAAAACTGGCCGTTTTTGCATGTTTTTGCTTAATATTACTTATCCTCAAAGACCGTAATTTAAAAGGGTGAAGATATTTGCATTATCCAAAAAACTCCCGTTTTTCAATCTTTTTTAAGAAATGGATCAAACCTAAAAAACAGGCAATTTTCCAGGGTTTGGATATATTACTTAGATTCGAGAGCAATAACTTGCAAGGTTTGAAAAACGGTTTATTTTCCCAAAACTGACGTTTTTGAAGCCTTTTTCAAGAAATCGATCAAATCTCAAAACTGGCCGTTTTTTCATGTTTTTGCTTAATATGACTTATAATCAGACACCTTAATTTGATAAGTTGAAGATATTTGCATTATCCAAAAAACTCTCATTTTTCAATCTTTTTTATAAATGGATCAAACCTTAAAAACGGCCGTTTTTCCAGGTTTTGGTTAATATTACTTAGATTCGAGAGCAATAAATTGCTAGGTTTAAAAAACGGTTTATTTTTACCAAACTTACGTTTTTGAAGCTTTTTTCATGAAATCGATCGAATCTCAAAACTAGCCGTTTTTGCATGTTTTTGCCTAATATTACACATAATCAGACACCTTTATTTGGTAAGTTGAAGTTATTTACATTATCCAAAAAACTCCCGTTTTTCAATCTTTTTTAAGAAATGGTTCAAACCTTAAAAACGGCCGTTTTTCCAGGTTTTGGTTAATATTACTTAGATTCGAAGAGCAATAACTTGCTAGGTTTGAAAAACGGTTTATTTTCCCAAAACTGACGTTTTCCAAGCTTTTTTTAGGAAATCGATCGAATCTCAAAACTGGCCGCTTTCGGTGGTTTTTGCTTAAGATTACTTATAATCAGACACCTTAGTTTGATAAGTTGAAGATATTTGCATTATCCAAAAAACTTTCGTTTTTCAATCTTTTTTAGGAAATGGATCAAACCTTAAAAACGGCCGTTTTTCCAGGTTTTGGTTAATATTACTTGGATTCGAAAGCAATAACCTGCAAGGTTTGAAAATGGTTTATTTTCCCCAAACTGACGTTTTCCAAGCTTTTTTTAGAAAATCGATCGAATCTCAAAACTGGCCGTTTTTGCATGTTTTTGCTTAATATGACTTATAATCAGACACCTTAAATTGATGAGTTGAACATATTTACATTATCCAAAAAACTCTTGTTTTTCAAACTTTTTTAAGAAATGGATCAAACCTTAAAAACGGCCGTTTTTCCAGGTTTTGGTTAATATTACTTAGATTCGAAGGCAATAACTTGCTTAGTTTGAAAAACGGTTTATTTTCAAAAATCTGACGTTTTTCAACCTTTTTTTAAGAAATCGATCGAATCTCAAAACCGGCCGTTTTTGCATGTTTTTGCTTAATATTATTTATACATGGAGACCTTAATTTGATAAGTCTAAGTTATTTGCATTATCCAAAAAAACTCCCGTTTTTCAATCTTTTTTAAGAAATGGATCAAACCTTGAAAACGGCCGTTTTTCCAGGTTTTGGTTAATATTACTTAGATTCGAGAGCAATAACTTATTAGGTTGTAAAAACGGTTTATTTTTCAAAAACTGACGTTTTTCAAGCTTTTTTCAAAAAATCGATCGAATCTCAAAACTGGCCGTTTTCGGTGGTTTTTGCTTAATATTACTTATAATCAGACCCCTTAGTTTAATAAGTTGAAGATATTTTCATAATCCAAAAAACTCTCGTGTTTTCAATCTTTTTTAGGAAATGGATCAAACCTTATCAAAGGCCGTTTTTCCAGGTTTTGGTTAATATTACTTAGATTCGAGTGCAATAAAATTCTAGGATTGAAAAACGGTTTTTTTTTACAAAACTGACGTTTTTCAAGCTTTTTTTAAGAAATCGATCAAATCTAAAACTGGCCGTTTTTGGTGGTTTTTGCTTAATATTACTTATAATCAGACACCTTAATTTGATATTGCGAAGATATTTGCATTATCCAAAAAACTCTCGTTTTTCAATCTTCTTTGGGAAATAAATCAAACCTTAAAAACTGCCAGTTTTCCAGGTTTTGGGTAATATTACTTGGATTTGAGAGCAATAACTTGCAAGGTTTGAAAAACGGTTTTTTTTCCCAAAACTGACGTTTTTAAAGCTTTTTTCAAGAAATCGATCGAATCTCAAAACTGGCCGTTTTTGCATGTTTTTGCTTAATATGACTTATAATCAGACACCTTAATTTGATAAATTGAAGATATTTGCATTATGTAATAAACTTTTGTTTTTTAATCTTTTTTAGGTAATGGAACAAACTTTAAAAACGGCCGTTTTTCCAGGTTTTGGTTAATATTACTTGAATTCGATAGTAATAACTTGCAAGGTTTGAAAAACGGTTTATTTTCCCTAAACTGACGTTTTTGAAGCTTTTTTCAAGAAATCGCTCGAATCTCAAAACTGGCCGTTTTTGCATGTTTTTGCTAAATATTACTTATACTTGGAGACCTTAATTTGATAATTTGAAGATATTTGCATTATCCAAAAAACACCCATTTTCCAATCTTTTTTTAAGAAATGGATCACACCTCAAAAACGGCCGTTCTTCCAGGTTTTGGTTAATATTACTTGGATTAGAGAGCAATAAATTGCTAGGTTTAAAAAACGGTTTATTTTCTCAAAACTGACGTTTTTCAAGCTTTTTTCAAGAAATCGATCGAATCTCAAAACTCGCCGTTTTTGCATGTTTTTGCTTAATATTACTTATACTCAGAGACCTTAATTTAATAAAATGAACATATTTGCATTATCCAAAAAACTCCTGTTTTTCAATCTTTTTTAGGAAATGGATCAAACCCTAAAAAGGGCCGTTTTTTCAGGTTTTAGGTTAATATTACTTGGATTCGAGAGCAATAACCTGCAAGGTTTGAAAAACGGTTTATTTTCCCAAAACTGACGTTTTCCAAGCTTTTTTTAGGAAATCGATCGAATCTCAAAACTGGCCGTTTTCGGTGGTTTTTGCTTAATATGACTTATAATCAGACACCTTAGTTTGATAAGTTGAAGATATTTGCATTATCCAAAAAACTCCCGTTTTTCAATCTTTTTTAGGAAATGGATCAAACCTTAAAAACGGCCGTTTTTCCAAGTTTTGGTTAATAATACTTGGATTCGAGAGCAATAACTTGCGAGGTTTGAAAAATAGTTTATTTTCCTAAAACTGACGTTTTTCAAAGCTTTTTTTAAGAAATTGATCGAATCTCAAAATGCGACGTTTTTGCATGTTTTTGCTTGATATTACTTATAATCAGACACCTTAATATGATAAGTTGAAGATATTTGCATTATCCAAAAAACTCTCGTTTTTCAATCTTTTTTATAAATGGATCAAACCTTAAAAACGGCCGTTTTTCCAGGTTTTGGTTAATATTACTTAGATTCGAGAGCAATAAATTGCTAGGTTTAAAAAACGGTTTATTTTTCCAAAACTGACGTTTTTGAAGCTTTTTTTATGAAATCGATCGATTCTCAAAACTAGCCGTTTTTGCATGTTTTTGCTTAATATTAGACATAATCAGAAACCTTAATTTGGTAAGTTGAAGTTATTTACATTATCCAAAAAAACTCCAGTTTTTCAATCTTTTTTAAAGAAATGGTTCACACCTTAAAAACGGCCGTTTTTCCAGGTTTTGGTTAATATTACTTAGATTCGAGAGCAATAACTTGCTAGGTTTGAAAAACGGTTTATTTTCCCAAAACTGACGTTTTCCAAGGTTTTTTTAGGAAATCGATCGAATCTCGAAACCTGCCGTTTTGCATGTTTTTGCTTAATATGACTTATAATCAGACAGCTTAATTTCATGAGTTGAACATATTTACATTATCCCCAAAACTCTTGTTTTTCAATCTTTTTTAAGAAATGGATCAAACCTTAAAAACGGCCGTTCTTCCAGATTTTGGTTAATATTACTTGGATTGGATTAGAGAACAATAAATTTCTAGGTTTGAAAAACGGTTTATTTCTCAAAACTGAAGTTTTTCAAGCTTTTTTCAAGATTTCGATCGAATCTCAAAACTGGCCGTTTTTGCATGTTTTTGCTTAATATTACACATAATCAGACACCTTAATTTGGTAAGTTGAAGTTATTTACATTATCCAAAAAACTCCCGTTTTTTAATCTTTTTTAAGAAATGGTTCAAACCTTAAAAACGGTCGTTTTTCCAGGTTTTGGTTAATATTACTTAGATTCGAGAGCAATAACTTGCTAGGTTTGAAAAACGGTTTATTTTCCTAAAACTGACGTTTTCCAAGGCTTTTTTAGGAAATCGATCGAATCTCGAAACCTGCCGTTTTGCATGTTTTTGCTTAATATGACTTATAATCAGACACCTTAATTTGATGAGTTGAACATATTTACATTATCCAAAAAACTCTTGTTTTTCAATCTTTTTTAAGAAATGGATCAAACCTTAAAAACGGCCGTTCTTCCAGGTTTTGGTTAATATTACTTGGATTGGATTAGAAAACAATAAATTTCTAGGTTTGAAAAACGGTTTATTTTTCAAAACTGACGTTTTTCAAGCTTTTTTCAAGATTTCGATCGAATCTCAAAACTGGCCGTTTTTGCATGTTTTTGCTTAATATTACACATAATCAGACACCTTAATTTGGTAAGTTGAAGTTATTTACATTATCAAAAAAACTCCCGTTTTTTAAACTTTTTTAAGAAATGGTTCAAACCTTAAAAACGGCCGTTTTTTCAGGTTTTGATTAATATTACTTAGATTCGAGAGCAATAAATTGCTAGGTTTAAAAAACGGTTTATTTTCCTAAAACTGACGTTTTTGAAGCTTTTTTTATGAAATCGATCGAATCTCAAAACCAGCCGTTTTTGCATGTTTTTGCTTAATATTACTTATAATCAGACACCTTAGTTTGATAAGTTGAAGATATTTGCATTATCCCAAAAACTTCCGTTTTCAATCTTTCTTAGGAAATGGAGCAAACCTTAAAAACGGCTGTTTTTTCAGGTTTTGGATAATATTACTTGGATTCGAGAGCAATAACTTGTAAGGTTTGAAAAATGGTTTATTTTCCCAAAACTGACGTTTTCCAAGCTTTTTTTAAGAAATTGATCGAATCTCAAACCTAGCCGTTTTTGCATGTTTTTGCTTAATATTACCTAAACTCGGAGACCTTATTTTGATAATTTGAAGATATTTGCATGATCCAAAAAACTCTCGTTTTTCAATCTTTTTTAGGTGATGGATCAAACCTCAAAAACAGCCGTTCTTCCAGGTTTTGGTTAATATTACTTGGATAAGAGAGCAATAAATTGCTCGGTTTGAAAAACGGTTTATTTTCTCAAAACTGACCTTTTTGAAGCTTTTTTTAAGAAATCGATCGAAACTCAAAACTGGCCGTTTCTGCATGTTTTTGCTTAATATGACTTATAATCAGACACCTTAATTTGATAAGTTGAAGATATTTGCATTATCCAAAAAACTTTTGTTTTTCAATCTTTCTTAGTAAATGGATCAAACCTTAAAAACGGCTGTTTTTCCAGGTTTTGGTTAATATTACTTAGATTCGAGAGCAATAACCTGAAAGGTTTAAAAAACGGTTTATTTTTCCAAAACTGACGTTTTTTAAGCTTTGGTCAAGAAATCGATCTAATCTTAAAACTGGCCGTTTTTGCGTGTTTTCCCAAAACACGTTTTTCAAGCTTTTTTCAAGAAATTGATCGAATTCTAAAACTGGCCGTTTTTGCATGTTTTTGCCTAATATTACTTATCCTCAAAGACCGTAATTTAAAAGGGTGAAGATATTTGCATTATCCAAAAAACTTTCGTTTTTCAATCTTTTTTAAGAAATGGATCAAACCTAAAAAACAGGCAATTTTCCAGGGTTTGGATATATTACTTAGATTCGAGAGCAATAACTTGCAAGGTTTAAAAAACGGTTTATTTTTACAAAACTTACGTTTTTGAAGCTTTTTTCATAAAATCGATCGAATCTCAAAACTAGCCGTTTTTGCATGTTTTTGCCTAATATTACACATAATCAGACACCTTAATTTGGTAAGTTGAAGTTATTTACATTATCCAAAAAACTCCCGTTTTTCAATCTTTTTTAAGAAATGGTTCAAACCTTAAAAACGGCCGTTTTTCCAGGTTTTGGTTAATATTACTTAGATTCGAAGAGCAATAACTTGCAAGGTTTGAAAAACGGTTTATTTTCCTAAAACTGACGTTTTCCAAGCTTTTTTTAGGAAATCGATCGAATCTCAAAACTGGCCGTTTTCGGTGGTTTTTGCTTAATATTACTTATAATCAGACACCTTAGTTTGATAAGTTGAAGATATTTGCATTATCCAAAAAACTTTCGTTTTTCAATCTTTTTTAGGAAATGGATCAAACCTTAAAAACGGCCGTTTTTCCAGGTTTTGGTTAATATTACTTCAAGCTTTTTTCAAGAAATTGATCGAATTCTAAAACTGGCCGTTTTTGCATGTTTTTGCTTAATATTACTTATCCTCAAAGACCGTAATTTAAAAGGGTGAAGATATTTGCATTATCCAAAAAACTCCCGTTTTTCAATCTTTTTTAGGAAATGGATCAAACCTTAAAAACGGCCGTTTTTCCAGGTTTTGGTTAATAATACTTGGATTCGAGAGCAATAACTTGCGAGGTTTGAAAAATAGTTTATTTTCCTAAAACTGACGTTTTTCAAAGCTTTTTTTAGGAAATCGATCGAATCTCAAAACTGGCCATTTTTGCATGTTTTTGCTTAATATGACTTATAATCAGACACCTTAGTTTGATAAGTTGAAGATATTTGCATTATCCAAAAAACTCCCGTTTTTCAATCTTTTTTAGGAAATGGATCAAACCTTAAAAACGGGCGTTTTTCCAGGTTTTGGTTAATAATACTTGGATTCGAGAGCAATAACTTGCGAGGTTTGAAAAATAGTTTATTTTCCTAAAACTGACGTTTTTCAAAGCTTTTTTTAAGAAATTGATCGAATCTCAAAATGCGACGTTTTTGCATGTTTTTGCTTGATATTACTTATAATCAGACACCTTAATTTGATAAGTTGAAGATATTTGCATTATCCAAAAAACTCTCGTTTTTCAATCTTCTTTATAAATGGATCAAACCTTAAAAACGGCCGTTTTTCCAGGTTTTGGTTAATATTACTTAGATTCGAGAGCAATAAATTGCTAGGTTTAAAAAACGGTTTATTTTTCCAAAACTGACGTTTTTGAAGCTTTTTTCATGAAATCGATCGAATCTCAAAACTGGCCGTTTTAGCATGTTTTTGCTTAATATGACTTATAATCAGACACCTTAATTTGATGAGTTGGACATATTTACATTATCCAAAAAACTCTTGTTTTTCAATCTTTTTTAAGAAATGGATCAAACCTTAAAAACGGCCATTTTTCCCGGTTTTGGTTAATATTACTTAGATTCGAGAGCAATAACTTTCAATGTTTGAAAAAGAATTTATTTTCCCAAAACTGACGTTTTCCAAGCTTTTTTTAGGAAATCGATCGAATCTCAAAACTGGCCGTTTTTGCATGTTTTTGCTTAATATTACTTAAACTCGGAGACCTTAATTTGATAAGTTGAACATATTTACATTATCCAAAAAACTTCCGTTTTTCAATCTTTTTTAAGAAATGGATCAAACCTCAAAAACGGCCGTTTTTCCAGGTTTTGCTTAATATTATTTGGAATCGAGAAACAGACGTTTTTCAAGCTTTTTTTAAGAAATTGATCGAATCTCAAAATGCGACGTTTTTGCATGTTTTTGCTTGATATTACTTATAATCAGACACCCTAATTTGATAAGTTGAAGATATTTGCATTATCCAAAAAACTTCTGTTTTTTAATCTTTCTTAGGAAATGGATCAAACCTTAAAAACGGCTGTTTTTTCAGGTTTTGGTTAATATTAATTAGATTCGAAGGCAATAACTTGCTAAGTTTGAAAAACGGTTTATTTTCCCAAATCTGACGTTTTTCAAGCTTTTTTTAAGAAATCGATCGAATCTCAAAACTGGCCGTTTTTGCATGTTTATGCTTAATATGACTTATAATCAGATACCTTAATTTGATAAGTTGAAAATATTTGCATTATTCAAAAAAACTCCTGTTTTTCAATCTTTTTTAGGAAATGGATCAAACCTTAAAAACGGCCGTTTTTTCAGGTTTTGGTTAATATTACTTTGATTCGAGAGCAATAACCTGCAAGGTTTGAAAAACGGTTTAGTTTTCCAAAACTGACGTTTTGAAGCTTTTTTCAAGAAATCGATCGAATCTCAAAACTGTCCGTTTTTGCATGTTTTTGCTTAATATTACTTATAATCAGACACCTTCATTTGATGAGGTGAAGATATTTGCTTATCCAAAAAAACTCCCGTTTTTCAATCTTTTTTAGGAAATGGATCAAACCTTAAAAACGGCCGTTTATCCAGGTTTTGGTTAATATTACTTAGATTCGAAGGCAATAAATTTCTAGTTTTAATAAACGGTTTATTTTCCCCAAAATGACGTTTTTCAAGCTTTTTTCAAGAACTCGCTCGAATCTCAAAACTGGCCGTTTTTGCATGTTTTTGCTAAATATTACTTAAACTCGGAGACCTTATTTTGATAATTTGAAGATATTTGCATTATCCAAAAAACTCTCGTTTTTCAATCTTTTTTAGGTAATGGATCAAACCTTAAAAACTGCTGTTTTTCTAGGTTTTGGTTAATATTACTTGGATTCGAGAGCAATAAATTGCAAGGTTTGAAAAACGGTTTATTTTCCCCAAACTGACGTTTTTCAAGCTTATTTTTAAGAAATTAATCGAATCCCAAAACTAGCCGTTTTTACGGGTTTTTGCTTAAAATTACTTATAATCAGACACCTTGATTTGATAAGTTGAAGATATTTGAATTATCCAAAAAACTTCCGTTTTTCAATCTTTTTTAAGAAATGGATCAAAACTCAAAAACGGCCGTTCTTCCAGGTTTTGGTTAATATTACTTGGATTAGAGAGCAATAAATTGCTAGGTTTGAAAAACGGTTTATTTTTTCAAAACTGACGTTTTTCAAGTTTTTTTCAAGAAATCGATCGAATCTCAAAACTGGCCGTTTTTGCATGTTTTTGCTAAATATTACTTAAACTCGGAGACCTTATTTTAAAAATTTGAAGATATTTGCATTATCCAAAAAACTCTCGTTTTTCAATCTTTTTTAGGTAATGGATCAAACCTTAAAAACGGCTGTTTTTCTAGGTTTTGGTTAATATTACTTGGATTCGAGAGCAATAAATTGCAAGGTTTGAAAAACGGTTTATTTTCCCCAAAATGACGTTTTTCAAGCTTTTTTCAAGAACTCGCTCGAATCTCAAAACTGGCCGTTTTTGCATGTTTTTGCTAAATATTACTTAAACTCGGAGACCTTAATTTAATAAGTTTGAAGGAATTTCCAATATCCAAAAAACACCGGTTTTTAAATCTTTTTAGGAAATGAAACAAACCTTAGAAACGGCAGTTTTTCCAGGTTTGGGTTAATATTACTTAGATTCGAAGGCAATAACTTGCTTAGTTTGAAAAACGGTTTATTTTCAAAAATCTGACGTTTTTCAAGCTTTTTTTAAGAAATCGATCGAATCTCAAAACCGGCCGTTTTTGCATGTTTTTGCTTAATATTATTTATACTTGGAGACCTTAATTTGATAAGTCTAAGTTATTTGCATTATCCAAAAAAACTCCCGTTTTTCAATCTTTTTTAAGAAATGGATCAAACCTTAAAAACGGCCGGTTTTCCAGGTTTTGGTTAATATTACTTAGATTCGAGAGCAATAACTTATTAGGTTTGAAAAACGGTTTATTTTTCAAAAACTGACGTTTTTCAAACTTTTTTCAAAAAATCGATCGAATCTCAAAACTGGCCGTTTTCGGTGGTTTTTGCTTAATATTACTTATAATCAGACCCCTTAGTTTGATAAGTTGAAGATATTTTCATAATCCAAAAAACTCTCGTGTTTTCAATCTTTTTTAGGAAATGGATCAAACCTTATCAACGGCCGTTTTTCCAGGTTTTGGTTAATATTACTTAGATTCGAGTGCAATAAAATTCTAGGATTGAAAAACGGTTTATTTTCCCAAAACTGACGTTTTCCAAGCTTTTTTTAGGAAATCGATCGAATCTCAAAACTGGCCGTTTTCGGTGGTTTTTGCTTAATATTACTTATAATCAGACACCTTAGTTTGATAAGTTGAAGATATTTGCATTATCCAAAAAACTTTCGTTTTTTAATCTTTTTTAGGAAATGGATCAAACCTTAAAAACGGCCGTTTTTCCAGGTTTTGGTTAATATTACTTGGATTCGAAAGCAATAACCTGCAAGGTTTGAAAATGGTTTATTTTCCCCAAACTGACGTTTTCCAAGCTTTTTTTAGAAAATGGATCGAATCTCAAAACTGGCCGTTTTTGCATGTTTTTGCTTAATATGACTTATAATCAGACACCTTAATTTGATGAGTTGAACATATTTACATTATCCAAAAAACTCTTGTTTTTCAAACTTTTTTAAGAAATGGATCAAACCTTAAAAACGGCCGTTTTTCCAGGTTTTGGTTAATATTACTTAGATTCGAGAGCAATAACTTTGAAGGTTGAAAAAACAATTTATTTTCCCAAAAACTGACGTTTTCCAAGCTTTTTTTAGGAAATCGATCGAATCTCAAAACTGGCCGTTTTTGCATGTTTTTGCTTAATATTACTTAAACTCGGAGACCTTAATTTGATAAATTGAAGATATTTACATTATCCAAAAAACTCTCGTTTTTCAATCTTTTTTAGGAAATGGATCAAACCTTAAAAACGGCATATTTTTCAGGTTTTGGTTAATATTACTTGGATTCGAGAGCAATAACTTTCTAAGTTTGCAAAACGGTTTATTTTCCCCACTGACGTTTTTAAAGCTTTTTTTAAGAAATCGATCGAATCTCAAAACTGGCCGTTTTTGCATGTTTTTGCTTAATATTACTTATAATCAGACACCTTAGTATGATAAGTTGAAGATATTTGCATTATCCAAAAAACTCTTGTTTTTCAATCTTTTTTAAGAAATGGATCAAACCTTCAAAACGGCCGTTTTTCCAGGTTTTGGTTAATATTACTTGGATTCGAGAGCACTAACTTTCAAGGTTTGAAAAACGGTTTAATTTCCCCAAACTGACGTTTTCCTGGCTTTTTTTAGGAAATCGATCGAATCTCAAAACTGGCCATTTTTGCATGTTTTTGCTTAATATGACTTATAATTAGACACCTTAATTTGATGAGTTGAACATATTTACATTATCCAAAAAACTCTCGTTTTTCAATCTTTTTTAGAAAAGGATCAAACCTTAAAAACGGCCGTTTATCCAGGTTTTGGTTAATATTACTTAGATTCGAAGGCAATAAATTTCTAGTTTTGATAAACGGTTTATTTTCCCCAAAATGACGTTTTTCAAGCTTTTTTTAAGAACTCGCTCGAATCTCAAAACTGGCCGTTTTTGCATGTTTTTGCTAAATATTACTTAAACTCGGAGACCTTATTTTGATAATTTGAAGATATTTGCATTATCCAAAAAACTCTCGTTTTTCAATCTTTTTTAGGTAATGGATCAAACCTTAAAAACGGCTGTTTTTCTAGGTTTTGGTTAATATTACTTGGATTCGAGAGCAATAAATTGCAAGGTTTGAAAAACGGTTTATTTTCCCCAAACTGACGTTTTTCAAGCTTATTTTTAAGAAATTAATCGAATCTCAAAACTAGCCGTTTTTACGGGTTTTTGCTTAAAATTACTTATAATCAGACACCTTGATTTGATAAGTTGAAGATATTTGAATTATCCAAAAAACTTCCGTTTTTCAATCTTTTTTAAGAAATTGATCAAAACTCAAAAACAGCCGTTCTTCCAGGTTTTGGTTAATATTACTTGGATTAGAGAGCAATAAATTGCTAGGTTTGAAAAACGGTTTATTTTTTCAAAACTGACGTTTTTCAAGTTTTTTTCAAGAAATCGATCGAATCTCAAAACTGGCCGTTTTTGCATGTCTTTGCTTAATATTACTTATACTCAGAGACCTTAATTTAATAAAATGAACATATTTGCATTAACCAAAAAACTCCTGTTTTTCAATCTTCTTTAGGAAATCGATCAAACATTAAAAACGGCCGTTTTTTCAGGTTTTGGTTAATATTACTTGTTTTAGAGAGCAATAACCTGCAAGGTTTAAAAAACGGTTGATTTTTCCAAAACTGACGTTTTTGAAGCTTTTTTCAAGAAATCGATCGAATCTCAAAAGTGGTCATTTTTGCATGTTTTTGCTTAATATGACTTATAATCAGACACCTTAATTTGATAAGTTGAACATATTTACAAAATCCAAAAAACTCCAGTTTTTCAATCTTTTTTAGGAAATGGATCAAACCTAAAAAACGGCCGTTTTTTCAGGTTTTGGTTAATATTACTTGGATTTGAGAGCAATAACCTGCAAGGTTTAAAAAACCGTTTATTTTTCCAAAACTGACGTTTTTGAAGCTTTTTTCAAGAAATCGATCGAATCTCAAAACCGGCCGTTTTTGCATGTTTTTGCTTAATATTACTTATAATCAGACACCTTAATTTGATAAGTTGAAGATTTTTGCATTATCCAAAAAAACTCCCGTTTTTCAATCTTTTTAAGAAATAGATCAAACCTTAAAAACGGCCGATTTTCCAGGGTTTAGGTAAAATATTACTTAGACTCGAGAGCAATAAATTTCGAGGTTTGAAAAACGGTTTATTTTTCAAAAACTGACGTTTTTCAAGCTTTTTTCAAAAAATCGATCAAATCTCAAAACCCGCCGATTTTGCATGTTTTTGCTTAATATTACTTATACTCGGAGACCTTAATTTAATATGTTTGAAGGAATTTCCAATATCCAAAAAACACCGGTTTTTAAATCTTTTTAGGAAATGAAACAAACCTTAAAAACGGCAGTTTTTCCAGGTTTGGGTTAATATTACTTAGATTCGAAGGCAATAACTTGCTTAGTTTGAAAAACGTTTTATTTTAAAAAACCTGACGTTTTTCAAGCTTTTTTTAAGAAATCGATCGAATCTCAAAACCGGCCGTTTTTGCATGTTTTTGCTTAATATTATTTATACTTGGAGACCTTAATTTGATAAGTCTAAGTTATTTGCATTATCCAAAAAAACTCCCGTTTTTCAATCTTTTTTAAGAAATGGATCAAACCTTAAAAACGGCCGGTTTTCCAGGTTTTGGTTAATATTACTTAGATTCGAGAGCCATAACTTATTAGGTTTGAAAAACGGTTTATTTTTCAAAAACTGACGTTTTTCAAACTTTTTTCAAAAAATCGATCGAATCTCAAAACTGGCCATTTTCGGTGGTTTTTGCTTAATATTACTTATAATCAGACCCCTTAGTTTGATAAGTTGAAGATATTTTCATAATCCAAAAAACTCTCGTGTTTTCAATCTTTTTTAGGAAATGGATCAAACCTTATCAACGGCCGTTTTTCCAGGTTTTGGTTAATATTACTTAGATTCGAGTGCAATAAAATTCTAGGATTGAAAAACGGTTTTTTTTTACAAAACTGACGTTTTTCAAGCTTTTTTTAAGAAATCGATCAAATCTAAAACTGGCCGTTTTTGGTGGTTTTTGCTAAATATTACTTATAATCAGACACCTTAATTTGATAATTTGAAGATTTTTGCATTATCCAAAAAACTCTCGTTTTTCAATCTTCTTTGGGAAATAAATCAAACCTTAAAAACTGCCAGTTTTCCAGGTTTTGGGCAATATTACTTGGATTTGAGAGCAATAACTTGCAAGGTTTGAAAAACGGTTTATTTTCCCAAAACTGACGTTTTTGAAGCTTTATTCAAGAAATCGATCGAATCTCAAAACCGGCCGTTTTTGCATGTTTTTGCTTAATATGACTTATAATCAGACACCTTAATTTGATAAATTGAAGATATTTGCATTATGTAAAAAACTCTTGTTTTTTAATCTTTTTTAGGTAATGGAACAAACTTTAAAAACGGCCGTTTTTCCAGGTTTTGGTTAATATTACTTGGATTCGATAGTAATAACTTGCAAAGTTTGAAAAACGGTTTATTTTTTTCCTAAACTGACGTTTTTGAAGCTTTTTTCAAGAAATCGCTCGAATCTCAAAACTGGCTGTTTTTGCATGTTTTTGCTAAATATTACTTATACTTTGAGACCTTAATTTGATAATTTGAAGATATTTGCATTATCCAAAAAACTCCGGTTTATTAAGCTTTGTAGGTATTGGATCAAACTTTAAAAACGGCCGTTTTTCCAGGTTTGGGTTAATATTTCTTAGATTCGAGAGCAATAACTTGCTAAGTTTGAAAAACGGTTTATTTTCCCAAATCTGACGTTTTTCAAGCTTTTTTTAAGAAATCGATCGAGTCTCAAAACTGGCCGTTTTTGGTAATTTCTGCTTTTTTTTCCTATACTCAGAGACCTTAATTTGATAAAATGAAGATATTTGCATTATCCAAAAAACTCTCGTTTTTTAATCTTTCTTAGGAAATGGATCAAACCTTAAAAACGGCCGTTTTTCCAGGTTTTGGTTAATATTACTTGGATTTGAGAGCAATAACTTTCTAAGTTTGCAAAACGGTTCATTTTCTCCAAACTGACGTTTTTAAAGCTTTTTTTAAGAAATTAATCGAATTTCAAAACTAGCCGTTTTTGCATGTTTTTGCTTAATATTACTTATAATCAGAGACCTTAATTTGATAAGTTGAAGATATTTGCATTATCCAAAAAACTCCCGTTTTTTAATCTTTTTTAAGGAATGGAAAAAACCTTAAAAACGGCCGTTTTTCCAGGTTTTGGTTAATATTACTTGGATTCGAGAGCAATAAGTTGCAAGGTTTGAAAAACGGTTTATTTTCCCAAAACTGACGTTTTCCAAGCTTTTTTTAGGAAATCGATCGAATCTCAAAACTATCTGTTTTTGAATGTTTTTGCCTAATATTACTTAAACTCGGAGACCTTAATTTGAAAATTTAAAGATATTTGCATTATCCAAAAAACTCCAGTTTTTTAATCTTTTAAGGTATTGGATCAAACTTTAAAAGCGGCCGTTTTTCCAGGTTTTGGTTAATATTACTTAGATTCGAGAGCAATAACTTGCTAAGTTTGAAAAACGGTTTATTTTCCCAAATCTGACGTTTTTCAAGCTTTTTTTAAGAAATCGATCGAATCTCAAAACTGGCCGTTTTTGCATGTTTTTGCTTAATATGACTTATAATCAGACACCTTAATTTGATAAGTTGAAGATATTTGCCTTATCCAAAAAACTCGTTTTTCAATCTTTTTTAGAAATGAATCAAACCTTAAAAACGGCCGTTTTTGCAGGTTTTGGTTAATATTACTCAGACTCGAAGGCAATAAATTTCTAGATTTGATAAACGGTGTATTTTCCCCAAAATGACTTTTTTCAAGCTTTTTTCAAGAAATCGCTCGAATATCAATACTGGCCGTTTTTGCATGTTTTTGCTTAATATTACTTAAACTCGGAGACCTTAATTTGATAATTTGAAGATATTTGCATTATCCAAAAAACAGCCATTTCTCAATCTTTTTTAGGTTATGGATCAAACCTTAAAATCGGCCGTTTTTCGGGGTTTTGGTTAATATTACTTGGATTCGAGAGCAATAACCTGCTAAGTTTGAAAAACGGTTTATTTTACCAAATACATGTTTTTCAAGCTTTTTTTAAGAAATCGATCGAGTCTCAAAACTGGCCGTTTTTGCATGATTACTTATAATCAGACACCTTAATTTGATAAGTTGAAGATATTTGCCTTATCCAAAAAACTCGTTTTTCAATCTTTTTTAGAAATGAATCAAACCTTAAAAACGGCCGTTTTTCCAAGTTTTGGTAAATATTACTCAGACTCGAAGGCAATAAATTTCTAGATTTGATAAACGGTTTATTTTCCCCAAAATGACGTTTTTCAAGCTTTTTTCAAGAAATCGCTTGAATCTCAAAACTGGCCGTTTTTGCATGTTTTTGCTTAATATTACTTAAACTCGGAGACCTTAATTTAATAAAATGAATATATTTGCATTATCCAAAAAAAACTCCTGTTTTTCAATCTTTTTTAGGAAATGGATCAAACCTTAAAAACGGCCGTATTTCCAGGTTTTGGTTAATATTACTTGGATTCGAGAGCAATAACTTGCAAGGTTTGAAAAACAGTTTATTTTCCTAAAACTGACGTTTTTCAAGCATTTTTCAAGAAATTGATTGAATCTCAATATGCGACGTTTTTGCATGTTTTTGCTTGATATTACTTATAATCAGACACCTTAATTTGATAAGTTGAAGATATTTGCATTATCCAAAAAACTCCCGATTTTCAATCTTTTTTAAGAAATGGATCAAACCTAAAAAACAGGCGTTTTTCCAGGTTTTGGTTAATATTACTTAGATTCGAGAGCAATAACTTGCAAGGTTTGAAAAACGGTTTATTTTCCCAAAACTGACGTTTTTGAAGCTTTTTTCAAGAAATCGATCAAATCTCAAAACTGGCCGTTTTTGCATGTTTTTGCTTAATATGACTTATAATCAGACACTTTAATTTGATAAGTTGAAGATATATGCATTATTCAAAAAACTCGTTTTTCAATCTTTTTTAGAAAGGAATCAAACCTTAAAAACGGCAGTTTTTCCAGGTTTTGGTCAATATTACTTAGATTCGAGAGCAATAACTTTCTAAGTTTGCAAAACGGGTTATTTTCCCCAAACTGACGTTTTTGAAGCTTTTTTTAAGAAATTGATCGAATCTCAAAACTAGCCGCTTTTGCATGTTTTTGCTTAATAGGACTTATAATCAGACACCTTAATTTGATAAGTTGAACATATTTACATTATCCAAAAAACTTCCGTTTTTCAATCTTTTTTAAGAAATGGATCAAACCTCAAAAACGGCCGTTCTTCCAGGTTTTGGTTGATATTACTTGGATTGGATTAGAGAGCAATAAATTGTGAGGTTTGAAAAACGGTTTATTTTCTTAAACCGAAATTTTTATGCTTTTTTCAAGAAATCGATCGAATCTCAAAACTGGCCGTTTTTTCATGTTTTTGCTTAATATTACTTATAATCAGACACCTTAGTTTGATAAGTTGAAGATATTTGCATTATCCAAAAAACTCTCGTTTTTCAATCTTTTTTAGAAATGGATCAAACCTTAAAAACGGCCGTTTTACCAGGTTTTGGTTAATATTACTTAGATTCGAGAGCAATAAATTGCTAGGTTTATAAAACGGTTTATTTTCCCAAAACTGACGTTTTTGAAGCTTTTTTCATGAAATCGATCGAATCTCAAAACTAGCCGTTTTTGCATGTTTTTCCTATTATGACTTATAATCAAACACCTTAATTTGATGAGTTGAACATATTTACATTATCCAAAAAACTCTTGTTTTTCAATCTTTTTTAAGAAATGGATCAAACCTTAAAAACGGCCGTTTTTCCAGGTTTTGGTTAATATTACTTGGATTCGAGAGCAATAACTTTCAAGGTTTGAAAAACGGTTTATTTTCCCAAAACTGACGTTTTCAAGGCTTTTTTTAGGAAATCGATCGAATCTCAAAACTGGCCGTTTTTGCATGTTTTTGCTTAATATTACTTAAATTCGGAGACCTTAATTTGATAAATTGAAGATATTTGCCTTATCCAAAAAACTCCCGTTTTTCAATCTTTTTTAGGTAATGGATCAAACCTTAAAAAGGCCTATTTTCCAGGTTTTGGTTAATATTACTTGGATTCGAGAGCAATAACTTTCTAAGTTTGAAAAACGGTTTATTTTCCCCAAACTGACGTTTTTAAAGCTTTTTTTAAGAAATTGATCGAATCTCAAAACTAGCCGCTTTTGCATGTTTTTGCTCAATAGGACTTATAATCAGACACCTTAATTTGATAAGTTGAACATATTTACATTATCCAAAAAACTTCCGTTTTTCAATCTTTTTTAAGAAATGGATCAAACCTCAAAAACTGCCGTTCTTCCAGGTTTTGGTTAATATTACTTAGATTGGATTAGAGAGCAATAAATTGTGAGGTTTGAAAAACGGTTTATTTTCTCACACCGACGTTTTTTAAGCTTTTTTCAAGAAATCGATCGAATCTCAAAACTTGCCGTTTTTGCATGTTTTTGCTTAATATGACTTATAATCAGACACCTTAATTTGATAAGTTGAAGATATTTGCATTATCCAAAAAACTCTCGTTTTTAAATCTTTTTTAGGAATGGATCAAATCACAAAAAGGGCCGTTTTTCCAGGTTTTGGTTAATATTACTTGGATTTGAGAGCAATAACTTGCAAGGTTTGAAAAATAGTTTATTTTCCTAAAACTGACGTTTTTCAAGCTTTTTTTAAAAAAATTGATCGAATCTCAAAACTAGCCGTTTTTGCATGTTTTTGCTTAATATTACTTATAATTAGACACCTTAGTTTGATAAGTTGAAGATATTTACATTATCCAAAAAACTCCCGTTTTTGAATCTTTTTTAAGAAATGGAACAAACCTTAAAAACGGCCGTTTTTCCAGGTTTTGGTTAATATTACTTAAACTCGGAGACCTTAATTTGATAATTTGAAGATATTTGCATTATCCAAAAAACACCCATTTTTCAATATTTTTTAGGTAATGGTTCAAACCTTAAAATCGGCCGTTTTTCCAGGTTTTGTTCAATTTTACTTAGATTCGAGAGCAAGAAATTGCTAGGTTTGAAAACTGTTTATTTTCCCAAATCTGACGTTTTTCAAGCTTTTTTTATGAAATCAATCGAATCTCAAAACTGGCCGTTTTTGCATGTTTTTGCTTAATATTACTTATAATCAGACACCTTAGTTTGATAAGTTGAAGATATTTGCATTATCCAAAAAACTTCCGTTTTCAATCTTTCTTAGGCAATGGAGCAAACCTAAAAAACGGCCGTTCTTCCAGGTTTTGGTTAATATTACTTGGATTCGAGAGCAATAACTTGCAAGGTTTGAAAAATGGTTTATTTTCCCAAAAGTCGTTTTTCAAGCTTTTTTTAAGAAATTGATCGAATCTCAAACCTAGCCGTTTTTGCATGTTTTTGCTTAATATTACTTAAACTCGGAGACCTTATTTTAATAATTTGAAGATATTTGCAAAACCCAAAAAACTCTCGTTTTTCAATCTTTTTTTAGGTGATGGATCAAACCTCAAAAACGGCCGTTCTTTTAGGTTTTGGTTAATATTACTTGAAGTAGAGAGCAATAAATTGCTAGGTTTGAAAAACGGTTTATTTTCTCAAAACTGACGTTTTTGAAACTTTTTTCAAGAAATTGATCGAATCTCAAAACTAGCAGTTTTTTCATGTTTTGCCTAATATTACTTAAACTCGGAGACCTTATTTTGATAATTTAAAGATATTTGCATTATCCAAAAAACTCTCGTTTTTCAATCTTTTTTTAGGTGATGGATCAAACCTCAAAAACAGCCGTTCTTCAGGGTTTGGTTAATATTACTTGGATTAGAGAGCAATAAATCGCTAGGTTTGAAAAACGGTATATTTTCTCAAAACTGAACTTTTTGAAGCTTTTTTTAAGAAATCGATCGAAACTCAAAACTGGCCGTTTCTGCATGTTTTTGCTTAATATGACTTATAATCAGACACCTAAATTTGATAAGTTGAAGATATTTGCATTATCCCAAAACCTTTTGTTTTTCAATCAAACCTTAAAAACGGCTGTTTTTCCAGGGTTTGGTTAATATTACTTGGATTCGAGAGCAATAACCTAAAAGGTTTGAAAAACGGTTTATTTTCCCAAAACTGACGTTTTTGAAGCTTTTGTCAAGAAATCGATCGAATCTTAAAACTGGCCGTTTTTGCGTGTTTTCCCAAAACACGTTTTTCAAGCTTTTTTTAAGAAATTGATCGAATTCTAAACCGGCCGTTTTTGCATGTTTTTGTTAATATTACTTATCCTCAAAGACCGTAATTTAAAAGGGTGAAGATATTTGCATTATCCAAAAAACTCCCGTTTTTCAATATTTTTAAGAAATGGATCAAACCTTGAAAACGGCCGATTTTCCAGGTTTTGGTTAATATTACTTAGATTAGAGAGCAATAAATTGCTAGGATTGAAACACGGTTTATTTTCCAAAAACTGACGTTTTTCAAGCTTTTTTCATGAAATCGACCGAATCTCAAAACTGGCCGTTTTTGCATGATTTTGCTTGATATTACTTATACTCGGAGACCTTAATTTAATAAGTTTGAAGAAATTTGCATTATCCAAAATCTCGCGTTTTTAAATCTTTTTAGGAAATGGATCAAACCTTAAAAACGGCCGTTTTTCAAGGTTTTGGTTAATATTACTTAGATTCGAAGGCAATAACTTGCTAAGTCTGAAAAACGGTTTATTTTCCCAAATCTGACGTTTTTCTAGCTTTTTCCAAGAAATCGCTCGAATCTCAAAACTGGCCGTTTTTGCATGTTTTTGCTAAATATTACTTAAACCCGGAGACCTTAATTTGATAATTTGAAGATATTTGCATTATCCAAAAAACTCCGGTTTTTCAATCTTTTTAGGTATTGGATCAAACCTTAAAAACGGCCGTTTTTCCAGGTTTTGGTTAATATTAATTGGATTCGAGAGCAATAACTTTCAAGGTTTGAAAAACGGTTTATTTTCCCAAAACTGACGTTTTCAAGGCTTTTTTTAGGAAATCGATCGAATCTCAAAACCGGCCGTTTTTGCGTGTTTTTGCTTAATATGACTTATAATCAGACACCTTAATTTGATAAGTTGAAGATATTTGCATAATCCAAAAAACTCCCGTTTTTCAATCTTTTTTAAGAAATGGATCAAACCTAAAAAACAGGCGATTTTCCAGGGTTTGGATATATTACTAAGATTCGAGAGCAATAACTTGCAAGGTTTGAAAAACGGTTAATTTTCCCAAAACTGACGTTTTTGAAGCTTTTTTCAAGAAATCGATCAAATCTCAAAACCGGCCGTTTTTGCGTGTTTTTGCTTAATATGACTTATAATCAAACAACTTAATTTGATAAGTTGAAGATATTTGCATTATTCAAAAAACTCCCGTTTTTCAATCTTTTTTAGGAATGGATCAAACCTTAAAAACGGCCGTTTTTACAGGTTTTGGTTAATATTACTCAGACTCGAAGGCAATAAATTTCTAGATTTGATAAACGGTTTATTTTCCCCAAAATGACGTTTTTCAAGCTTTTTTCAAGAAATCGCTCGAATCTCAATACTGGCCGTTTTTGCAGGTTTTTGCTTAATATTATTTAAACTCGGAGACCTTAATTTGATAGTTTGAAGATATTTGCATTATCCAAAAAACAGCCATTTCTCAATCTTTTTTAGGTTATGGATCAAACATTAAAATCGGCCGTTTTTCCAGGTTTTGGTTAATATTACTTAGATTCGAGAGCAATAACCTGCTAAGTTTGAAAAACGGTTTATTTTACCAAAATTGATGTTTTTCAAGCTTTTTTTAAGAAATCGATCGAGTCTCCAAAAAACTCCCGTTTTTGAATCTTTTTTAAGAAATGGAACAAACTTTAAAAACGGCCGTTTTTCCAAGTTTTGTTAAATATTACTCAGACTCGAAGGCAATAAATTTCTAGATTTGATAAACGGTTTATTTTCCCCAAAATGACGTTTTTCAAGCTTTTTTCAAGAAATCGCTTGAATCTCAAAACTGGCCGTTTTTGCATGTTTTTGCTTAATATTACTTAAACTCGGAGACCTTAATTTGATAATTTGAAGATATTTGCATTATCTAAAAAACACCCCTTTTTCAATCTTTTTTAGGTAATGGATCAAACCTTAAAATCGGCCGTTTTTTCAGGTTTTGGTTAATATTACTTAGATTCGAGAGCAATAACTTGTAAGGTTTGAAAAACGGTTTATTTTACCAAAATTGACGTTTTTAAAGCTTTTTTTAAGAAATCGATCGAATCTTAAAACTGGCCGTTTTTGCTTGTTTTCCCAACACACGTTTTTCATGCTTTTTTTAAGAAATTGATCGAATTCTAAAACTGGCCGTTTTTGCATGTTTTTGTTAATATTACTTATCCTCAAAGACCGTAATTTAAAAGGGTGAAGATATTTGCATTATCCAAAAAACTCCCGTTTTTCAATATTTTTAAGAAATGGATCAAACCTTAAAAACGGCCGATTTTCCAGGTTTTGGTTAATATTACTTAGATTAGAGAGCAATAAATTGCTAGGATTGAAACACGGTTTATTTTCCAAAAACTGACGTTTTTCAAGCTTTTTTCATGAAATCGACCGAATCCCAAAACTGGCCGTTTTTGCATGATTTTGCTTGATATTACTTATACTCGAGAACCTTAATTTAATAAGTTTGAAGAAATTTGCATTATCCAAAATCTCGCGTTTTTAAATCTTTTTAGGAAATGGATCAAACCTTAAAAACGGCCGTTTTTCCAGGTTTTGGTTAATATTACTTAGATTCGAAGGCAATAACTTGCTAAGTCTGAAAAACGGTTTATTTCCCCAAATCTGACGTTTTTCTAGCTTTTTCCAAGAAATCGCTCGAATCTCAAAACTGGCCGTTTTTGCATGTTTTTGCTAAATATTACTTAAACTCGGAGACCTTAATTTGATAATTTGAAGATATTTGCACTATCCAAAAAACAGCCATTTCTCAATCTTTTTTAGGTTATGGATCAAACATTAAAATCGGCCGTTTTTCCAGGTTTTGGTTAATATTACCTAGATTCGAGAGCAATAACCTGCTAAGTTTGAAAAACGGTTTATTTTACCGAAATTGATGTTTTTCAAGCTTTTTTTAAGAAATCGATCGAGTCTCAAAACTGGCCGTTTTTGCATGTTTTTGCTTAATATTACTTATAATCAGACACCTTAATTTGATAAGTTGAAGATATTTGCATTATCCAAAAAACTCCCGTTTTTGAATCTTTTTTAAGAAATGGAACAAACTTTAAAAACGGCCGTTTTTCCAAGTTTTGGTAAATATTACTCAGACTCGAAGGCAATAAATTTCTAGATTTGATAAACGGTTTATTTTCCCCAAAATGACGTTTTTCAAGCTTTTTTCAAGAAATCGCTTGAATCTCAAAACTGGCCGTTTTTGCATGTTTTTGCTTAATATTACTTAAACTCGGAGACCTTAATTTGATAATTTGAAGATATTTGCATTATCTAAAAAACACCCCTTTTTCAATCTTTTTTAGGTAATGGATCAAACCTTAAAATCGGCCGTTTTTCCAGGTTTTGGTTAATATTACTTAGATTCGAGAGCAATAACTTGTAAGGTTTGAAAAACGGTTTATTTTACCAAAATTGACGTTTTTAAAGCTTTTTTTAAGAAATCGATCGAGTCTCAAAACTGGCCGTTTTTGCATGTTTTTGCTTAATATTACTTATAATCAGACACCTTAATTTGATAAGTTGCAGATATTTGCATTATCCAAAAAACTCCCGTTTTTTAATCATTTTAAGAAATGGATCAAACCTCAAAAACGGCCGTTCTTCCAGGTTTTGGTTAATAATACTTGGATTAGAGAGCAATAAATTGCTAGGTTTAAAAAACGGTTTATTTTCTCAAAACTGACGTTTTTCAAGCTTTTTTCAAGAAATCGCTCGAATCTCAAAACTGGCCGTTTTTGCATGTTTTTGCTTAATATTACTTATACTCAGAGACCTTAATTTAATAAAATGAATATATTTGCATTATCCAAAAAACACCCATTTTTCAATATTTTTTAGGTAATGGTTCAAACCTTAAAATCGGCCGTTTTTCCAGGTTTTGGTTAATTTTACTTAGATTCGAGAGCAAGAAATTGCTAGGTTTGAAAAACTGTTTATTTTCCCAAATCTGACGTTTTTCAAGCTTTTTTTATGAAATCAATCGAATCTCAAAACTGGCCGTTTTTGCATGTTTTTGCTTAATATTACTTATAATCAGACACCTTAGTTTGATAAGTTGAAGATATTTGCATTATCCAAAAAACTTCCGTTTTCAATCTTTCTTAGGAAATGGAGCAAACCTAAAAAACGGCCGTTCTTCCAGGTTTTGGTTAATATTACTTGGATTCGAGAGCAATAACTTGCAAGGTTTGAAAAATGGTTTATTTTCCTAAAACACGTTTTTCAAGCTTTTTTTAAGAAATTGATCGAATCTCAAACCTAGCCGTTTTTGAATGTTTTTGCTTATTATTACTTAAACTCGGAGACCTTATTTTAATAATTTGAAGATATTTGCAAAACCCAAAAAACTCTCGTTTTTCAATCTTTTTTTAGGTGATGGATCAAACCTCAAAAACGGCCGTTCTTTTAGGTTTTGGTTAATATTACTTGAAGTAGAGAGCAATAAATTGCTAGGTTTGAAAAACGGTTTATTTTCTCAAAACTGACGTTTTTGAAGCTTTTTTCAAGAAATTGATCGAATCTCAAAACTAGCAGTTTTTGCATGTTTTGCCTAATATTACTTAAACTCGGAGACCTTATTTTGATAATTTGAAGATATTTGCATTATCCAAAAAACTCTCGTTTTTCAATCTTTTTTTAGGTGATAGATCAAACCTCAAAAACAGCCGTTCTTCAGGTTTTGGTTAATATTACTTGGATTAGAGAGCAATAAATCGCTAGGTTTGAAAAACGGTTTATTTTCTCAAAACTGAACTTTTTGAAGCTTTTTTTAAGAAATCGATCGAAACTCAAAACTGGCCGTTTCTGCATGTTTTTGCTTAATATGACTTATAATCAGACACCTAAATTTGATAAGTTGAAGATATTTGCATTATCCCAAAACCTTTTGTTTTTCAATCTTTCTTAGGAAATGGATCAAACCTTAAAAACGGCTGTTTTTCCAGGGTTTGGTTAATATTACTTGGATTCGAGAGCAATAACCTAAAAGGTTTGAAAAACGGTTTATTTTCCCAAAACTGACGTTTTCAAGGCTTTTTTTAGGAAATCGATCGAATCTCAAAACTGAACTTTTTGAAGCTTTTTTTAAGAAATCGATCGAAACTCAAAACTGGCCGTTTCTGCATGTTTTTGCTTAATATGACTTATAATCAGACACCTAAATTTGATAAGTTGAAGATATTTGCATTATCCCAAAACCTTTTGTTTTTCAATCTTTCTTAGGAAATGGATCAAACCTTAAAAACGGCTGTTTTTCCAGGGTTTGGTTAATATTACTTGGATTCGAGAGCAATAACCTAAAAGGTTTGAAAAACGGTTTATTTTCCCAAAACTGACGTTTTCAAGGCTTTTTTTAGGAAATCGATCGAATCTCAAAACCGGCCGTTTTTGCGTGTTTTTGCTTAATATGACTTATAATCAGACACCTTAATTTGATAAGTTGAAGATATTTGCATAATCCAAAAAACTCCCGTTTTTCAATCTTTTTTAAGAAATGGATCAAACCTAAAAAACAGGCGATTTTCCAGGGTTTGGATATATTACTAAGATTCGAGAGCAATAACTTGCAAGGTTTAAAAAACGGTTAATTTTCCCAAAACCGACGTTTTTGAAGCTTTTTTTCAAGAAATCGATCAAATCTCAAAACCGTCCGCTTTTGCATGTTTTTGCTTAATATGACTTATAATCAGACACCTTAATTTGATAAGTTGAAGATATTTGCATTATCCAAAAAACTCCCGTTTTTCAATCTTTTTTAGGAATGGATCAAACCTTAAAAACGGCCGTTTTTACAGGTTTTGGTTAATATTACTCAGACTCGAAGGCAATAAATTTCTAGATTTGATAAACGGTTTATTTTCCCCAAAATGACGTTTTTCAAGCTTTTTTCAAGAAATCGCTCGAATCTCAATACTGGCCGTTTTTGCATGTTTTTGCTTAATATTATTTAAACTCGGAGACCTTAATTTGATAGTTTGAAGATATTTGCATTATCCAAAAAACAGCCATTTCTCAATCTTTTTTAGGTTATGGATCAAACATTAAAATCGGCCGTTTTTCCAGGTTTTGGTTAATATTACTTAGATTCGAGAGCAATAAATTGTAAGGTTTGAAAAACGGTTTATTTTACCAAAATTGACGTTTTTAAAGCTTTTTTTAAGAAATCGATCGAGTCTCAAAACTGGCCGTTTTTGCATGTTTTTGCTTAATATTACTTATAATCAGACACCTTAATTTGATAAGTTGCAGATATTTGCATTATCCAAAAAACTCCCGTTTTTTAATCTTTTTTAAGAAATGGATCAAACCTCAAAAACGGCCGTTCTTCCAGGTTTTGGTTAATATTACTTGGATTAGAGAGCAATAAATTGCTAGGTTTAAAAAACGGTTTATTTTCTCAAAACTGACGTTTTTCAAGCTTTTTTCAAGAAATCGCTCGAATCTCAAAACTGGCCGTTTTTGCATGTTTTTGCTTAATATTACTTATACTCAGAGACCTTAATTTAATAAAATGAATATATTTGCATTATCCAAAAAAAACTCCTGTTTTTCAATCTTTTTTAGGAAATGGATCAAACCCTAAAAACGGCCGTTTTTTCAGGTTTTGGTTAATATTACTTGGATTCGAGAGCAATAACCTGCCATGTTTGAAAAACGGTTTATTTTTCCAAAACTGACGTTTTTAAAGCTTTTTTCAAGAAATCGATCGAATCTCAAAACTGTCCGTTTTTGCATGTTTTTGCTTAATATTACTTATAATCAGACACCTTAATTTGATAAGTTGAAGATATTTGCATTATCCAAAAAACTCCCGTTTTTCAATCTTTTTTAAGAAATGAATCAAACCTTAAAAACAGGCATTTTTCCAGGTTTTGGTTAATATTACTTAGATTCGAAGGCAATAACTTGCTAAGTTTGAAAAACGGTTTATTTTCCCAAATCTGACGTTTTTCAAGCTTTTTTTAAGAAATCAATCGAATCTCAAAACTGGCCGTTTTTGCATGTTTTTGCTTAATATGACTTATAATCAGACACCTTAATTTGATAAGTTGAAGATATTTGCATTATCCAAAAAACTCTCGTTTTTAAATCTTTTTTAGGAATGGATCAAACCTTAAAAACGGCCGTTTTTCCAGGTTTTGGTTAATATTACTTGGATTCGAGAGCAATAACTTGCAAGGTTTGAAAAATAGTTTATTTTCCTAAAACTGACGTATTTCAAGCTTTTTTTAAAAAAATTGATCGAATCTCAAAACTAGCCGTTTTTGCATGTTTTTGCTTAATATTACTTATAATCAGACACCTTAGTTTGATAAGTTGAAGATATTTACATTATCCAAAAAAACTCCCGTTTTTGAATCTTTTTTAAGAAATGGAACAAACCTTAAAAACGGCCGTTTTTCCAGGTTTTGGTTAATATTACTCAGACTCGAAGGCAATAAATTTCTAGATTTGATAAACGGTTTATTTTCCCCAAAATGACGTTTTTCAAGCTTTTTTCAAGAAATCGCTCGAATCTCAAAACTGGCCGTTTTTGCATGTTTTTGGTTAATATTACTTAAACTCGGAGACCTTAATTTGATAATTTGAAGATATTTGCATTATCCAAAAAACACCCATTTTTCAATATTTTTTAGGCAATGGTTCAAACCTTAAAATCGGCCGTTTTTCCAGGTTTTGGTTAATTTTACTTAGATTCGAGAGCAAGAAATTGCTAGGTTTGAAAAACTGTTTATTTTCCCAAATCTGACGTTTTTCAAGCTTTTTTTATGAAATCAATCGAATCTCAAAACTGGCCGTTTTTGCATGTTTTTGCTTAATATTACTTATAATCAGACACCTTAGTTTGATAAGTTGAAGATATTTGCATTATCTAAAAAACTTCCGTTTTCAATCTTTCTTAGGAAATGGAGCAAACCTAAAAAACGGCCGTTCTTCCAGGTTTTGGTTAATATTACTTGGATTCGAGAGCAATAACTTGCAAGGTTTGAAAAATGGTTTATTTTCCTAAAACACGTTTTTCAAGCTTTTTTTAAGAAATTGATCGAATCTCAAACCTAGCCGTTTTTGAATGTTTTTGCTTAATATTACTTAAACTCGGAGACCTTATTTTAATAATTTGAAGATATTTGCAAAACCCAAAAAACTCTCGTTTTTCAATCTTTTTTTAGGTGATGGATCAAACCTCAAAAACGGCCGTTCTTTTAGGTTTTGGTTAATATTACTTGAAGTAGAGAGCAATAAATTGCTAGGTTTGAAAAACGGTTTATTTTCTCAAAACTGACGTTTTTGAAGCTTTTTTCAAGAAATTGATCGAATCTCAAAACTAGCAGTTTTTGCATGTTTTGCCTAATATTACTTAAACTCGGAGACCTTATTTTGATAATTTGAAGATATTTGCATTATCCAAAAAACTCTCGTTTTTCAATCTTTTTTTAGGTGATGGATCAAACCTCAAAAACAGCCGTTCTTCAGGTTTTGGTTAATATTACTTGGATTAGAGAGCAATAAATCGCTAGGTTTGAAAAACGGTCTATTTTCTCAAAACTGAACTTTTTGAAGCTTTTTTTAAGAAATCGATCGAAACTCAAAACTGGCCGTTTCTGCATGTTTTTGCTAAATATGACTTATAATCAGACACCTAAATTTGATAAGTTGAAGATATTTGCATTATCCCAAAACCTTTTGTTTTTCAATCTTTCTTAGGAAATGGATCAAACCTTAAAAACGGCTGTTTTTCCAGGGTTTGGTTAATATTACTTGGATTCGAGAGCAATAACCTAAAAGGTTTGAAAAACGGTTTATTTTCCCAAAACTGACGTTTTCAAGGCTTTTTTTAGGAAATCGATCGAATCTCAAAACTGAACTTTTTGAAGCTTTTTTTAAGAAATCGATCGAAACTCAAAACTGGCCGTTTCTGCATGTTTTTGCTTAATATGACTTATAATCAGACACCTAAATTTGATAAGTTGAAGATATTTGCATTATCCCAAAACCTTTTGTTTTTCAATCTTTCTTAGGAAATGGATCAAACCTTAAAAACGGCTGTTTTTCCAGGGTTTGGTTAATATTACTTGGATTCGAGAGCAATAACCTAAAAGGTTTGAAAAACGGTTTATTTTCCCAAAACTGACGTTTTCAAGGCTTTTTTTAGGAAATCGATCGAATCTTAAAACCGGCCGTTTTTGCGTGTTTTTGCTTAATATGACTTATAATCAGACACCTTAATTTGATAAGTTGAAGATATTTGCATAATCCAAAAAACTCCCGTTTTTCAATCTTTTTTAAGAAATGGATCAAACCTAAAAAACAGGCGATTTTCCAGGGTTTGGATATATTACTAAGATTCGAGAGCAATAACTTGCAAGGTTTAAAAAACGGTTAATTTTCCCAAAACTGACGTTTTTGAAGCTTTTTTTCAAGAAATCGATCAAATCTCAAAACCGTCCGCTTTTGCATGTTTTTGCTTAATATGACTTATAATCAGACACCTTAATTTGATAAGTTGAAGATATTTGCATTATCCAAAAAACTCCCGTTTTTCAATCTTTTTTAGGAATGGATCAAACCTTGAAAACGGCCGTTTTTACAGGTTTTGGTTAATATTACTCAGACTCGAAGGCAATAAATTTCTAGATTTGATAAACGGTTTATTTTCCCCAAAATGACGTTTTTCAAGCTTTTTTCAAGAAATCGTTAGAATCTCAATACTGGCCGTTTTTGCATGTTTTTGCTTAATATTATTTAAACTCGGAGACCTTAATTTGATAGTTTGAAGATATTTGCATTATCCCCAAAACAGCCATTTCTCAATCTTTTTTAGGTTATGGATCAAACATTAAAATCGGCCGTTTTTCCAGGTTTTGGTTAATATTACTTAGATTCGAGAGCAATAAACTGTAAGGTTTGAAAAACGGTTTATTTTACCAAAATTGACGTTTTTAAAGCTTTTTTTAAGAAATCGATCGAGTCTCAAAACTGGCCGTTTTTGCATGTTTTTGCTTAATATTACTTATAATCAGAGACCTTAATTTAATAAAATGAATATATTTGCATTATCCAAAAAAAACTCCTGTTTTTCAATCTTTTTTAGGAAATGGATCAAACCCTAAAAACGGCCGTTTTTTCAGGTTTTGGTTAATATTACTTGGATTCGAGAGCAATAACCTGCAAGGTTTGAAAAACGGTTTATTTTTCCAAAACTGACGTTTTTAAAGCTTTTTTCAAGAAATCGATCGAATCTCAAAACTGTCCGTTTTTGCATGTTTTTGCTTAATATTACTTATAATCAGACACCTTAATTTGATAAGTTGAAGATATTTGCATTATCCAAAAAACTCCCGTTTTTCAATCTTTTTTAAGAAATGAATCAAACCTTAAAAACAGGCGTTTTTCCAGGTTTTGGTTAATATTACTTAGATTCGAAGGCAATAACTTGCTAAGTTTGAAAAACGGTTTATTTTCCCAAAACTGACGTTTTTAAAGCTTTTTTCAAGAAATCGATCGAATCTCAAAACTGTCCGTTTTTGCATGTTTTTGCTTAATATTACTTATAATCAGACACCTTAATTTGATAAGTTGCAGATATTTGCATTATCCAAAAAACTCCCGTTTTTTAATCTTTTTTAAGAAATGGATCAAACCTCAAAAACGGCCGTTCTTCCAGGTTTTGGTTAATATTACTTGGATTAGAGAGCAATAAATTGCTAGGTTTAAAAAACGGTTTATTTTCTCAAAACTGACGTTTTTCAAGCTTTTTTCAAGAAATCGCTCGAATCTCAAAACTGGCCGTTTTTTGCATGTTTTTGCTTAATATTACTTATACTCAGAGACCTTAATTTAATAAAATGAATATATTTGCATTATCCAAAAAAAACTCCTGTTTTTCAATCTTTTTTAGGAAATGGATCAAACCCTAAAAACGGCCGTTTTTTCAGGTTTTGGTTAATATTACTTGGATTCGAGAGCAATAACCTGCAAGGTTTGAAAAACGGTTTATTTTTCCAAAACTGACGTTTTTAAAGCTTTTTTCAAGAAATCGATCGAATCTCAAAACTGTCCGTTTTTGCATGTTTTTGCTTAATATTACTTATAATCAGACACCTTAATTTGATAAGTTGAAGATATTTGCATTATCCAAAAAACTCCCGTTTTTCAATCTTTTTTAAGAAATGAATCAAACCTTAAAAACAGGCGTTTTTCCAGGTTTTGGTTAATATTACTTAGATTCGAAGGCAATAACTTGCTAAGTTTGAAAAACGGTTTATTTTCCCAAATCTGACGTTTTTCAAGCTTTTTTTAAGAAATCAATCGAATCTCAAAACTGGCCGTTTTTGCATGTTTTTGCTTAATATGACTTATAATCAGACACCTTAATTTGATAAGTTGAAGATATTTGCATTATCCAAAAAACTCTCGTTTTTAAATCTTTTTTAGGAATGGATCAAACCTTAAAAACGGCCGTTTTTCCAGGTTTTGGTTAATATTACTTGGATTCGAGAGCAATAACTTGCAAGGTTTGAAAAATAGTTTATTTTCCTAAAACTGAGGTTTTTCAAGCTTTTTTTTAAAAAATTGATCGAATCTCAAAACTAGCCGTTTTTGCATGTTTTTGCTTAATATTACTTATAATCAGACACCTTAGTTTGATAAGTTGAAGATATTTACATTATCCAAAAAAACTCCCGTTTTTTAATCTTTTTTAAGAAATGGAACAAACCTTAAAAACGGCCGTTTTTCCAGGTTTTGGTTAATATTACTCAGACTCGAAGGCAATAAATTTCTAGATTTGATAAACGGTTTATTTTCCCCAAAATGACGTTTTTCAAGCTTTTTTCAAGAAATCGCTCGAATCTCAAAACTGGCCGTTTTTGCATGTTTTTGGTTAATATTACTTAAACTCGGAGACCTTAATTTGATAATTTGAAGATATTTGCATTATCCAAAAAACACCCATTTTTCAATATTTTTTAGGTAATGGTTCAAACCTTAAAATCGGCCGTTTTTCCAGGTTTTGGTTAATTTTCCTTAGATTCGAGAGCAAGAAATTGCTAGGTTTGAAAAACAGTTTATTTTCCCAAATCTGACGTTTTTCAAGCTTTTTTTAAGAAATCAATCGAATCTCAAAACTGGCCGTTTTTGCATGTTTTTGCTTAATATTACTTATAATCAGACACCTTAGTTTGATAAGTTGAAGATATTTGCATTATCCAAAAAACTTCCGTTTTCAATCTTTCTTAGGAAATGGAGCAAACCTAAAAAACGGCCGTTCTTCCAGGTTTTGGTTAATATTACTTGGATTCGAGAGCAATAACTTGCAAGGTTTGAAAAATGGTTTATTTTCCCAAAACACGTTTTTCAAGCTTTTTTTAAGAAATTGATCGAATCTCAAACCTAGCCGTTTTTGCATGTTTTTGCTTAATATTACTTAAACTCGGAGACCTTATTTTAATAATTTGAAGATATTTGCAAAACCCAAAAAACTCTCGTTTTTCAATCTTTTTTTAGGTGATGGATCAAACCTCAAAAACAGCCGTTCTTCAGGTTTTGGTTAATATTACTTGGATTAGAGAGCAATAAATCGCTAGGTTTGAAAAACGGTTTATTTTCTCAAAACTGAACTTTTTGAAGTTTTTTTTAAGAAATCGATCGAAACTCAAAACTGGCCGTTTCTGCATGTTTTTGCTTAATATGACTTATAATCAGACACCTAAATTTGATAAGTTGAAGATATTTGCATTATCCCAAAACCTTTTGTTTTTCAATCTTTCTTAGGAAATGGATCAAACCTTAAAAACGGCTGTTTTTCCAGGGTTTGGTTAATATTACTTGGATTCGAGAGCAATAACCTAAAAGGTTTGAAAAACGGTTTATTTTCCCAAAACTGACGTTTTCAAGGCTTTTTTTAGGAAATCGATCGAATCTCAAAACCGGCCGTTTTTGCGTGTTTTTACTTAATATGACTTATAATCAGACACCTTAATTTGATAAGTTGAAGATATTTGCATAATCCAAAAAACTCCCGTTTTTCAATCTTTTTTAAGAAATGGATCAAACCTAAAAAACAGGCGATTTTCCAGGGTTTGGATATATTACTAAGATTCGAGAGCAATAACTTGCAAGGTTTGAAAAACGGTTAATTTTCCCAAAACTGACGTTTTTGAAGCTTTTTTTCAAGAATTCGATCAAATCTCAAAACCGTCCGTTTTTGCATGTTTTTGCTTAATATGACTTATAATCAGACACCTTAATTTGATAAGTTGAAGATATTTGCATTATCCAAAAAACTCCCGTTTTTCAATCTTTTTTAGGAATGGATCAAACCTTGAAAACGGCCGTTTTTACAGGTTTTGGTTAATATTACTCAGACTCGAAGGCAATAAATTTCTAGATTTGATAAACTGTTTATTTTCCCCAAAATGACGTTTTTAAAGCTTTTTTCAAGAAATCGCTCGAATCTCAATACTGGCCGTTTTTGCAGGTTTTTGCTTAATATTATTTAAACTCGGAGACCTTAATTTGATAGTTTGAAGATATTTCCATTATACAAAAAAAAAGCCATTTCTCAATCTTTTTTAGGTTATGGATCAAACATTAAAATCGGCCGTTTTTCCAGGTTTTGGTTAATATTACTTAGATTCGAGAGCAATAACCTGCTAAGTTTGAAAAACGGTTTATTTTACCAAAATTGATGTTTTTCAAGCTTTTTTTAAGAAATCGATCGAGTCTCAAAACTGGCCGTTTTTGCATGTTTTTGCTTAATATTACTTATAATCAGACACCTTAATTTGATAAGTTGAAGATATTTGCATTATCCAAAAAACTCCCGTTTTTGAATCTTTTTTAAGAAATGGAACAAACTTTAAAAACGGCCGTTTTCCCAAGTTTTGGTAAATATTACTCAGACTCGAAGGCAATAAATTTCTAGATTTGATAAACGGTTTATTTTCCCCAAAATGACGTTTTTCAAGCTTTTTTCAAGAAATCGCTTGAATCTCAAAACTGGCCGTTTTTGCATGTTTTTGCTTAATATTACTTAAACTCGGAGACCTTAATTTGATAATTTGAAGATATTTGCATTATCTAAAAAACACCCCTTTTTCAATCTTTTTTAGGTAATGGATCAAACCTTAAAATCGGCCGTTTTTCCAGGTTTTGGTTAATATTACTTAGATTCGAGAGCAATAACTTGTAAGGTTTGAAAAACGGTTTATTTTACCAAAATTGACGTTTTTAAAGCTTTTTTTAAGAAATCGATCGAGTCTCAAAACTGGCCGTTTTTGCATGTTTTTGCTTAATATTACTTATAATCAGACACCTTAATTTGATAAGTTGCAGATATTTGCATTATACAAAAAACTCCCGTTTTTTAATCTTTTTTAAGAAATGGATCAAACCTCAAAAACGGCCGTTCTTCCAGGTTTTGGTTAATATTACTTGGATTAGAGAGCAATAAATTGCTAGGTTTAAAAAACGGTTTATTTTCTCAAAACTGACGTTTTTCAAGCTTTTTTCAAGAAATCGCTCGAATCTCAAAACTGGCCGTTTTTGCATGTTTTTGCTTAATATTACTTATACTCAGAGACCTTAATTTAATAAAATGAATATATTTGCATTATCCAAAAAAAACTCCTGTTTTTCAATCTTTTTTAGGAAATGGATCAAACCCTAAAAACGGCCGTTTTTTCAGGTTTTGGTTAATATTACTTGGATTCGAGAGCAATAACCTGCAAGGTTTGAAAAACGGTTTATTTTTCCAAAACTGACGTTTTAAAGCTTTTTTCAAAAAATCGATCGAATCTCAAAACTTTCCGTTTTTGCATGTTTTTGCTTAATATTACTTATAATCAGACACCTTAATTTGATAAGTTGAAGATATTTGCATTATCCAAAAAACTCCCGTTTTTCAATCTTTTTTAAGAAATGAATCAAACCCTAAAAACAGGCGTTTTTCCAGGTTTTGGTTAATATTACTTAGATTCGAAGGCAATAACTTGCTAAGTTTGAAAAACGGTTTATTTTCCCAAATCTGACGTTTTTCAAGCTTTTTTTAAGAAATCAATCGAATCTCAAAACTGGCCGTTTTTGCATGTTTTTGCTTAATATGACTTATAATCAGACACCTTAATTTGATAAGTTGAAGATATTTGCATTATCCAAAAAACTCTCGTTTTTAAATCTTTTTTAGGAATGGATCAAACCTTAAAAACGGCCGTTTTTCCAGGTTTTGGTTAATATTACTTGGATTCGAGAGCAATAACTTGCAAGGTTTGAAAAATAGTTTATTTTCCTAAAACTGAGGTTTTTCAAGCTTTTTTTAAAAAAATTGATCGAATCTCAAAACTAGCCGTTTTTGCATGTTTTTGCTTAATATTACTTATAATCAGACACCTTAGTTTGATAAGTTGAAGATATTTACATTATCCAAAATAACTCCCGTTTTTGAATCTTTTTTAAGAAATGGAACAAACCTTAAAAACGGCCGTTTTTCCAGGTTTTGGTTAATATTACTCAGACTCGAAGGCAATAAATTTCTAGATTTGATAAACGGTTTATTTTCCCCAAAATGACGTTTTTCAAGCTTTTTTCAAGAAATCGCTCGAATCTCAAAACTGGCCGTTTTTGCATGTTTTTGGTTAATATTACTTAAACTCGGAGACCTTAATTTGATAATTTGAAGATATTTGCATTATCCAAAAAACACCCATTTTTCAATATTTTTTAGGTAATGGTTCAAACCTTAAAATCGGCCGTTTTTCCAGGTTTTGGTTAATTTTACTTAGATTCGAGAGCAAGAAATTGCTAGGTTTGAAAAACTGTTTATTTTCCCAAATCTGACGTTTTTCAAGCTTTTTTTATGAAATCAATCGAATCTCAAAACTGGCCGTTTTTGCATGTTGAAGATATTTGCATTATCCAAAAAACTTCCGTTTTCAATCTTTCTTAGGAAATGGAGCAAACCTAAAAAACGGCCGTTCTTCCAGGTTTTGGTTAATATTACTTGGATTCGAGAGCAATAACTTGCAAGGTTTGAAAAATGGTTTATTTTCCGAAAACACGTTTTTCAAGCTTTTTTTAAGAAATTGATCGAATCTCAAACCTAGCCGTTTTTGCATGTTTTTGCTTAATATTACTTAAACTCGGAGACCTTATTTTAATAATTTGAAGATATTTGCAAAACCCAAAAAACTCTCGTTTTTCAATCTTTTTTTAGGTGATGGATCAAACCTCAAAAACGGCCGTTCTTTTAGGTTTTGGTTAATATTACTTGAAGTAGAGAGCAATAAATTGCTAGGTTTGAAAAACGGTTTATTTTCTCAAAACTGACGTTTTTGAAGCTTTTTTCAAGAAATTGATCGAATCTCAAAACTAGCAGTTTTTGCATGTTTTGCCTAATATTACTTAAACTCGGAGACCTTATTTTGATAATTTGAAGATATTTGCATTATCCAAAAAACTCTCGTTTTTCAATCTTTTTTTAGGTGATGGATCAAACCTCAAAAACAGCCGTTCTTCAGGTTTTGGTTAATATTACTTGGATTAGAGAGCAATAAATCGCTAGGTTTGAAAAACGGTTTATTTTCTCAAAACTGAACTTTTTGAAGCTTTTTTTAAGAAATCGATCGAAACTCAAAACTGGCCGTTTCTGCATGTTTTTGCTTAATATGACTTATAATCAGACACCTAAATTTGATAAGTTGAAGATATTTGCATTATCCCAAAACCTTTTGTTTTTCAATCTTTCTTAGGAAATTGATCAAACCTTAAAAACGGCTGTTTTTCCAGGGTTTGGTTAATATTATTTGGATTCGAGAGCAATAACCTAAAAGGTTTGAAAAACGGTTTATTTTCCCAAAACTGACGTTTTCAAGGCTTTTTTTAGGAAATCGATCGAATCTCAAAACCGGCCGTTTTTGCGTGTTTTTGCTTAATATGACTTATAATCAGACACCTTAATTTGATAAGTTGAAGATATTTGCATAATCCAAAAAACTCCCGTTTTTCAATCTTTTTTAAGAAATGGATCAAACCTAAAAAACAGGCGATTTTCAAGGGTTTGGATATATTACTAAGATTCGAGAGCAATAACTTGCAAGGTTTGAAAAACGGTTAATTTTCCCAAAACTGACGTTTTTGAAGCTTTTTTTTAAGAAATCGATCAAATCTCAAAACCGTCCGTTTTGCATGTTTTTGCTTAATATGACTTATAATCAGACACCTTAATTTGATAAGTTGAAGATATTTGCATTATCCAAAAAACCCCCGTTTTTCAATCTTTTTTAGGAATGGATCAAACCTTAAAAACGGCCGTTTTTACAGGTTTTGGTTAATATTACTCAGACTCGAAGGCAATAAATTTCTAGATTTGATAAACGGTTTATTTTCCCCAAAATGACGTTTTTCAAGCTTTTTTCAAGAAATCGCTCGAATCTCAATACTGGCCGTTTTTGCATGTTTTTGCTTAATATTATTTAAACTCGGAGACCTTAATTTGATAGTTTGAAGATATTTGCATTATCCAAAAAACAGCCATTTCTCAATCTTTTTTAAGGTTATGGATCAAACATTAAAATCGGCCGTTTTTCAAGGGTTTTGGTTAATATTACTTAGATTCGAGAGCAATAACCTGCTAAGTTTGAAAAACGGTTTATTTTACCAAAATTGATGTTTTTCAAGCTTTTTTTAAGAAATCGATCGAGTCTCAAAACTGGCCGTTTTTGCATGTTTTTGCTTAATATTACTTATAATCAGACACCTTAATTTGATAAGTTGAAGATATTTGCATTATCCAAAAAACTCCCGTTTTTGAATCTTTTTTAAGAAATGGAACAAACTTTAAAAACGGCCGTTTTTCCAAGTTTTGGTAAATATTACTCAGACTCGGAGGCAATAAATTTCTAGATTTGATAAACGGTTTATTTTCCCCAAAATGACGTTTTTCAAGCTTTTTTCAAGAAATCGCTTGAATCTCAAAACTGGCCGTTTTTGCATGTTTTTGCTTAATATTACTTAAACTCGGAGACCTTAATTTGATAATTTGAAGATATTTGCATTATCTAAAAAACACCCCTTTTTCAATCTTTTTTAGGTAATGGATCAAACCTTAAAATCGGCCGTTTTTCCAGGTTTTGGTTAATATTACTTAGATTCGAGAGCAATAACTTGTAAGGTTTGAAAAACGGTTTATTTTACCAAAATTGACGTTTTTAAAGCTTTTTTTAAGAAATCGATCGAGTCTAAAAACTGGCCGTTTTTGCATGTTTTTGCTTAATATTACTTATAATCAGACACCTTAATTTGATAAGTTGCAGATATTTGCATTATCCAAAAAACTCCCGTTTTTTAATCTTTTTTAAGAAATGGATCAAACCTCAAAAACGGCCGTTCTTCCAGGTTTTGGTTAATATTACTTGGATTAGAGAGCAATAAATTGCTAGGTTTAAAAAACGGTTTATTTTCTCAAAACTGACGTTTTTTAAGCTTTTTTCAAGAAATCGCTCGAATCTCAAAACTGGCCGTTTTTGCATGTTTTTGCTTAATATTACTTATACTCAGAGACCTTAAGTTAATAAAATGAATATATTTGCATTATCCAAAAAAAACACCCCTTTTTCAATCTTTTTTAGGAAATGGATCAAACCCTAAAAACGGCCGCTTTTTCAGGTTTTGGTTAATATTACTTGGATTCGAGAGCAATAACTTGCAAGGTTTGAAAAATAGTTTATTTTCCTAAACCTGAGGTTTTTCAAGCTTTTTTTAAAAAAATTCATCGAATCTCAAAACTAGCCGTTTTTGCATGTTTTTGCTTAATATTACTTATAATCAGACACCTTAGTTTGATAAGTTGAAGATATTTACATTATCCAAAATAACTCCCGTTTTTGAATCTTTTTTAAGAAATGGAACAAACCTTAAAAACGGCCGTTTTTCCAGGTTTTGGTTAATATTACTCAGACTCGAAGGCAATAAATTTCTAGATTTGATAAACGGTTTATTTTCCCCAAAATGACGTTTTTCAAGCTTTTTTCAAGAAATCGCTCGAATCTCAAAACTGGCCGTTTTTGCATGTTTTTGGTTAATATTACTTAAACTCGGAGACCTTAATTTGATAATTTGAAGATATTTGCATTATCCAAAAAACACCCATTTTTCAATATTTTTTAGGTAATGGTTCAAACCTTAAAATCGGCCGTTTTTCCAGGTTTTGGTTAATTTTACTTAGATTCGAGAGCAAGAAATTGCTAGGTTTGAAAAACTGTTTATTTTCTCAAATCTGACGTTTTTCAAGCTTTTTTTATGAAATCAATCGAATCTCAAAACTGGCCGTTTTTGCATGTTTTTGCTTAATATTACTTATAATCAGACACCTTAGTTTAATAAGTTGAAGATATTTGCATTATCCAAAAAACTTCCGTTTTCAATCTTTCTTAGGAAATGGAGCAAATCTAAAAAACGGCCGTTCTTCCAGGTTTTGGTTAATATTACTTGGATTCGAGAGCAATAACTTGCAAGGTTTGAAAAATGGTTTATTTTCCCAAAACACGTTTTTCAAGCTTTTTTTAAGAAATTGATCGAATCTCAAACCTAGCCGTTTTTGCATGTTTTTGCTGAATATTACTTAAACTCGGAGACCTTATTTTAATAATTTGAAGATATTTGCAAAACCCAAAAAACTCTCGTTTTTCAATCTTTTTTTAGGTGATGGATCAAACCTCAAAAACGGCCGTTCTTTTAGGTTTTGGTTAATATTACTTGAAGTAGAGAGCAATAAATTGCTAGGTTTGAAAAACGGTTTATTTTCTCAAAACTGACGTTTTTGAAGCTTTTTTCAAGAAATTGATCGAATCTCAAAACTAGCAGTTTTTGCATGTTTTGCCTAATATTACTTAAACTCGGAGACCTTATTTTGATAATTTGAAGATATTTGCATTATCCAAAAAACTCTCGTTTTTTAATCTTTTTTTAGGTGATGGATCAAACCTCAAAAACAGCCGTTCTTCAGGTTTTGGTTAATATTACTTGGATTAGAGAGCAATAAATCGCTAGGTTTGAAAAACGGTTTATTTTCTCAAAACTGAACTTTTTGAAGCTTTTTTTAAGAAATCGATCGAAACTCAAAACTGGCCGTTTCTGCATGTTTTTGCTTAATATGACTTATAATCAGACACCTAAATTTGATAAGTTGAAGATATTTGCATTATCCCAAAACCTTTTGTTTTTCAATCTTTCTTAGGAAATGGATCAAACCTTAAAAACGGCTGTTTTTCCAGGGTTTGGTTAATATTACTTGGATTCGAGAGCAATAACCTAAAAGGTTTGAAAAACGGTTTATTTTCCCAAAACTGACGTTTTCAAGGCTTTTTTTAGGAAATCGATCGAATCTCAAAACCGGCCGTTTTTGCGTGTTTTTGCTAAATATGACTTATAATCAGACACCTTAATTTGATAAGTTGAAGATATTTGCATAATCCAAAAAACTCCCGTTTTCAATCTTTTTTAAGAAATGGATCAAACCTAAAAAACAGGCGATTTTCAAGGGTTTGGATATATTACTAAGATTCGAGAGCAATAACTTGCAAGGTTTGAAAAACGGTTAATTTTCCCAAAACTGACGTTTTTGAAGCTTTTTTTCAAGAAATCGATCAAATCTCAAAACCGTCCGTTTTGCATGTTTTTGCTTAATATGACTTATAATCAGACACCTTAATTTGATAAGTTGAAGATATTTGCATTATCCAAAAAACCCCCGTTTTTCAATCTTTTTTAGGAATGGATCAAACCTTAAAAACGGCCGTTTTTACAGGTTTTGGTTAATATTACTCAGACTCGAAGGCAATAAATTTCTAGATTTGATAAACGGTTTATTTTCCCCAAAATGACGTTTTTCAAGCTTTTTTCAAGAAATCGCTCGAATCTCAATACTGGCCGTTTTTGCATGTTTTTGCTTAATATTATTTAAACTCGGAGACCTTAATTTGATAGTTTGAAGATATTTGCATTATCCAAAAAACAGCCATTTCTCAATCTTTTTTAGGTTATGGATCAAACATTAAAATCGGCCGTTTTTCCAGGTTTTGGTTAATATTACTTAGATTCGAGAGCAATAACCTGCTAAGTTTGAAAAACGGTTTATTTTACCAAAATTGATGTTTTTCAAGCTTTTTTTAAGAAATCGATCAAGTCTCAAAACTGGCCGTTTTTGCATGTTTTTGCTTAATATTACTTATAATCAGACACCTTAATTTGATAAGTTGAAGATATTTGCATTATCCAAAAAACTCCCGTTTTTGAATCTTTTTTAAGAAATGGAACAAACTTTAAAAACGGCCGTTTTTCCAAGTTTTGGTAAATATTACTCAGACTCGAAAGCAATAAATTTCTAGATTTGATAAACGGTTTATTTTCCCCAAAATGACGTTTTTCAAGCTTTTTTCAAGAAATCGCTTGAATCTCAAAACTGGCCGTTTTTGCATGTTTTTGCTTAATATTACTTAAACTCGGAGACCTTAATTTGATAATTTGAAGATATTTGCATTATCTAAAAAACACCCCTTTTTCAATCTTATTTAGGTAATGGATCAAACCTTAAAATCGGCCGTTTTTCCAGGTTTTGGTTAATATTACTTAGATTCGAGAGCAATAACTTGTAAGGTTTGAAAAACGGTTTATTTTACCAAAATTGACGTTTTTAAAGCTTTTTTTAAGAAATCGATCGAGTCTAAAAACTGGCCGTTTTTGCATGTTTTTGCTTAATATTACTTATAATCAGACACCTTAATTTGATAAGTTGCAGATATTTGCATTATCCAAAAAACTCCCGTTTTTTAATCTTTTTTAAGAAATGGATCAAACCTCAAAAACGGCCGTTCTTCCAGGTTTTGGTTAATATTACTTGGATTAGAGAGCAATAAATTGCTAGGTTTAAAAAAACGGTTTATTTTCTCAAAACTGACGTTTTTCAAGCTTTTTTCAAGAAATCGCTCGAATCTCAAAACTGCCGTTTTTGCATGTTTTTGCTTAATATTACTTATACTCAGAGACCTTAATTTAATAAAATGAATATATTTGCATTATCCAAAAAAACTCCTGTTTTTCAATCTTTTTTTAGGAAATGGATCAAACCCTAAAAACGGCCGTTTTTTCAGGTTTTGGTTAATATTACTTGGATTCGAGAGCAATAACCTGCAAGGTTTGAAAAACGGTTTATTTTTCCAAAACTGACGTTTTTAAAGCTTTTTTCAAGAAATCGATCGAATCTCAAAACTGTCCGTTTTTGCATGTTTTTGCTTAATATTACTTATAATCAGACACCTTAATTTGATAAGTTGAAGATATTTGCATTATCCAAAAAACTCCCGTTTTTCAATCTTTTTTAAGAAAATGAATCAAACCTTAAAAACAGGCGTTTTTCCAGGTTTTGGTTAATATTACTTAGATTCGAAGGCAATAACTTGCTAAGTTTGAAAAACGGTTTATTTTCCCAAATCTGACGTTTTTCAAGCTTTATTTAAGAAATCAATCGAATCTCAAAACTGGCCGTTTTTGCATGTTTTTGCTTAATATGACTTATAATCAGACACCTTAATTTGATAAGTTGAAGATATTTGCATTATCCAAAAAACTCTCGTTTTTTAAATCTTTTTTAGGAATGGATCAAACCTTAAAAACGGCCGTTTTTCCAGGTTTTGGTTAATATTACTTGGATTCGAGAGCAATAACTTGCAAGGTTTGAAAAATAGTTTATTTTCCTAAAACTGAGGTTTTCAAGCTTTTTTTTAAAAAATTGATCGAATCTCAAAACTAGCCGTTTTGCATGTTTTTGCTTAATATTACTTATAATCAGACACCTTAGTTTGATAAGTTGAAGATATTTACATTATCCAAAAAAACTCCCGTTTTTTAATCTTTTTTAAGAAATGGAACAAACCTTAAAAACGGCCGTTTTTCCAGGTTTTGGTTATATTACTCAGACTCGAAGGCAATAAATTTCTAGATTTGATAAACGGTTTATTTTCCCAAAATGACGTTTTTCAAGCTTTTTCAAGAAATCGCTCGAATCTCAAAACTGGCCGTTTTTGCATGTTTTTGGTTAATATTACTTAAACCCGGAGACCTTAATTTGATAATTTGAAGATATTTGCATTATCCAAAAAACACCCATTTTTCAATATTTTTTAGGTAATGGTTCAAACCTTAAAATCGGCCGTTTTTCCAGGTTTTGGTTAATTTTACTTAGATTCGAGAGCAAGAAATTGCTAGGTTTGAAAAACTGTTTATTTTCCGAAAATCTGACGTTTTTCAAGCTTTTTTTATGAAATCAATCGAATCTCAAAACTGGCCGTTTTTGCATGTTTTTGCTTAATATTACTTATAATCAGACACCTTAGTTTGATAAGTTGAAGATATTTGCATTATCCAAAAAACTTCCGTTTTCAATCTTTCTTAGGAAATGGAGCAAACCTAAAAAACGGCCGTTCTTCCAGGTTTTGGTTAATATTACTTGGATTCGAGAGCAATAACTTGCAAGGTTTGAAAAATGGTTTATTTTCCCAAAACACGTTTTTCAAGCTTTTTTTAAGAAATTGATCGAATCTCAAACCTAGCCGTTTTTGCATGTTTTTGCTTAATATTACTTAAACTCGGAGACCTTATTTTAATAATTTGAAGATATTTGCAAAACCCAAAAAACTCTCGTTTTTCAATCTTTTTTTAGGTGATGGATCAAACCTCAAAAACGGCCGTTCTTTTAGGTTTTGTTTAATATTACTTGAAGTAGAGAGCAATAAATTGCTAGATTTGAAAAACGGTTTATTTTCTCAAAACTGACGTTTTTGAAGCTTTTTTCAAGAAATTGATCGAATCTCAAAACTAGCAGTTTTTGCATGTTTTGCCTAATATTACTTAAACTCGGAGACCTTATTTTGATAATTTGAAGATATTTGCATTATCCAAAAAACTCTCGTTTTCAATCTTTTTTTAGGTGATGGATCAAACCTCAAAAACAGCCGTTCTTCAGGTTTTGGTTAATATTACTTGGATTAGAGAGCAATAAATCGCTAGGTTTGAAAAACGGTTTATTTTCTCAAAACTGAACTTTTTGAAGCTTTTTTTTAAGAAATCGATCGAAACTCAAAACTGGCCGTTTCTGCATGTTTTTGCTTAATATGACTTATAATCAGACACCTAAATTTGATAAGTTGAAGATATTTGCATTATCCCAAAACCTTTTGTTTTTCAATCTTTCTTAGGAAATGGATCAACCTTAAAAACGGCTGTTTTTCCAGGGTTTGGTTAATATTACTTGGATTCGAGAGCAATAACCTAAAAGGTTTGAAAAACGTTTATTTTCCCAAAACTGACGTTTTCAAGGCTTTTTTTAGGAAATCGATCGAATCTCAAAACCGGCCGTTTTTGCGTGTTTTTTGCTTAATATGACTTATAATCAGACACCTTAATTTTATAAGTTGAAGATATTTGCATAATCCAAAAAACTCCCGTTTTTCAATCTTTTTTAAGAAATGGATCAAACCTAAAAAACAGGCGATTTTCCAGGGTTTGGATATATTACTAAGATTCGAGAGCAATAACTTGCAAGGTTTGAAAATCGGTTAATTTTCCCAAAACTGACGTTTTTGAAGCTTTTTTTCAAGAAATCGATCAAATCTCAAAACCGTCCGTTTTTGCATGTTTTTGCTTAATATGACTTATAATCAGACACCTTAATTTGATAAGTTGAAGATATTTGCATTATCCAAAAAACTCCCGTTTTTCAATCTTTTTAAAGAAATGAATCAAACCTTAAAAACAGGCGTTTTTCCAGGTTTTGGTTAATATTACTTAGATTCGAAGGCAATAACTTGCTAAGTTTGAAAAACGGTTTATTTTCCCAAATCTGACGTTTTTCAAGCTTTTTTTAAGAAATCAATCGAATCTCAAAACTGGCCGTTTTTGCATGTTTTTGCTTAATATGACTTATAATCAGACACCTTAATTTGATAAGTTGAAGATATTTGCATTATCCAAAAAACTCTCGTTTTCAAATCTTTTTTAGGAATGGATCAAACCTTAAAAACGGCCGTTTTTCCAGGTTTTGGTTAATATTACTTGGATTCGAGAGCAATAACTTGCAAGGTTTGAAAAATAGTTTATTTTCCTAAACCTGAGGTTTTTCAAGCTTTTTTTAAAAAAATTCATCGAATCTCAAAACTAGCCGTTTTTGCATGTTTTTGCTTAATATTACTTATAATCAGACACCTTAGTTTGATAAGTTGAAGATATTTACATTATCCAAAATAACTCCCGTTTTTGAATCTTTTTTAAGAAATGGAACAAACCTTAAAAACGGCCGTTTTTCCAGGTTTTGGTTAATATTACTCAGACTCGAAGGCAATAAATTTCTAGATTTGATAAACGGTTTATTTTCCCCAAAATGACGTTTTTCAAGCTTTTTTCAAGAAATCGCTCGAATCTCAAAACTGGCCGTTTTTGCATGTTTTTGGTTAATATTACTTAAACTCGGAGACCTTAATTTGATAATTTGAAGATATTTGCATTATCCAAAAAACACCCATTTTTCAATATTTTTTAGGTAATGGTTCAAACCTTAAAATCGGCCGTTTTTCCAGGTTTTGGTTAATTTTACTTAGATTCGAGAGCAAGAAATTGCTAGGTTTGAAAAACTGTTTATTTTCTCAAATCTGACGTTTTTCAAGCTTTTTTTATGAAATCAATCGAATCTCAAAACTGGCCGTTTTTGCATGTTTTTGCTTAATATTACTTATAATCAGACACCTTAGTTTAATAAGTTGAAGATATTTGCATTATCCAAAAAACTTCCGTTTTCAATCTTTCTTAGGAAATGGAGCAAATCTAAAAAACGGCCGTTCTTCCAGGTTTTGGTTAATATTACTTGGATTCGAGAGCAATAACTTGCAAGGTTTGAAAAATGGTTTATTTTCCCAAAACACGTTTTTCAAGCTTTTTTTAAGAAATTGATCGAATCTCAAACCTAGCCGTTTTTGCATGTTTTTGCTGAATATTACTTAAACTCGGAGACCTTATTTTAATAATTTGAAGATATTTGCAAAACCCCAAAAACTCTCGTTTTTCAATCTTTTTTTAGGTGATGGATCAAACCTCAAAAACGGCCGTTCTTTTAGGTTTTGGTTAATATTACTTGAAGTAGAGAGCAATAAATTGCTAGGTTTGAAAAACGGTTTATTTTCTCAAAACTGACGTTTTTGAAGCTTTTTTCAAGAAATTGATCGAATCTCAAAACTAGCAGTTTTTGCATGTTTTGCCTAATATTACTTAAACTCGGAGACCTTATTTTGATAATTTGAAGATATTTGCATTATCCAAAAAACTCTCGTTTTTCAATCTTTTTTTAGGTGATGGATCAAACCTCAAAAACAGCCGTTCTTCAGGTTTTGGTTAATATTACTTGGATTAGAGAGCAATAAATCGCTAGGTTTGAAAAACGGTTTATTTTCTCAAAACTGAACTTTTTGAAGCTTTTTTTAAGAAATCGATCGAAACTCAAAACTGGCCGTTTCTGCATGTTTTTGCTTAATATGACTTATAATCAGACACCTAAATTTGATAAGTTGAAGATATTTGCATTATCCCAAAACCTTTTGTTTTTCAATCTTTCTTAGGAAATGGATCAAACCTTAAAAACGGCTGTTTTTCCAGGGTTTGGTTAATATTACTTGGATTCGAGAGCAATAACCTAAAAGGTTTGAAAAACGGTTTATTTTCCCAAAACTGACGTTTTCAAGGCTTTTTTTAGGAAATCGATCGAATCTCAAAACCGGCCGTTTTTGCGTGTTTTTGCTAAATATGACTTATAATCAGACACCTTAATTTGATAAGTTGAAGATATTTGCATAATCCAAAAAACTCCCGTTTTCAATCTTTTTTAAGAAATGGATCAAACCTAAAAAACAGGCGATTTTCAAGGGTTTGGATATATTACTAAGATTCGAGAGCAATAACTTGCAAGGTTTGAAAAACGGTTAATTTTCCCAAAACTGACGTTTTTGAAGCTTTTTTTCAAGAAATCGATCAAATCTCAAAACCGTCCGTTTTGCATGTTTTTGCTTAATATGACTTATAATCAGACACCTTAATTTGATAAGTTGAAGATATTTGCATTATCCAAAAAACCCCCGTTTTTCAATCTTTTTTAGGAATGGATCAAACCTTAAAAACGGCCGTTTTTACAGGTTTTGGTTAATATTACTCAGACTCGAAGGCAATAAATTTCTAGATTTAATAAACGGTTTATTTTCCCCAAAATGACGTTTTTCAAGCTTTTTTCAAGAAATCGCTCGAATCTCAATACTGGCCGTTTTTGCAGGTTTTTGCTTAATATTATTTAAACTCGGAGACCTTAATTTGATAGTTTGAAGATATTTGCATTATCCAAAAAACAGCCATTTCTCAATCTTTTTTAGGTTATGGATCAAACATTAAAATCGGCCGTTTTTCCAGGTTTTGGTTAATATTACTTAGATTCGAGAGCAATAACCTGCTAAGTTTGAAAAACGGTTAATTTACCAAAATTGATGTTTTTCAAGCTTTTTTTAAGAAATCGATCAAGTCTCAAAACTGGCCGTTTTTGCATGTTTTTGCTTAATATTACTTATAATCAGACACCTTAATTTGATAAGTTGAAGATATTTGCATTATCCAAAAAACTCCCGTTTTTGAATCTTTTTTAAGAAATGGAACAAACTTTAAAAACGGCCGTTTTTCCAAGTTTTGGTAAATATTACTCAGACTCGAAAGCAATAAATTTCTAGATTTGATAAACGGTTTATTTTCCCCAAAATGACGTTTTTCAAGCTTTTTTCAAGAAATCGCTTGAATCTCAAAACTGGCCGTTTTTGCATGTTTTTGCTTAATATTACTTAAACTCGGAGACCTTAATTTGATAATTTGAAGATATTTGCATTATCTAAAAAACACCCCTTTTTCAATCTTATTTAGGTAATGGATCAAACCTTAAAATCGGCCGTTTTTCCAGGTTTTGGTTAATATTACTTAGATTCGAGAGCAATAACTTGTAAGGTTTGAAAAACGGTTTATTTTACCAAAATTGACGTTTTTAAAGCTTTTTTTAAGAAATCGATCGAGTCTAAAAACTGGCCGTTTTTGCATGTTTTTGCTTAATATTACTTATAATCAGACACCTTAATTTGATAAGTTGCAGATATTTGCATTATCCAAAAAACTCCCGTTTTTTAATCTTTTTTAAGAAATGGATCAAACCTCAAAAACGGCCGTTCTTCCAGGTTTTGGTTAATATTACTTGGATTAGAGAGCAATAAATTGCTAGGTTTAAAAAACGGTTTATTTTCTCAAAACTGACGTTTTTCAAGCTTTTTTCAAGAAATCGCTCGAATCTCAAAACTGGCCGTTTTTGCATGTTTTTGCTTAATATTACTTATACTCAGAGACCTTAATTTAATAAAATGAATATATTTGCATTATCCAAAAAAACTCCTGTTTTTCAATCTTTTTTAGGAAATGGATCAAACCCTAAAAACGGCCGTTTTTTCAGGTTTTGGTTAATATTACTTGGATTCGAGAGCAATAACCTGCAAGGTTTGAAAAACGGTTTATTTTTCCAAAACTGACGTTTTTAAAGCTTTTTTCAAGAAATCGATCGAATCTCAAAACTGTCCGTTTTTGCATGTTTTTGCTTAATATTACTTATAATCAGACACCTTAATTTGATAAGTTGAAGATATTTGCATTATCCAAAAAACTCCCGTTTTTCAATTTTTTTTTAGAAATGAATCAAACCTTAAAAACAGGCGTTTTTCCAGGTTTTGGTTAATATTACTTAGATTCGAAGGCAATAACTTGCTAAGTTTGAAAAACGGTTTATTTTCCCAAATCTGACGTTTTTCAAGCTTTATTTAAGAAATCAATCGAATCTCAAAACTGGCCGTTTTTGCATGTTTTTGCTTAATATGACTTATAATCAGACACCTTAATTTGATAAGTTGAAGATATTTGCATTATCCAAAAAACTCTCGTTTTTAAATCTTTTTTAGGAATGGATCAAACCTTAAAAACGGCCGTTTTTCCAGGTTTTGGTTAATATTACTTGGATTCGAGAGCAATAACTTGCAAGGTTTGAAAAATAGTTTATTTTCCTAAAACTGAGGTTTTTCAAGCTTTTTTTTAAAAAATTGATCGAATCTCAAAACTAGCCGTTTTTGCATGTTTTTGCTTAATATTACTTATAATCAGACACCTTAGTTTGATAAGTTGAAGATATTTACATTATCCAAAAAAACTCCCGTTTTTTAATCTTTTTTAAGAAATGGAACAAACCTTAAAAACGGCCGTTTTTCCAGGTTTTGGTTAATATTACTCAGACTCGAAGGCAATAAATTTCTAGATTTGATAAACGGTTTATTTTCCCCAAAATGACGTTTTTCAAGCTTTTTTCAAGAAATCGCTCGAATCTCAAAACTGGCCGTTTTTGCATGTTTTTGGTTAATATTACTTAAACCCGGAGACCTTAATTTGATAATTTGAAGATATTTGCATTATCCAAAAAACACCCATTTTTCAATATTTTTTAGGTAATGGTTCAAACCTTAAAATCGGCCGTTTTTTCAGGTTTTGGTTAATTTTACTTAGATTCGAGAGCAAGAAATTGCTAGGTTTGAAAAACTGTTTATTTTCCGAAAATCTGACGTTTTTCAAGCTTTTTTTATGAAATCAATCGAATCTCAAAACTGGCCGTTTTTGCATGTTTTTGCTTAATATTACTTATAATCAGACACCTTAGTTTGATAAGTTGAAGATATTTGCATTATCCAAAAAACTTCCGTTTTCAATCTTTCTTAGGAAATGGAGCAAACCTAAAAAACGGCCGTTCTTCCAGGTTTTGGTTAATATTACTTGGATTCGAGAGCAATAACTTGCAAGGTTTGAAAAATGGTTTATTTTCCCAAAACACGTTTTTCAAGCTTTTTTTAAGAAATTGATCGAATCTCAAACCTAGCCGTTTTTGCATGTTTTTGCTTAATATTACTTAAACTCGGAGACCTTATTTTAATAATTTGAAGATATTTGCAAAACCCAAAAAACTCTCGTTTTTCAATCTTTTTTTAGGTGATGGATCAAACCTCAAAAACGGCCGTTCTTTTAGGTTTTGTTTAATATTACTTGAAGTAGAGAGCAATAAATTGCTAGATTTGAAAAACGGTTTATTTTCTCAAAACTGACGTTTTTGAAGCTTTTTTCAAGAAATTGATCGAATCTCAAAACTAGCAGTTTTTGCATGTTTTGCCTAATATTACTTAAACTCGGAGAACTTATTTTGATAATTTGAAGATATTTGCATTATCCAAAAAACTCTCGTTTTTCAATCTTTTTTTAGGTGATGGATCAAACCTCAAAAACAGCCGTTCTTCAGGTTTTGGTTAATATTACTTGGATTAGAGAGCAATAAATCGCTAGGTTTGAAAAACGGTTTATTTTCTCAAAACTGAACTTTTTGAAGCTTTTTTTAAGAAATCGATCGAAACTCAAAACTGGCCGTTTCTGCATGTTTTTGCTTAATATGACTTATAATCAGACACCTAAATTTGATAAGTTGAAGATATTTGCATTATCCCAAAACCTTTTGTTTTTCAATCTTTCTTAGGAAATGGATCAAACCTTAAAAACGGCTGTTTTTCCAGGGTTTGGTTAATATTACTTGGATTCGAGAGCAATAACCTAAAAGGTTTGAAAAACGGTTTATTTTCCCAAAACTGACGTTTTCAAGGCTTTTTTTAGGAAATCGATCGAATCTCAAAACCGGCCGTTTTTGCGTGTTTTTGCTTAATATGACTTATAATCAGACACCTTAATTTGATAAGTTGAAGATATTTGCATAATCCAAAAAACTCCCGTTTTTCAATCTTTTTTAAGAAATGGATCAAACCTAAAAAACAGGCGATTTTCCAGGGTTTGGATATATTACTAAGATTCGAGAGCAATAACTTGCAAGGTTTGAAAATCGGTTAATTTTCCCAAAACTGACGTTTTTGAAGCTTTTTTTCAAGAAATCGATCAAATCTCAAAACCGTCCGTTTTTGCATGTTTTTGCTTAATATGACTTATAATCAGACACCTTAATTTGATAAGTTGAAGATATTTGCATTATCCAAAAAACTCCCGTTTTTCAATCTTTTTTAGGAATGGATCAAACCTTGAAAACGGCCGTTTTTACAGGTTTTGGTTAATATTACTCAGACTCGAAGGCAATAAATTTCTAGATTTGATAAACGGTTTATTTTCCCCAAAATGACGTTTTTCAAGCTTTTTTCAAGAAATCGCTCGAATCTCAATACTGGCCGTTTTTGCAGGTTTTTGCTTAATATTATTTAAACTCGGAGACCTTAATTTGATAGTTTGAAGATATTTGCATTATCCAAAAAACAGCCATTTCTCGAACTTTTTTAGGTTATGGATCAAACATTAAAATCGGCCGTTTTTCCAGGTTTTGGTTAATATTACTTAGATTCGAGAGCAATAACCTGCTAAGTTTGAAAAACGGTTTATTTTACCAAAATTGATGTTTTTCAAGCTTTTTTTAAGAAATCGATCGAGTCTCAAAACTGGCCGTTTTTGCATGTTTTTGCTTAATATTACTTATAATCAGACACCTTAATTTGATAAGTTGAAGATATTTGCATTATCCAAAAAACTCTCGTTTTTTAATCTTTTTTAAGAAATGGATCAAACCTCAAAAACGGCCGTTCTTCCAGGTTTTGGTTAATATTACTTGGATTAGAGAGCAATAAAATGATTAGTTTGAAAAACGGTTTATTTTCCCAAATCTGACGTTTTTCAAGCTTTTTTTAAGAAATCGATCGAATCTCAAAACTGGCCGTTTCTGCATGTTTTTGCCTCATATTACTTATAATCAGACACCTTAATTTGATAAGTTGAAGATATTTGCATTATCCAAAAAACTTCTGTATTTCAATCATTCTTAGGAAATCGATCAAACCTTAAAAACGGCTGTTTTTCCAGGTTTTGGTTAATATTACTTGGATTCGAGAGCAATAACTTGCAAGTTTTGAAAAACGGTTTATTTTCCCAAAACTAACGTTTTTCAAGCATTTTTTAAGAAATTGATCGAATCTCAAACCTAGCCGTTTTTGCATGTTTTTGCTTAATATTACTTAAACTCGGAGACCTTATTTTGATAATTTAAAGATATTTGCATTATCCAAAAAACTCTCGTTGCTCAATCTTTTTTAAATGATGGATCAAACCTCAAAAACGGCCGTTGTTTCAGGTTTTCGTTAATATTACTTGGAGTAGAGAGCAATAAATTGCTAGGTTTGAAAAACGGTTTATTTTCTAAAAACTGACGTTTTTCAAGCTTTTTTCAAGAAATCGATCGAATCTCAAAATTGGCCGTTTTTGCATGTTTTTGCTTAATATGACTTATAATCAGACACCTTAATTTGATAATTTGAAGATATTTGCATTATCCAAAAAACTTCGGTTTTCAATCTTTTTTAGGAAATGGATCAAACCTTAAAAACAGCCGTTTTTCCATGTTTTGGTTAATATTACTTGGATTCGAGAGCAATAATTTGCTAGGTTTGAAAAACGGTTTATTTTCCCAAACCGACGTTTTTCAAGCTTTTTTTAAGAAATTGATCAAATCTCAAATCTAGCCGTTTTTGCATGTTTTTGCTTATTATTACTTATAATCAGACACCTTAATTTTATAGGTTGAAGATATTTGCATTATCCCCAAAACTCCTATTTTTTAATCTTTCTTAGAAAATGGATCAAACCTTAAAAACGGCCGTTTTTCCAGGTTAGATTCGTGAGCAATAACTTGCAAGGTTTGAAAAACGGTTTATTTTTCCAAAATTGACGTTTTTCAAGCTTTTTTAAAGAAATTGATCGAATCTAAAAAGTAGTGGTTTTTGCATGTTTTTGATTAATATTACTTATAATCAGACACCTTAATTTGATTAGTTGAAGATATTTGCATTATCCAAAAAACTCCCGTTTTTCAATTTTTTTCAGGAAATGGATCAAACCTTTAAAACGGCTGTTTTTTTGAGGTTTTGGTTAATATTCCTTGGATTCGAGAGCAATAACTTGCAAGGTTTGAAAAACAGTTTATTTTACCAAAACTGACGTTTTTGAAGCTTTTTTCAAGAAATCGATCGAATCTGGAAAAAGGCCGTTTTGGCCTGTTTTTGCTGAATATTACGTATAATCACACATCTTAATTTGATAGGTTGAAGTTATTTGCAATATCCAAAAAACTCCCGTTTTCAATCTTTTTTAAAAAATGGATCAAACCTTAAAAACGGCCGTTTTTCCAGGTTTTGGTTAATATTACCTGCATTCGAGAGCAATAAATGGCAAGGTTTGAAAAACGGTTTATTTTCCCAAAACTGACGTTTTCCAAGCTTTTTTCAAGAAATCGATCGAATCTCAAACCGGCCGTTTTTGCATATTTTTGCTTAATATTACTTATTATCAGACACCTTAATTTGATAGGTTGAAGATATTTGCAATATCCAAAAAACTCACGTTTTTCAATCATTTTTAAGAAATGGATCAAACCTTAAAAACGGCCGTTCTTCCAGGTTTTGGTTTATATTACTTGGATTTGAGAGCAATAAATTGCTAGGTTTAAAAAACAGTTTATTTTCTCAAATCTGATGTTTTTGAAGCTTTTTTTAAGAAATCGATCGAATCTCAAAACTGGCCGTTTTTTCCTGTTTTTGCTTAATATTACTAATACTCAGAGACCTTAATTTGATAAAATGAAGATATTTGCATTATCCAAAAAACTCCTGTTTTTCAATCTTTTTTAGGAAATGGATCAAACCTTAAAAACGGCTGTTTTTTTAGGTTTTGGTAAATATTACTTGGATTCGAGAGCAATAACCTGCAAGGTTTGAAAAACGGTTTATTTTTCCAAAACTGACGTTTTTGAAGCTTTTTTCAAGAAATCGATCGAATCTCACAACTGGCCGTTTTTGCATGTTTTTGCTTAATATTACTTCTAATCAGACACCTTAATTTGATAGGTTGAAGATATTTGCATTATCCAAAAAAACTCCCGTTTTTCAATCTTTTTTAAGAAATAGATCAAACCTTAAAAACGGCCAATTTTGCAGGTTTTGGTTAATATTACTTAGATTCGAGAGCAATAAATTGCTAGGTTTGAAAAACGGTTTATTTTTTCAAAAATTGACGTTTCTGAAGCTTTTTTGAAGAAATCGATCGAATCTTAAAACTGGCCGTTTTTGCATGTTTTTGTTAATATTACTTATAATCAGACACCTTAATTTGAGAAGCTCAAGATATTTGCATTATCCAAAAAACTCCCGTTTTTCATTCTTTTTTAAGAAATGGATCAAACCTTAAAAACGGCCGTTTTTCCAGGTTTTGTTTAATATTACCTAAATTCGAGAGCAATAAATTGCTAGGTTTGAAAAACGGTTTATTTTCCCAAAATTGACGTTTTTGAAGCTTTTTTCAAGAAATCGATCGAATCTTAAAACTGGCCGTTTTTGGTGATTTTGCTTAATATTACTTATAATCAGACACCTTAGTTTGATAAGTTGAAGATATTTGCATTATCCAAAAAACTCTCCTTCTTCAATCTTCTTTGGGAAATGTATCAAACCTTAAAAACTGCCATTTTTCCAGGTTTTGGTTAATATTACTTGGAATCGAGAGCAATAACTTGCAAAGTTTGAAAAACGGTGTATTTTCCAAAAACTGATGTTTTTGAAGTTTTTTAAAAAAATCGATCGAATCTCAAAACTGGCCGTTTTTGCATGTTTTTGCTTAATATGACTTATAATCAGACACCTTAATTTGATAAGTTGAAGATATTTGCATTATATAAAAAACTCACGTTTATTAATCTTTTTTAGAAATGAATCAAACCTTAAAAACGGCCGTTTTTCTAGGTTTTGGTTCATATTACTTACATTCGAGAGCAATAAATTGCTAGGTTTGATAAACGGTTTATTTTCTTAAAACTGACGTTTTTCAAGCTTTTTTCAAGAAATCGATCGAATCTCAAAACTGGCCGTTTTTGCATGTTTTTGCTAAATATTACTTAAACTCGGAGACCTCAATTTGATAATTTGTAGATATTTGCATTATCCAAAAAAAACTTCGGTTTTTCAATCTTTTGAAATTACTTATAATCAGACACCTTAATTTGATAAGTTAAAGATATTTGAATTATTAAAAAAACCCGTTTTTTAATCTTTTTTAAAAAATGCATCAAACCTTTAAAACGGCCGTTCTTCAAGGTTTTGGTTAATATTACTTGGATTCGAGAGCAATAAATTGCGTGGTCTGAAAAACGGTTTATTTTCTCAAATCTGACGTTTTTCAAGCTTTTTTTTAAGAATTCGATCGAATCTCAAAACTGGCTGTTTTTGCATGTTTTTGCTTAATATTACTTATAATCAGACACCTTAATTCGATAAGTTGAAGATATTTGCATTATCCAACAAACTCCCGTTTTTCAAATTTTTTTAGGAAATGGATCAAACCTTAAAAACGGCCGTTTTTTGAGGTTTTGGTTAATATTCCTTGGATTCGAGAGCAATAACTTGTAAGGGTTGAAAAACGGTTTTTTTTTCCTAAAACTGACGTTTTTGAAGCTTTTTTCAAGAAATCGATCGAATCTAAAAACTGGCCGTTTTGGCATGTTTTTGCTTAATATTACTTATACTCGGAGACCCTAATTTAATAAGTTTGAAGAAATTTCCATTATCCAAAAAACACCGGTTTTTCAATCTTTTTTAGAAATGGATCAAACCTTAAAAACGGCCGTTTTTCCAGGTTTTGGTTAATATTACTTAGATTCGAGAGCAATAAATTGCTAGGTTTGAAAAACAGTTAATTTTCCCAAAATTGACGTTTTTCAAGGTTTTTTCAAGAAATCGATCGAATCTCAAAACTGGCCGTTTTTGCATGTTTTTGCAAAATATTACTTATACTCGGAGACCTTAATTTAATAAGTTTTAAGAAATTTACATTATCCAAAAAACTTCCGTTTTTCAAACTTTTTAAAGAAATGGATCAAACCTTAAAAACAGCCGTTCTTCCAGATTTTGTTTAATATTACTTGGATTCGAGAGCAATAACTTGCTAGGTTTGAAAAACGGTTTATTTTTCCAAAACTGATGTTTTTCAAGCTTTTTTCAAGATTCAATCGAATCTCAAAACTGGCCGTTTTTGCATGTTTTTGCCTAATAATACATATACTCGGAGACCTTAATTTAATAAGTTTAAAGAAATTGGCATTATACAAAAAACTGCCGTTTTTTAATCTTTTTAGGAAATGGATCAAACCTTAAAAACGGCCGTTTTTCCAGGTTTTGGTTAATATTACATAGATTCGAGAGCAATAACCTGCTAGGTTTGAAAAACGGTTTATTTTCCCAAATCTGACGTTTTTCAAGCTTTTTTTAAAAAATCGATCGAATCTCAAAACTGGCCGTTTTTGCATGTTTTTGCCTAATATATTAGATATACTCGGAGACCTTACTTTGATATGTTGAAGATATTTGAATTTTCCAAAAAACTACCGTTTTTCAATCTTTTTAAGAAATGGATCAAACCTCAAAAACGGCCTTTCTTCCAGGTGTTGGTTAATATTACTTGAATTAGAGAGCAATAAATTGCTAGGTTTAAAAAACGGTTTATTTTCTCAAAACTGACGTTTTTCAAGTTTTTTTCAAGAAATCGATCAAATTTCAAATCTTGCCGTTTTTGCATGTTTTTGCTTAATATTAATAATAATCAGACACCTGAATTTGATAAGTTGAAGATATTTGCATTATCCAAAAAACTACCGTTTTTCAATCATTTTTAAGAAATGGATCAAACTTTAAAAACGGCCGTTTTTCCAGGTTCTGGTTAATATTACATAAATTCGAGAGCAATAACTTGCTAAGTTTGAAAAACGGTATATTTTCTAAAACCGACGTTTTTCAAGCTTTTTATGAAAAACCGATCGAATCTAAAAACCAGCCGTTTTTGCATGTTTTTGCTTAATATTACTTATAATCGGAGACCCTAATTTAATAAGTTTGAAGAAATTTACATTATCCAAAAAACACCGGTTTTTCAATCTTTTTTAGAAGTGGATCAAACCTTAAAAACGGCCGTTTTTCCAGTTTCGGTTAATATTACCTAGATTCGAGAGCAATAACTTGCTAAGTTTAAAAAACGGTTTATTTTCCCAAAGCTGACGTTTTTCAAGTTTTTTTTAAGAAATCTATCGAATGAAAAACTAGCAGTTTTTACATGTTTTTGCTTAATATAACTTATAATCAGACACCTTAATTTGATAGGTTAAGGATATTTGCATTATCTAAAAAACTCACCTTTTTCAATCTTTTTTAGAAATGGATCAATCCTTAAAAACGGCCGTTTTTCCAGGTTTCGGTTTATTATTACTTAGATTCGAGAGCAATAAATTGCTAGGTTTGAAAAACGGTTAATTTTCCCAAAACTGACGTTTTTCAAGGTTTTTTTAAAAAATTTATCGAATCTCAAAACTAGCCGTTTTTGCGGGTTTTTGCCTAATATTACTTATAATCAGACACCTTAATTTGATAAGTTGAAGATATTTGAATTATCCAAAAAACTCCCGTTTTTCAATCTTTTTTAGGAAATGGATCAAACCTTAAAAACGGCCGTTTTTTAAGGTTTTGGTTTATATTACTTGGATTCGAGAGCAATAACTTTCTAAGTTTGCAAAACGGTTGTTCCCCAAACTGACGTTTTTAAAGCTTTTTTTAAGAAATTGATCGAATCTCAAAACTAGCCTTTTGGAATGTTTTTGCTTAATATTCCTTATAATCAGACACCTTAATTTTATAAGTTGAAGATATTTGCATTATCTAAAAAACTCCCGTTTTTTAATCTTTTTTAAGAAATGGAACAAACAGACACCTTAATTTGATAAATTCAAGATATTTGCATTATGTAAAAAACTCTTGTTTTTTAATCTTTTTTAAGTAATGGAACAAACTTTAAAAACGGCCGTTTTTCCAGGTTTTGGTTAATATTACTTGGATTCGATAGTAATAACTTTCTAATTTTGCAAAACGGTTTATTTTCTCCAAACTGACGTTTTTAAAGCTTTTTTTAAGAAATTGATCGAATCTCAAAACTAGCCGTTTTTGCATGTTTTTGCTTAATATTACTTATAATCAGACACCTTAATTTGATAAGTTGAAGATATTTGCATTATCCAAAAAACTCCCGTTTTTTAATCTTTTTTAAGAAATGGAACAAACTTTAAAAACGGCCGTTTTTCCAGGTTTTGGTTAATATTCCTTGGATTCGAGAGCAATAACTTGCAAGGTTTGAAAAACGGTTTATTTTCCCAAAAGTGACGTTTTCCAAGCTTTTTTTAGGAAATCGATGGAATCTCAAAACTATCTGTTTTTGCATGTTTTTGCTTAATATTACTTAAACTCGGAGACCTTAATTTGATAATTTGAAGATATTTGCATTATCCAAAAAACTCCAGTTTTTTAATCTTTTAAGGTATTGGATCAAACTTTAAAAGCGGCCGTTTTTCCAGGTTTTGGTTAATATTACTTAGATTCGAGAGCAATAACTTGCTAAGTTTGAAAAACGGTTTATTTTCCCAAATCTGACGTTTTTTAAGCTTTTTTAAAGAAATCAATCGAATCTCTAAAGAGGCCGTTTTTGGTGGTTTTTGCTTAATATTACTTATACTCAGAGACCTTAATTTGATAAGTTGAAGATATTTGCATTATTCAAAATCTCCAGTTTTCAATCTTTTTTAGGAAATGGATCAAACCTTAAAAAACGGCCGTTTTTCCAGGTTTTGGTTATTTTTACTTGGATTCGAAAGCAATAACTTGCAAGGTTTGAAAAACGGTTTATTTTCCCGAAACTGACGTTTTCCAAGCTTTTTTTAGGAAATCGATCGAATCTTCAAAACTTGCCGTTTTTGCATGTTTTGGCTTAATATTACTTAAACTCGGAGACCTTAATTAGATAAATTGAAGATATTTGCATTATCCAAAAAAACTCTCGTTTTTCAATCTTTTTTAGGTAATGGATCAAACCTCAAAAATGGCATATTTTCTAGGTTTTGGTTAATATTACTTGGATTCGAGAGCAATAACTTTCTAAGTTTGCAAAACGGTTTATTTTCCCCAAAGTGACGTTTTTAAAGCTTTTTTTAAGAAATTGTTAGAATCTCAAAACTAGCCGTTTCTGCAAGTTTTTGCTTAATATTACTTATAATCAGACACCTTAATTTGATAAGTTGAAGATATTTGCATTATCCAAAAACTCCCGTTTTTCAATCTTTCTTAGGAAATGGATCAAACCTTAAAAACGGCCGTTTTTCCAGGTTTTGGTTAATATTACTTGGATTCGAGAGCAATAACTTGCAAGGTTTGAAAAACGGTTTATTTTCCCAAATCTGACGTTTTTGAAGCTTTTTTCAAGAAATCGATAGAATCTCAAAACTGGCCGTTTTCGCATGTTTTTGCTTAATATAATCTATCCTCAGAGACCTTAATTTGATAAGTTGAAGATATTTGCATTATCCAAAAAACTCATGTGCTTCAATCTTTTATAAGAAATGGTTCAAACCTTAAAAACGGCCGATTTTCCAGGTTTTGGTTAATATTAATTAGATTCGAGTGCAATAAAATTCTAGGATTGAAAAACGGTTTTTTTTCACAAAATTGACGTTTTTCAAGCTTTTTTTAAGAAATCGTTCAAATCTAAAACTGGCCGTTTTTGGTGGTTTTTGCTTAATATTACTTATAATCAGACACCTTAATTTGATAATTTAAAGATATTTGCATTATCCAAAAAACTCTCGTTTTTTAATCTTCTTTGGGAAATGAATCAAACCTTAAAAACTGCCAGTTTTCCAGGTTTTGGGTAATATTATTTGGATTTGAGAGCAATAACTTGCAAGGTTTGAAAAACGGTTTATTTTCCCAAAACTGACGTTTTTGAAGATTTTTTCAAGAAATCGATCGAATCTCAAAACCGGCCGTTTTTGCATGTTTTTGCTTAATATGACTTATAATCAGAAACCTTAATTTGATAAATTGAAGATATTTGCATTATGTAAAAAACTCCCGTTTTTTAATCTTTTTTAAGTAATGGAACAAACTTTAAAAACGGCCGTTTTTCCAGGTTTTGGTTAATATTACTTAGATTCGATAGTAATAACTTGCAAGGTTTAAAAAACGGTTTATTTTCCTTAAACTGACGTTTTTGAAGCTTTTTTCAAGAAATCGCTCGAATCTCAAAACTGCCTGTTTTTGCATGTTTTTGCTAAATATTACTTATACTCGGAGACCTTAATTTGATAATTTGAAGATATTTGCTCATCCAAAAAACTCCGGTTTATTAATCTTTGTAGGTATTGGATCAAACTTTAAAAACGGCTGTTTTTCCAGGTTTTGGTTAATATTACTTAGATTCGAGAGCAATAACTTGCTAAGTTTGAAAAACGGTTTATTTTCTCAAATCTGACGTTTTTCAAGCTTTTTTTAAGAAATCAATCGAATCTCTAAACTGGCCGTTTTTGGTGGTTTTTGCTTAATATTACATATACTCAGAGACCTTAATTTGATAAGTTGAAGATATTTGCATTATTCAAAATCTCCAGTTTTCAATCTTTTTTAGGAAATGGATCAAACCTTAAAAAACGGCCGTTTTTCCAGGTTTTGGTTATTTTTACTTGGATTCGAAAGCAATAACTTGCAAGGTTTGAAAAACGGTTTATTTTCCCGAAACTGACGTTTTCCAAGCTTTTTTTAGGAAATCGATCGAATCTTCAAAACTTGCCGTTTTTGCATGTTTTGGCTTAATATTACTTAAACTCGGAGACCTTAATTAGATAAATTGAAGATATTTGCATTATCCAAAAAAACCCTCGTTTTTCAATCTTTTTTAGGTAATGGATCAAACCTCAAAAATGGCATATTTTCTAGGTTTTGGTTAATATTACTTGGATTCGAGAGCAATAACTTGCAAGGTTTAAAAAACGGTTTATTTTCCCAAATCTGACGTTTTTCAAGCTTTTTTTTAAGAAATCGATCGAATCTCAAAACCGGCCGTTTTTGGTGGTTTTTGCTTAATATTACTTATACTCAGAGACCTTAATTAGATAAAATGAAGGTATTTGCATTATCCAAAAAGCTCCCGTTTTTCAATCTTTTTTAGGAAATGGATTAAACCTTAAAAACGGCCGTTTTTCCAGGTTTTGGTTAATATTACTTGGATTCCAGAGCATTAACCTGCAAGGTTTTATAAACGGTTTATTTTCCCTAAACTGACGTTTTTGAAGCTTTTTCCAAGAAATCGCTCGAATCTCAAAACTGGCCGTTTTTGCATGTTTTTGCTAAATATTACTTTTACTCGGAGATCTTAATTTGATAATTTGAAGATATTTGCATTATCCAAAAAACTCCGATTTATTAATCTTTGTAGGTATTGGATCAAACCTTGAAAACGGCCGTTTTTCCAGGTTTACGTTAATATTTCTTAGATTCGAGAGCAATAACTTGCTAGGTTTGAAAAACGGTTTTTTTTCCCAAATCTGACGTTTTTCAAGCTTTTTTTAAGAAATCGATCGAGTCTCAAAACTGGCCGTTTTTGGTGGTTTCTGCTTTTTTTCCTATACTCAGAGACCTTAATTTGATAAAATGAAGATATTTGCATTATCCCCAAAACTCCCGTTTTTTAATCTTTTTAAGAAATGAAACAAACTTTAAAAACGGCCGTTTTTTCAGGTTTTGGATAATATTACTTGGATTCGAGAGCAATAACTTGCAAGGTTAGAAAAACGGTTTATTTTCCCAAAACTGACGTTTTCCAAGCTTTATTTAGGAAATCGATCGAATCTCAAAACTATCTGTTTTTGCATGTTTTTGCTTAATATTACTTAAACTCGGAGACCTTAATTTGATAATTTGAAGATATTTGCATTATCCAAAAAACTCCAGTTCTTTAATCTTTTAAGGTATTGGATCAAACTTTAAAAGCAGCCGTTTTTCCAGGTTTTGGTTAATATTACTTAGATTCGAGACCAATAACCTGCTAAATTTGAAAAACGGTTTATTTTCCCAAATCTGACGCTTCTCAAACTTTTTTTAAGAAATCGATCGAATCTCTAAACTGGCCGTTTTTGCTGGTTTTTGCTTAATATTACTTAAACTCGGAGACCTTAATTTTATAAAATGAAGATATTTGCATTATCCAAAAAACTCCCGTTTTCAATGTTTTTTAGGAAATGGATCAAACCTTAAAAACGGCCTTTTTTCCAGGTTTTGGTTAATATTACTTAGATTCGAGAGCAATTACTTGCTAAGTTTGAAAAACGGTTTATTTTCCCAAATCTGACGTTTTTCAAGCTTTTTTTAAGAAATCAATCGAATCTCTAAACTGGCTGTTTTTGGTGGTTTTTGCTTAATATTACTTATACTCAGAGACCTTAATTTGATAAGTTGAAGATATTTGCATTATTCAAAATCTCCAGTTTTCAATCTTTTTTTGGGAATGGATCAAACCTTAAAAACGGCCGTTTTTCCAGGTTTTGGTTAATATTACTTGGATTAGAGAGCAATGACTTGCAAGGTTTGAAAAACGGTTTATTTTCCCGAAACTGACGTTTTTCAAGCTTTTTTCAAGAAATCGATCGAATCTCAAAAATGGCCGTTTTTGCATGTTTTTGCTTAATATGACTTATAATCAGACACCTTAATTTGATAAGTTGAAGATATTTGCATTATCCAAAAAAACCCTCGTTTTTCAATCTTTTTTAGGTAATGGATCAAACCTCAAAAATGGCATATTTTCTAGGTTTTGGTTAATATTACTTGGATTCGAGAGCAATAACTTTCTAAGTTTGCAAAACGGTTTATTTTCCCCAAACTGACGTTTTTAAAGCTTTTTCTTAAGAAATTGATCGAATCTCAAAACTAGCCGTTTCTGCAAGTTTTTGCTTAATATTACTTATAATCAGACACCTTAATTTGATAATTTGAAGATATTTGCATTATCCAAAAACTCCCGTTTTTCAATCTTTCTTAGGAAATGGATCAAACCTTAAAAACGGCCGTTTTTCCAGGTTTTGGTTAATATTACTTGGATTCGAGAGCAATAACTTGCAAGGTTTAAAAAACGGTTTATTTTCCCAAATCTGACGTTTTTCAAGCTTTTTTTCAAGAAATCGATCGAATCTCAAAACCGGCCGTTTTTGGTGGTTTTTGCTTAATATTACTTATACTCAGAGACCTTAATTTGATAAAATGAAGGTATTTGCATTATCCAAAAAGCTCCCGTTTTTCAATCTTTTTTAGGAAATGGATTAAACCTTAAAAACGGCCGATTTTCCAGGTTTTGGTTAATATTACTTGGATTCCAGAGCATTAAACTGCAAGGTTTGGTAAAAGGTTTATTTTCCCTAAACTGACGTTTTTGAAGTTTTTTCAAGAAATCGCTCGAATCTCAAAACTGGCCGTTTTTGCATGTTTTTGCTAAATATTACTTTTACTCGGAGGTCTTAATTTGATAATTTGAAGATAATTGCATTATCCAAAAAACTCCGATTTATTAATCTTTGTAGGTATTGGATCAAACTTTGAAAACGGCCGTTTTTCCAGGTTTGGGTTAATATTTCTTAGATTCGAGAGCAATAACTTACTAAGTTTGAAAAACGGTTATTTTCCCAAATCTGACGTTTTTCAAGCTTTTTTTAAGAAATCGATCGAGTCTTAAAACTGGCCGTTTTTTGTGGTTTCTGCTTTTTTTCCTATACTCAGAGACCTTAATTTGATAAAATGAAGATATTTGCATTATCCCCAAAACTCCCGTTTTTTAATCTTTCTTAAGAAATGGAACAAACTTTAAAAACGGCCGTTTTTCCAGGTTTTGGATAATATTACTTGGATTCGAGAGCAATAACTTGCAAGGTTAGAAAAACGGTTTATTTTCCCAAAACTGACGTTTTCCAAGCTTTATTTAGGAAATCGATCGAATCTCAAAACTATCTGTTTTTTCATGTTTTTGCTTAACATTACTTAAACTCGGAGACCTTAATTTGATAATTTGAAGATATTTGCATTATCCAAAAAACTCCAGTTCTTTAATCTTTTAAGGTATTGGATCAAACTTTAAAAGCAGCCGTTTTTCCAGGTTTTGGTTAATATTACTTAGATTCGAGACCAATAACCTGCTAAATTTGAAAAACGGTTTATTTTCCCAAATCTGACGCTTTTCAAACTTTTTTTAAGAAATCGATCGAATCTCTAAACTGGCCGTTTTTGCTGGTTTTTGCTTAATATTACTTAAACTCGGAGACCTTAATTTTATAAAATGAAGATATTTGCATTATCCAAAAAACTCCCGTTTTTCAATGTTTTTTAGGAAATGGATCAAACCTTAAAAACGGCCTTTTTTCCAGGTTTTGGTTAATATTACTTAGATTCGAGAGCAATTATTTGCTAAGTTTGAAAAACGGTTTATTTTCCCAAATCTGACGTTTTTCAAGCTTTTTTTAAGAAATCAATCGAATCTCTAAACTGGCTGTTTTTGGTGGTTTTTGCTTAATATTACTTATACTCAGAGACCTTAATTTGATAAGTTGAAGATATTTGCATTATTCAAAATCTCCAGTTTTCAATCTTTTTTGGGGAATGGATCAAACCTTAAAAACGGCCGTTTTTCCAGGTTTTGGTTAATATTACTTGGATTAGAGAGCAATGACTTGCAAGGTTTGAAAAACGGTTTATTTTCCCGAAACTGACGTTTTTCAAGCTTTTTTCAAGAAATCGATCGAATCTCAAAAATGGCCGTTTTTGCATGTTTTTGCTTAATATGACTTATAATCAGACACCTTAATTTGATAAGTTGAAGATATTTGCATTATCCAAAAAAACCCTCGTTTTTCAATCTTTTTTAGGTAATGGATCAAACCTCAAAAATGGCATATTTTCTAGGTTTTGGTTAATATTACTTGGATTCGAGAGCAATAACTTTCTAAGTTTGCAAAACGGTTTATTTTCCCCAAACTGACGTTTTTAAAGCTTTTTCTTAAGAAATTGATCGAATCTCAAAACTAGCCGTTTCTGCAAGTTTTTGCTTAATATTACTTATAATCAGACACCTTAATTTGATAAGTTGAAGATATTTGCATTATCCAAAAACTCCCGTTTTTCAATCTTTCTTAGGAAATGGATCAAACCTTAAAAACGGCCGTTTTTCCAGGTTTTGGTTAATATTACTTGGATTCGAGAGCAATAACTTGCAAGGTTTAAAAAACGGTTTATTTTCCCAAATCTGACGTTTTTCAAGCTTTTTTTTAAGAAATCGATCGAATCTCAAAACCGGCCGTTTTTGGTGGTTTTTGCTTAATATTACTTATACTCAGAGACCTTAATTAGATAAAATGAAGGTATTTGCATTATCCAAAAAGCTCCCGTTTTTCAATCTTTTTTAGGAAATGGATTAAACCTTAAAAACGGCCGTTTTTCCAGGTTTTGGTTAATATTACTTGGATTCCAGAGCATTAACCTGCAAGGTTTGATAAACGGTTTATTTTCCCTAAACTGACGTTTTTGAAGCTTTTTCCAAGAAATCGCTCGAATCTCAAAACTGGCCGTTTTTGCATGTTTTTGCTAAATATTACTTTTACTCGGAGATCTTAATTTGATAATTTTAAGATATTTGCATTATCCAAAAAACTCCGATTTATTAATCTTTGTAGGTATTGGATCAAACCTTGAAAACGGCCGTTTTTCCAGGTTTACGTTAATATTTCTTAGATTCGAGAGCAATAACTTGCTAAGTTTGAAAAACGGTTTATTTTCCCAAATCTGACGTTTTTCAAGCTTTTTTTAAGAAATCGATCGAGTCTCAAAACTGGCCGTTTTTGGTGGTTTCTGCTTTTTTTCCTATACTCAGAGACCTTAATTTGATAAAATGAAGATATTTGCATTATCCCCAAAACTCCCGTTTTTTAATCTTTTTAAGAAATGGAACAAACTTTAAAAACGGCCGTTTTTCCAGGTTTTGGATAATATTACTTGGATTCGAGAGCAATAACTTGCAAGGTTAGAAAAACGGTTTATTTTCCCAAAACTGACGTTTTCCAAGCTTTATTTAGGAAATCGATCGAATCTCAAAACTATGTTTTTGCATGTTTTTGCTTAATATTACTTAAACTCGGAGACCTTAATTTGATAATTTGAAGATATTTGCATTATCCAAAAAACTCCAGTTCTTTAATCTTTTAAGGTATTGGATCAAACTTTAAAAGCAGCCGTTTTTCCAGGTTTTGGTTAATATTACTTAGATTCGAGACCAATAACCTGCTAAATTTGAAAAACGGTTTATTTTCCCAAATCTGACGCTTCTCAAACTTTTTTTAAGAAATCGATCGAATCTCTAAACTGGCCGTTTTTGCTGGTTTTTGCTTAATATTACTTAAACTCGGAGACCTTAATTTTATAAAATGAAGATATTTGCATTATCCAAAAAACTCCCGTTTTCAATGTTTTTTAGGAAATGGATCAAACCTTAAAAACGGCCTTTTTTCCAGGTTTTGGTTAATATTACTTAGATTCGAGAGCAATTACTTGCTAAGTTTGAAAAACGGTTTATTTTCCCAAATCTGACGTTTTTCAAGCTTTTTTTAAGAAATCAATCGAATCTCTAAACTGGCTGTTTTTGGTGGTTTTTGCTTAATATTACTTATACTCAGAGACCTTAATTTGATAAGTTGAAGATATTTGCATTATTCAAAATCTCCAGTTTTCAATCTTTTTTTGGGAATGGATCAAACCTTAAAAACGGCCGTTTTTCCAGGTTTTGGTTAATATTACTTGGATTAGAGAGCAATGACTTGCAAGGTTTGAAAAACGGTTTATTTTCCCGAAACTGACGTTTTTCAAGCTTTTTTCAAGAAATCGATCGAATCTCAAAAATGGCCGTTTTTGCATGTTTTTGCTTAATATGACTTATAATCAGACACCTTAATTTGATAAGTTGAAGATATTTGCATTATCCAAAAAAACCCTCGTTTTTCAATCTTTTTTAGGTAATGGATCAAACCTCAAAAATGGCATATTTTCTAGGTTTTGGTTAATATTACTTGGATTCGAGAGCAATAACTTTCTAAGTTTGCAAAACGGTTTATTTTCCCCAAACTGACGTTTTTAAAGCTTTTTCTTAAGAAATTGATCGAATCTCAAAACTAGCCGTTTCTGCAAGTTTTTGCTTAATATTACTTATAATCAGACACCTTAATTTGATAAGTTGAAGATATTTGCATTATCCAAAAACTCCCGTTTTTCAATCTTTCTTAGGAAATGGATCAAACCTTAAAAACGGCCGTTTTTCCAGGTTTTGGTTAATATTACTTGGATTCGAAAGCAATAACTTGCAAGGTTTAAAAAACGGTTTATTTTCCCAAATCTAACGTTTTTCAAGCTCTTTTTTAAGAAATCGATCGAATCTCAAAACCGGCCGTTTTTGGTGGTTTTTGCTTAATATTACTTATACTCAGAGACCTTAATTTGATAAAATGAAGGTATTTGCATTATCCAAAAAGCTCCCGTTTTTCAATCTTTTTTAGGAAATGGATTAAACCTTAAAAACGGCCGATTTTCCAGGTTTTGGTTAATATTACTTGGATTCCAGAGCATTAAACTGCAAGGTTTGGTAAAAGGTTTATTTTCCCTAAACTGACGTTTTTGAAGTTTTTTCAAGAAATCGCTCGAATCTCAAAACTGGCCGTTTTTGCATGTTTTTGCTAAATATTACTTTTACTCGGAGGTCTTAATTTGATAATTTGAAGATATTTGCATTATCCAAAAAACTCCGATTTATTAATCTTTGTAGGTATTGGATCAAACTTTGAAAACGGCCGTTTTTCCAGGTTTGGGTTAATATTTCTTAGATTCGAGAGCAATAACTTACTAAGTTTGAAAAACGGTTATTTTCCCAAATCTGACGTTTTTCAAGCTTTTTTTAAGAAATCGATCGAGTCTCAAAACTGGCCGTTTTTGGTGGTTTCTGCTTTTTTTCCTATACTCAGAGACCTTAATTTGATAAAATGAAGATATTTGCATTATCCCCAAAACTCCCGTTTTTTAATCTTTCTTAAGAAATGGAACAAACTTTAAAAACGGCCGTTTTTCCAGGTTTTGGATAATATTACTTGGATTCGAGAGCAATAACTTGCAAGGTTAGAAAAACGGTTTATTTTCCCAAAACTGACGTTTTCCAAGCTTTATTTAGGAAATCGATCGAATCTCAAAACTATCTGTTTTTTCATGTTTTTGCTTAATATTACTTAAACTCGGAGACCTTAATTTGATAATTTGAAGATATTTGCATTATCCAAAAAACTCCAGTTCTTTAATCTTTTAAGGTATTGGATCAAACTTCAAAAGCAGCCGTTTTTCCAGGTTTTGGTTAATATTACTTAGATTCGAGACCAATAACCTGCTAAATTTAAAAAACGGTTTATTTTCCCAAATCTGACGCTTTTCAAACTTTTTTCAAGAAATCGATCGAATCTCTAAACTGGCCGTTTTTGCTGGTTTTTGCTTAATATTACTTAAACTCGGAGACCTTAATTTTATAAAATGAAGATATTTGCATTATCCAAAAAACTCCCGTTTTTCAATGTTTTTTAGGAAATGGATCAAACCTTAAAAACGGCCTTTTTTCCAGGTTTTGGTTAATATTACTTAGATTCGAGAGCAATTACTTGCTAAGTTTGAAAAACGGTTTATTTTCCCAAATCTGACGTTTTTCAAGCTTTTTTTAAGAAATCAATCGAATCTCTAAACTGGCTGTTTTTGGTGGTTTTTACTTAATATTACTTATACTCAGAGACCTTAATTAGATAAAATGAAGGTATTTGCATTATCCAAAAAGCTCCCGTTTTTCAATCTTTTTTAGGAAATGGATTAAACCTTAAAAACGGCCGTTTTTCCAGGTTTTGGTTAATATTACTTGGATTCCAGAGCATTAACCTGCAAGGTTTGATAACGGTTTATTTTCCCTAAACTGACGTTTTTGAAGCTTTTTTCAAGAAATCGATCGAATCTCAAAACTGGCCGTTTTTGCATGTTTTTGCTTAATATGACTTATAATCAGACACCTTAATTTGATAAGTTGAAGATATTTGCATTATCCAAAAAACTCCCGTTTTTCAATGTTTTTTAGGAAATGGATCAAACCTTAAAAACGGCCTTTTTTCCAGGTTTTGGTTAATATTACTTAGATTCGAGAGCAATTACTTGCTAAGTTTGAAAAACGGTTTATTTTCCCAAATCTGACGTTTTTCAAGCTTTTTTTAAGAAATCAATCGAATCTCTAAACTGGCTGTTTTTGGTGGTTTTTGCTTAATATTACTTATACTCAGAGACCTTAATTTGATAAGTTGAAGATATTTGCATTATTCAAAATCTCCAGTTTTCAATCTTTTTTTGGGAATGGATCAAACCTTAAAAACGGATGTTTTTCCAGGTTTTGGTTAATATTACTTGGATTAGAGAGCAATGACTTGCAAGGTTTGAAAAACGGTTTATTTTCCCGAAACTGACGTTTTTCAAGCTTTTTTCAAGAAATCGATCGAATCTCAAAACTGGCCGTTTTTGCATGTTTTTGCTTAATATGACTTATAATCAGACACCTTAATTTGATAAGTTGAAGATATTTGCATTATCCAAAAAACTACCGTTTTTCAATCTTTTTTAAGAAATGGATCAAACCTAAAAAACAGGCGATTTTCCAGGGTTTGGATATATTACTTAGATTCGAGAGCAATAACCTGCAAAGTTTGAAAAACGGTTTATTTTTCCAAAACTGACGTTTTTAAAGCTTTTTTCAAGAAATCGATCGAATCTCAAAACTGTCCGTTTTTGCATCTTTTTACTTAATATTACTTATAATCAGACACCTTAATTTGATAAGTTGAAGATATTTGCATTATCCAAAAAACTTCCGTTTGTCAATCTTTTATAAAAAATGGATCAAAACTCAAAAACGGCCGTTATTCCAGGTTTTGGTTAATATTACTTGGATTGGATTAAAGAGCAATAAATTGCTAGGTTTGAAAAACGGTTTATTTTCTCAGAACTGACGTTTTTCAAGCTTTTTTCAAGAAATCGATCGAATCTCAAAACTAGCCGTTTTTGCATGTTTTTGCTTAATATGACTTATAATCAGATAACTTAATTTGATAATTTGAAGATATTTGCATTATCCAAAAAACTCCTGTTTCTCAATCTTTTTTAGGAAATGGATCAAACCTTAAAAACGCTGTTTTTTTCAGGTTTTGGTTAAAATTACTTGGATTCGAGATCAATAACCTGCAATGTTTGAAAAACGCTTTTTTTTCCTCAAACTGACGTTTTTGAAGCTTTTTTCAAGAAATCGATCGAATCTCAAAACTGGCTGTTTTTGCATGTTTTTGCTTAATATTACTTATAATCAGACACCTTAATTTAAAGATTTGAAGATATTTGCATTATCCAAAAAACTCCCGTTTTTCAATGTTTTTTAAGAAATGGATCAAAGCTTAAAAACGGCCGATTTTCCAGGTTTTAGTTAATATTACTTAGATTCGAAGGCAATAACTTGCTAAGTTTGAAAAACGGTTTATTTTCCCAAATCTGACGTTTTTGAAGCTTTTTTCATGAAATCCATCGAATCTCAAAACTAGCCGTTTTTGCATGTTTTTGCTTAATATTACACATAATAAGACACCTTAATTTGATAAGTTGAAGATATTTGCATATCCCGAAAACTCTCGTTTTTCAATCTTTTTTAGAAATGGATCAAACCTTAAAAACGGCCGTTTTTCCAGGTTTTGGTTAATATTACTTAGATTATGGAGCAATAAATTGCTAGGTTCAAAACAAGGTTTATTTTTCCAAAACTGACGTTTTGGAAGCTTTTTTCATGAAATCGATCGAACCTCAAAACTAGCCGTTTTTGCATGTTTTTGCTTAATATTACACATAATGAGACACCTTAATTTGATAAGTTAAGAGATATTTGCATTATCCAAAAAACTCCAGTTTTTCAATCTTTTTTTAAGAATTGATCAAACCTTAAAAACGGCCGTTTTTCCAGGTTTTGGTTAATATTACTTGGATTCAAAACAATAACTTGTAAGATTTGAAAAACGGTTTATTTTCCCAAAACTGACGTTTTTGAAGCTTTTTTTCATGAAATCGATCGAATCTCAAAACTAGCCATTTTTGCATGTTTTTGCTTAATATTACACATAATGAGACACCTTAATTTGATAAGTTAAGAGATATTTGCATTATCCACAAAACTCCCGTTTTTCAATCTTTTTTTAAGAATTGATCAAACCTTAAAAACGACGGTCTTCCAAGTTTTGGTCAATATTACTTGGATTAGAGAGCAATAAATTGCTAGGTTTAAAAAACAGTTTATTTTTCAAAAACTGACGTTTTTGAAGCTTTTTTCAAAAAATCGATCGATTCTCAAAAACTGGCCGTTTTCGGTGGTTTTTGCTTAATATTACTTATAATCAGACACCTTAGTTTGATAAGTTGAAGATATTTGCATTATCGAAAAAACTCGTTTTTCTGTCTTTTTTAGAAAATGGATCAAACCTTAAAAACGGCCGTTTTTCCAGGTTTTGGTTAATATTACTTGGATTCGAGAGCAATAACTTACAAGGATTTAAAAACGGTTTATTTTCCCAAAAATGACGTTTTCCAAGCTTTTTTTAGGGACTCGATCGAATCTCAAAACTGGCCGTTTTTGCATATTTTTGCTTAATATTACTTAAACTCGGAGACCTTAATTTAATAAGTTTGAAGAAATTTCCATTATCCAAAAAACACCGGTTTTTAAATCTTTTTAGGAAATGAATCAAACCTTAAAAACAGCCGTTTTTCCAGGTTTTAGTTAATATTACTTAGATTCGAAGGCAATAACTTGCTAAGTTTGAAAAACGGTTTATTTTCCCAAATCTGACGTTTTTCAAGCTTTTTTTAAGAAATCGATCGAATCTCAAAACTGGCCGTTTTTGCATGTTTTTGCTTAATATGACTTATAATCAGACACCTTAATTTGATAAGTTGAAGATATTTGCATTATTCAAAAAACTCTCGTTTTTCAATCTTTTTTAGAAATGGATCAAACCTTAAAAACGGCCGTTTTTCCAGGTTTTGATTAATATTACTTAGATTCGAGAGCAATAAATTGCTAGGTTTGAAAAACGGTTTATTCTCCTAAAAACTGACGTTTTTGAAGCTTTTTTCAAGAAATCGATCGAATCTCAAAACCGGCCGTTTTTACGAGTTTTTGCTTAATATTACTTATACTCAGAGACCTTAATTTAATAAAATGAACATATTTGCATTATCCAAAAAACTCCTGTTTTTCAATCTTTTTTAAGAAATGGTTCAAACCTTAAAAACGGCCGTTTTTCCAGGTTTTGGTTAATATTACTTGGATTCGAGTGCAAGAACTTTCAAGGTTTCAAAAATGGTTTATTTTCCCAAAACTGACGTTTTCAAAGCTTTTTTTAGGAAATCGATCGAATCTCAAAACTGGCCGTTTTTGCATGTTTTTGCTTAATATTACTTAAACTCGGAGACCTTAATTTAATAATTTGAAGATATTTGCATTATCAAAAAAACTCTCGTTTTTCAATCTTTTTAAGAAATGGAACAAACTTTAAAAACGGCCGTTTTTCCAGGTTTTGGATAATATTACTTGGATTCGAGAGCAATAACTTGCAAGGTTAGAAAAACGGTTTATTTTCCCAAAACTGACGTTTTCCAAGCTTTATTCAGGAAATCGATCGAATCTCAAAACTATGTTTTTGCATGTTTTTGCTTAATATTACTTAAACTCGGAGACCTTAATTTGATAATTTGAAGATATTTGCATTATCCAAAAAACTCCAGTTCTTTAATCTTTTAAGGTATTGGATCAAACTTTAAAAGCAGCCGTTTTTCCAGGTTTTGGTTAATATTACTTAGATTCGAGACCAATAACCTGCTAAATTTGAAAAACGGTTTATTTTCCCAAATCTGACGCTTTTCAAACTTTTTTTAAGAAATCGATCGAATCTCTAAACTGGCCGTTTTTGCTGGTTTTTGCTTAATATTACTTAAACTCGGAGACCTTAATTTTATAAAATGAAGATATTTGCATTATCCAAAAAACTCCCGTTTTTCAATGTTTTTTAGGAAATGGATCAAACCTTAAAAACGGCCTTTTTTCCAGGTTTTGGTTAATATTACTTAGATTCGAGAGCAATTACTTGCTAAGTTTGAAAAACGGTTTATTTTCCCAAATCTGACGTTTTTCAAGCTTTTTTTAAGAAATCAATCGAATCTCTAAACTGGCTGTTTTTGGTGGTTTTTGCTTAATATTACTTATACTCAGAGACCTTAATTTGATAAGTTGAAGATATTTGCATTATTCAAAATCTCCAGTTTTCAATCTTTTTTTGGGAATGGATCAAACCTTAAAAACGGCCGTTTTTCCAGGTTTTGGTTAATATTACTTGGATTAGAGAGCAATGACTTGCAAGGTTTGAAAAACGGTTTATTTTCCCGAAACTGACGTTTTTCAAGCTTTTTTCAAGAAATCGATCGAATCTCAAAAATGGCCGTTTTTGCATGTTTTTGCTTAATATGACTTATAATCAGACACCTTAATTTGATAAGTTGAAGATATTTGCATTATCCAAAAAAACCCTCGTTTTTCAATCTTTTTTAGGTAATGGATCAAACCTCAAAAATGGCATATTTTCTAGGTTTTGGTTAATATTACTTGGATTCGAGAGCAATAACTTTCTAAGTTTGCAAAACGGTTTATTTTCCCCAAACTGACGTTTTTAAAGCTTTTTCTTAAGAAATTGATCGAATCTCAAAACTAGCCGTTTCTGCAAGTTTTTGCTTAATATTACTTATAATCAGACACCTTAATTTGATAAGTTGAAGATATTTGCATTATCCAAAAACTCCCGTTTTTCAATCTTTCTTAGGAAATGGATCAAACCTTAAAAACGGCCGTTTTTCCAGGTTTTGGTTAATATTACTTGGATTCGAAAGCAATAACTTGCAAGGTTTAAAAAACGGTTTATTTTCCCAAATCTAACGTTTTTCAAGCTCTTTTTTAAGAAATCGATCGAATCTCAAAACCGGCCGTTTTTGGTGGTTTTTGCTTAATATTACTTATACTCAGAGACCTTAATTTGATAAAATGAAGGTATTTGCATTATCCAAAAAGCTCCCGTTTTTCAATCTTTTTTAGGAAATGGATTAAACCTTAAAAACGGCCGATTTTCCAGGTTTTGGTTAATATTACTTGGATTCCAGAGCATTAAACTGCAAGGTTTGGTAAAAGGTTTATTTTCCCTAAACTGACGTTTTTAAAGTTTTTTCAAGAAATCGCTCGAATCTCAAAACTGGCCGTTTTTGCATGTTTTTGCTAAATATTACTTTTACTCGGAGGTCTTAATTTGATAATTTGAAGATATTTGCATTATCCAAAAAACTCCGATTTATTAATCTTTGTAGGTATTGGATCAAACTTTGAAAACGGCCGTTTTTCCAGGTTTGGGTTAATATTTCTTAGATTCGAGAGCAATAACTTACTAAGTTTGAAAAACGGTTATTTTCCCAAATCTGACGTTTTTCAAGCTTTTTTTAAGAAATCGATCGAGTCTCAAAACTGGCCGTTTTTGGTGGTTTCTGCTTTTTTTCCTATACTCAGAGACCTTAATTTGATAAAATGAAGATATTTGCATTATCCCCAAAACTCCCGTTTTTTAATCTTTCTTAAGAAATGGAACAAACTTTAAAAACGGCCGTTTTTCCAGGTTTTGGATAATATTACTTGGATTCGAGAGCAATAACTTGCAAGGTTAGAAAAACGGTTTATTTTCCCAAAACTGACGTTTTCCAAGCTTTATTTAGGAAATCGATCGAATCTCAAAACTATCTGTTTTTTCATGTTTTTGCTTAATATTACTTAAACTCGGAGACCTTAATTTGATAATTTGAAGATATTTGCATTATCCAAAAAACTCCAGTTCTTTAATCTTTTAAGGTATTGGATCAAACTTCAAAAGCAGCCGTTTTTCCAGGTTTTGGTTAATATTACTTAGATTCGAGACCAATAACCTGCTAAATTTAAAAAACGGTTTATTTTCCCAAATCTGACGCTTTTCAAACTTTTTTTAAGAAATCGATCGAATCTCTAAACTGGCCGTTTTTGCTGGTTTTTGCTTAATATTACTTAAACTCGGAGACCTTAATTTTATAAAATGAAGATATTTGCATTATCCAAAAAACTCCCGTTTTTCAATGTTTTTTAGGAAATGGATCAAACCTTAAAAACGGCCTTTTTTCCAGGTTTTGGTTAATATTACTTAGATTCGAGAGCAATTACTTGCTAAGTTTGAAAAACGGTTTATTTTCCCAAATCTGACGTTTTTCAAGCTTTTTTTAAGAAATCAATCGAATCTCTAAACTGGCTGTTTTTGGTGGTTTTTACTTAATATTACTTATACTCAGAGACCTTAATTAGATAAAATGAAGGTATTTGCATTATCCAAAAAGCTCCCGTTTTTCAATCTTTTTTAGGAAATGGATTAAACCTTAAAAACGGCCGTTTTTCCAGGTTTTGGTTAATATTACTTGGATTCCAGAGCATTAACCTGCAAGGTTTGATAAACGGTTTATTTTCCCTAAACTGACGTTTTTGAAGCTTTTTTCAAGAAATCGATCGAATCTCAAAACTGGCCGTTTTTGCATGTTTTTGCTTAATATGACTTATAATCAGACACCTTAATTTGATAAGTTGAAGATATTTGCATTATCCAAAAAACTCCCGTTTTTCAATGTTTTTTAGGAAATGGATCAAACCTTAAAAACGGCCTTTTTTCCAGGTTTTGGTTAATATTACTTAGATTCGAGAGCAATTACTTGCTAAGTTTGAAAAACGGTTTATTTTCCCAAATCTGACGTTTTTCAAGCTTTTTTTAAGAAATCAATCGAATCTCTAAACTGGCTGTTTTTGGTGGTTTTTGCTTAATATTACTTATACTCAGAGACCTTAATTTGATAAGTTGAAGATATTTGCATTATTCAAAATCTCCAGTTTTCAATCTTTTTTTGGGAATGGATCAAACCTTAAAAACGGATGTTTTTCCAGGTTTTGGTTAATATTACTTGGATTAGAGAGCAATGACTTGCAAGGTTTGAAAAACGGTTTATTTTCCCGAAACTGACGTTTTTCAAGCTTTTTTCAAGAAATCGATCGAATCTCAAAACTGGCCGTTTTTGCATGTTTTTGCTTAATATGACTTATAATCAGACACCTTAATTTGATAAGTTGAAGATATTTGCATTATCCAAAAAACTACCGTTTTTCAATCTTTTTTAAGAAATGGATCAAACCTAAAAAACAGGCGATTTTCCAGGGTTTGGATATATTACTTAGATTCGAGAGCAATAACCTGCAAAGTTTGAAAAACGGTTTATTTTTCCAAAACTGACGTTTTTAAAGCTTTTTTCAAGAAATCGATCGAATCTCAAAACTGTCCGTTTTTGCATCTTTTTACTTAATATTACTTATAATCAGACACCTTAATTTGATAAGTTGAAGATATTTGCATTATCCAAAAAACTTCCGTTTGTCAATCTTTTATAAAAAATGGATCAAAACTCAAAAACGGCCGTTATTCCAGGTTTTGGTTAATATTACTTGGATTGGATTAAAGAGCAATAAATTGCTAGGTTTGAAAAACGGTTTATTTTCTCAGAACTGACGTTTTTCAAGCTTTTTTCAAGAAATCGATCGAATCTCAAAACTGGCCGTTTTTGCATGTTTTTGCTTAATATGACTTATAATCAGATAACTTAATTTGATAATTTGAAGATATTTGCATTATCCAAAAAACTCCTGTTTCTCAATCTTTTTTAGGAAATGGATCAAACCTTAAAAACGCTGGTTTTTTCAGGTTTTGGTTAAAATTACTTGGATTCGAGATCAATAACCTGCAATGTTTGAAAAACGCTTTTTTTTCCTCAAACTGACGTTTTTGAAGCTTTTTTCAAGAAATCGATCGAATCTCAAAACTGGCTGTTTTTGCATGTTTTTGCTTAATATTACTTATAATCAGACACCTTAATTTAAAGATTTGAAGATATTTGCATTATCCAAAAAACTCCCGTTTTTCAATGTTTTTTAAGAAATGGATCAAAGCTTAAAAACGGCCGATTTTCCAGGTTTTAGTTAATATTACTTAGATTCGAAGGCAATAACTTGCTAAGTTTGAAAAACGGTTTATTTTCCCAAATCTGACGTTTTTGAAGCTTTTTTCATGAAATCCATCGAATCTCAAAACTAGCCGTTTTTGCATGTTTTTGCTTAATATTACACATAATAAGACACCTTAATTTGATAAGTTGAAGATATTTGCATATCCCGAAAACTCTCGTTTTTCAATCTTTTTTAGAAATGGATCAAACCTTAAAAACGGCCGTTTTTCCAGGTTTTGGTTAATATTACTTAGATTATGGAGCAATAAATTGCTAGGTTCAAAACAAGGTTTATTTTTCCAAAACTGACGTTTTGGAAGCTTTTTTCATGAAATCGATCGAACCTCAAAACTAGCCGTTTTTGCATGTTTTTGCTTAATATTACACATAATGAGACACCTTAATTTGATAAGTTAAGAGATATTTGCATTATCCAAAAAACTCCAGTTTTTCAATCTTTTTTTAAGAATTGATCAAACCTTAAAAACGGCCGTTTTTCCAGGTTTTGGTTAATATTACTTGGATTCAAAACAATAACTTGTAAGATTTGAAAAACGGTTTATTTTCCCAAAACTGACGTTTTTGAAGCTTTTTTTCATGAAATCGATCGAATCTCAAAACTAGCCATTTTTGCATGTTTTTGCTTAATATTACACATAATGAGACACCTTAATTTGATAAGTTAAGAGATATTTGCATTATCCACAAAACTCCCGTTTTTCAATCTTTTTTTAAGAATTGATCAAACCTTAAAAACGACGGTCTTCCAAGTTTTGGTCAATATTACTTGGATTAGAGAGCAATAAATTGCTAGGTTTAAAAAACAGTTTATTTTTCAAAAACTGACGTTTTTGAAGCTTTTTTCAAAAAATCGATCGATTCTCAAAAACTGGCCGTTTTCGGTGGTTTTTGCTTAATATTACTTATAATCAGACACCTTAGTTTGATAAGTTGAAGATATTTGCATTATCGAAAAAACTCGTTTTTCTGTCTTTTTTAGAAAATGGATCAAACCTTAAAAACGGCCGTTTTTCCAGGTTTTGGTTAATATTACTTGGATTCGAGAGCAATAACTTACAAGGATTTAAAAACGGTTTATTTTCCCAAAAATGACGTTTTCCAAGCTTTTTTTAGGGACTCGATCGAATCTCAAAACTGGCCGTTTTTGCATATTTTTGCTTAATATTACTTAAACTCGGAGACCTTAATTTAATAAGTTTGAAGAAATTTCCATTATCCAAAAAACACCGGTTTTTAAATCTTTTTAGGAAATGAATCAAACCTTAAAAACAGCCGTTTTTCCAGGTTTTAGTTAATATTACTTAGATTCGAAGGCAATAACTTGCTAAGTTTGAAAAACGGTTTATTTTCCCAAATCTGACGTTTTTCAAGCTTTTTTTAAGAAATCGATCGAATCTCAAAACTGGCCGTTTTTGCATGTTTTTGCTTAATATGACTTATAATCAGACACCTTAATTTGATAAGTTGAAGATATTTGCATTATTCAAAAAACTCTCGTTTTTCAATCTTTTTTAGAAATGGATCAAACCTTAAAAACGGCCGTTTTTCCAGGTTTTGATTAATATTACTTAGATTCGAGAGCAATAAATTGCTAGGTTTGAAAAACGGTTTATTCTCCTAAAAACTGACGTTTTTGAAGCTTTTTTCAAGAAATCGATCGAATCTCAAAACCGGCCGTTTTTACGAGTTTTTGCTTAATATTACTTATACTCAGAGACCTTAATTTAATAAAATGAACATATTTGCATTATCCAAAAAACTCCTGTTTTTCAATCTTTTTTAAGAAATGGTTCAAACCTTAAAAACGGCCGTTTTTCCAGGTTTTGGTTAATATTACTTGGATTCGAGTGCAAGAACTTTCAAGGTTTCAAAAATGGTTTATTTTCCCAAAACTGACGTTTTCAAAGCTTTTTTTAGGAAATCGATCGAATCTCAAAACTGGCCGTTTTTGCATGTTTTTGCTTAATATTACTTAAACTCGGAGACCTTAATTTAATAATTTGAAGATATTTGCATTATCCAAAAAAACTCTCGTTTTTCAATCTTTTTTAAGAAATGGAACAAACCTTAAAAACGGCCGTTTTTCCAGGTTTTGGTTAAAATTACTTAGATTCGAGAGCAATAAACTGCTAGGTTTAAAAAACGGTTTATTTTTCCAAAACTGACTTTTTTGAAGCTTTTTCCAAGAAATCGATCGAATCTTAAAACTAGCCGTTTTCGGTGGTTTTTGCTTAATATTACTTATAATCAGACACCTTAGTTTGATAAGTTGAAGATATTTGCATTATCCAAAAAACTCCCGTTTTTCAATCTTTTTTAAGAATTGATCAAACCTTAAAAACGGCCGATTTTCCAGGGTTTGGTTAATATTACTTAGAATCGAGAGCAATAACTTGCAAGGTTTGAAAAACGGTTTATTTTCCCAAAACTGACGTTTTCCAAGGTTTTTTTAGGAAATCAATCGAATCTCAAAACTGGCCTTATTTGCTTTCTTTGCTTAATAATACTTAAACTCGGAGACCTTAAATTGATAATTTGAAGATACTTGCATTATCCAAAAAACTCTCGTTTTTTAATCTTTTTAGGTAATGGATCAAATTTTAAGAGCGGCTGTTTTTCCAGGTTTTCCATAATAATACTTAGATTCGAGAGCAATAACTTGTTAAGTTTGAAAAACAGTTTATTTTCCCAAATCTGACGTTTTTCAAGCTTTTTTAAGAATCGATCAAGTCTCAAAACTGGCCGTTTTTGCATGTTTTTGCTTAATATTACTTATAATCAGACACCTTAATTTGATAAGTTGAAGATACTTGCTTCATCCAAAAAACACCGGTTTTTAAATCTTTTTAGGAAATTAATCAAACCTTAAAAACGGCCGTTTCTCCAAGTTTTGGTTAATATTACTTGGATTCGAAGGCAATAACTTGCTAAGTTTGAAAAACAGTTTATTTTCCCAAATCTGACGTTTTTCAAGCTTTTTTTAAGAAATCGATCGAATCTCAAAACTGGCCGTTTTTGAAGGTTTTTGCTTAATATGGCTTATAATCAGACACCTTAATTTGATAAGTTGAAGATATTTGCATTATCCAAAAAACTCCCGTTTTTCAATCTTTTTTAAGAATTGATCAAACCTTAAAAACGGCCGATTTTCCAGGGTTTGGTTAATATTACTTAGAATCGAGAGCAATAACTTGCAAGGTTTAAAAAACGGTTTATTTTCCCAAAACTGACGTTTTCCAAGGTTTTTTTAGGAAATCAATCGAATCTCAAAACTGGCCTTATTTGCTTTTTTTGCTTAATAATACTTAAACTCGGAGACCTTAATTTGATAATTTGAAGATACTTGCATTATCCAAAAAACTCTCGTTTTTTAATCTTTTTAGGTAATGGATCAAATTTTAAGAGCGGCTGTTTTTCCAGGTTTTCGATAATAATACTTAGATTCGAGAGCAATAACTTGTTAAGTTTCAAAAACAGTTTATTTTCCCAAATCTGACGTTTTTCAAGCTTTTTTAAGAATCGATCAAGTCTCAAAACTGGCCGTTTTTGCATGTTTTTGCTTAATATTACTTATAATCAGACACCTTAATTTGATAAGTTGAAGATATTTGCATTATCCAAAAAACTCCCGGTTTTCAATCTTTCTTAGCAAATGGATCAAAGCTTAAAAACGGCCGTATTTCAAGGTTCTGGTTAATATTACTTAGATTCGAGAGGAATAAATTGCTAGGTTTGAAAAACGGTTTATTTTTCAAAAACTGACGTTTTTCAAGCTTTTTTTAAAAAATCGATCGATTCTCAAAACTGGCCGTTTTCGGTGGTTTTTGCTTAATATTACACATAATCAGACACCTTAATTTGATAAGTTGAAGATATTTGCATTATCCAAAAAACTCCCGTTTTTCAATCTTTTTTAAGAATTGATCAAACCTTAAAAACGGGTGATTTTCCAGGGTTTGGTTAATATTACTTAGAATCGAGAGCAATAACTTGCAAGGTTTGAAAAACGGTTTATTTTCCCAAAACTGACGTTTTCCAAGGTTTTTTTAGGAAATCAATCGAATCTCAAAACTGGCCTTATTTGCTTTTTTTGCTTAATATTACTTAAACTCGGAGACCTTAATTTGATAATTTGAAGATACTTGCATTATCCAAAAAACTCTCGTTTTTTAATCTTTTTAGGTAATGGATCAAATTTTAAGAGCGGCTGTTTTTCCAGGTTTTCGATAATATTACTTAGATTCGAGAGCAATAACTTGTTAAGTTTGAAAAACAGTTTATTTTCCCAAATCTGACGTTTTTCAAGCTTTTTTAAGAATCGATCAAGTCTCAAAACTGGCCGTTTTTGCATGTTTTTGCTTAATATTACTTATAATCAGACACCTTAATTTGATAAGTTGAAGATATTTGCATTATCCAAAAAACTCCCGGTTTTCAATCTTTCTTAGCAAATGGATCAAACCTTTAAAACGGCCGTTTTTCCATGTTTTGGTTAATATTACTTGGATTCGAGAGCAATAACTTTTAAGGTTTGAAAATCGGTTTTTTTTTTCCAAAACTGACGTTTTCCAAGCTTTTTCCAGGTCTTGGTTAATATTACTTAGATTCGAGAGCAATAACCTGCTAAGTTTGAAAAACGTGTATTTTCCCAAATCTGACGTTTTTCAAGCTTTTTTTAAGAAATCGATCGAATCTCAAATCTGGCCGTTTTCGCATGTTCTTGCTTGAAATTACTTATAATCAGACACCTTAATTTGATAAGTTGAAGATATTTGCATTATCCAAAAAACTCCCGTTTTTCAATCTTTCTTAGAAAATGGATCAAACCTTAAAAACGGCTGTTTTTCCAGGTTTTGGTTAATATTACTTGGATTCGAGAGCAATAACTTTCAAGGTTTGAAAAACGGTTTATTTTCCCAAAACTGACGTTTTTGAAGCTTTTTTTCCTGAAATCGATCGAGTCTCAAAACTGGCCGTTTTTGCATATTTCTGCCTAATATTACTTATACTCAGAGACCTTAATTTGATAAAATGAACATATTTGCATTATCCAAAAAAACTCGTGTTTTTCAATCTTTTTTAGGAAATGGTTCAAACCTTAAAAACGGCCGTTTTTCCAGGTTTTGGTTAATATTAATAGGATTCGAGAGCAATAACTTGCTAAGTTTGAAAAATGGTTTATTTTCCCAAAACTGACGTTTTTCAAGCTTTTTTAAGAAATCGATCGAATCTCAAAACTAGCACCGTTTTTGCATGTTTTTGCTTAATATGACTTATAATCAGACACCTTAATTTGATAAGTTGAAGATATTTGCATTATCCAAAAAACTCGTTTTTCAATCTTTTTTAGAAATGGATCAAACCTTAAGAACGGCCGTTTTTCCAGGTTTTGGTTCATATTACCTAGATTCGAGAGCAATAAACTGCTAGTTTTAAAAAACGGTTTATTTTCCCAAAACTGACGTTTTTGAAGCTTTTTTCATGAAATCGATCGAATCTTAAAAGTAGCCGTTTTTGCATGTTTTTGCTTAATATTACACATAATCAGACACCTTAAATTGATAAGTTGAAGATATTTGCATTATCCAAAAAACTCCCGGTTTTCAATCTTTCTTAGCAAATGGATCAAACCTTAAAAACGGCCGTTTTTACAGGTTTTGGTTAATATTACTTGGATTCGAGAGCAATAACTTTTTAGGTTTGAAAATCGTTTTTTTTTTCCAAAACTGACATTTTCCAAGCTTTTTTTAGGAAATCGATCGAATCTCAAAACTGGCCGTTTTTGCATGTTTTTGCTTAATATGACATAATCAGACACCTTAATTTGATAAGTTGAACATATTTACATTATCTAAAAAAACTCCCGTTTTTCAATCTTTTTTAAGAAATGGATCAAACTTTAAAAGCGGCCGTTTTTCCAGGTCTTGGTTAATATTACTTAGATTCGAGAGCAATAACTTGCTAAGTTTGAAAAACGTGTATTTTCCCAAATTTGACGTTTTTCAAGCTTTTTTTAAGAAATCGATCGAATCTCAAATCTGGCCGTTTTCGCATGTTCTTGCTTGAAATTACTTATAATCAGACACCTTAATTTGATAAGTTGAAGATATTTGCATTATCCAAAAAACTCCCGTTTTTCAATCTTTCTTAGAAAATGGATCAAACCTTAAAAACGGCCGTTTTTCCAGGTTTTGGTTAATATTACTTGGATTCGAGAGCAATAACTTGCAAGGTTTGAAAAACGGTTTATTTTTCCAAAACTGACGTTTTCCAATTTTTTTTTAGGAAATCGATCGAATCTCAAAACTGGCCATTTTTGCATATTTTTGCTTAATATTACTTAAACTCGGAGACCTTAATTTAATAAGTTTGAAGAAATTTCCATTATCCAAAAAACACCGGTTTTTAAATCTTTTTAGGAAATGAATCAAACCTTAAAAACGGCCGTTTTTCCAGGTTTTGGTTAATATTACTTAGATTCGAACTTGCTAAGTTTGAAAAACGGTTTATTTTTCCAAAACTGACGTTTTCCAAGCTTTTTTTAGGAAATCGATCGGATCTCAAAACTGGCCGTTTTTGCATGTTTTTGCTTAATATTACTTAAACTCGGAGACCTTAATTTGATAATTTGAAGATATTTGCATTATCCAAAAAACTTCCGTTTTACACTCTTCTTTAAGAAATGGATCAAAGCTTAAAAACGGCCGATTTTCCAGGTTTTAGTTAATATTACTTAGATTCGAAGGCAATAACTTCCTAGGTTTGAAAAACGGTTTATTTTTCAAAAACTGACGTTTTTCAAGCTTTTTTTCAAGAACCGATCGAATCTCAAAACTGGCCATTTTCGGTGGTTTTTGCTTAATATTAATTATAATCAGACACCTTAGTTTGATAAGTTGAAGATATTTGCATTTTCCAAAAAACTTCTGGTGTTCAATCTTTTTTAAGAAATGAATCAAACGTTAAAAACAGGCGTTTTTCCAGGTTTTGGTTAATATTACTTAGATTCGAAGGCAATAAATTGCTAAGTTTGAAAAACGGTTAATTTTCCCAAATCTGACGTTTTTCAAGCTTTTTTTAAGAAATCGATCGAATCTCAAAACTGGCCGTTTTTGAAGGTTTTTCCTTATATGACTTATAATCAGACACCTTAATTTGATAAGTTGAAGATATTTACATTATCTTAAAAACTCTCGTTTTTCAATCTTTTTTAGAAATGGATCAAACCTTAAAAACGGCCGTTTTTCCAGGTTTTGGTTAATATTACTTAGATTCGAGAGCAATAATTTGCTAGGTTTGAAAAACGGTTTATTTTTCAAAAACTGACGTTTTCCAAGCTATTTTCAAGCAATTGATCGAATCTCAAAACTGGCCGTTTTCGGAGGTTTTTGCTTAATATTACTTATAATCAGACACCTTAGTTTGATAAGTTGAAGATATTTCCATTATCGAAAAAACTCTCGTTTTTCTGTCTTTTTTAGAAAATGGATCAAACCTTAAAAACAGCCGTTTTTCCAGGTTTTGGTTAATATTACTTGGATTCGAGAGCAATAACTTACAAGGATTGAAAAACGGTTTTTTTTCCCAAAACTGACGTTTTCCAAGCCTTTTTTAGGAAATCGATCGGATCTCAAAACTGGCCGTTTTTGCATGTTTTTGCTTAATATTACTTAAACTCGGAGACCTTAATTTGAAAATTTGAAGATATTTGCATTATCCACAAACTTCCGTTTTTCACTCTTCTTTAAGAAATGGATCAAAGCTTAAAAACGGCCGATTTTCCAGGTTTTAGTTAATATTACTTAGATTCGAAGGCAATAACTTGCTAAGTTTGAAAAACGGTTTATTTTCCCAAATCTGACGTTTTTCAAGCTTTTTTTAAGAAATCGATCGAATCTCAAAACTGGCCGTTTTTGCATGTTTTTGCTTAATATGACTTATAATCAGACACCTTAATTTGATAAGTTGAAGATATTTGCATTATTCAAAAAAACTCTCGTTTTTCAATCTTTTTTAGAAATGGATCAAACCTTAAAAACGGCCGTTTTTCCAGGTTTTGATTAATATTACTTAGATTCGAGAGCAATAAATTGCTAGGTTCAAAAAACGGTGTATTTTTCTAAAACTGACGTTTATGAAGCTTTTTTCATGAAATCGATTGAATCTTAAAACTAGCCGTTTTTGCATGTTTTTGCTTAATATTACTTAAACTCGGAGACCCTAATTTGATAAGTTGAAGATATTTGCATTATCCAAAAAACTTCCGTTTTTCAATCTTTTTTAGGAAATGGATCAAACCTTAAAAACGGCCGTTTTTCCACGTTTTGGTTAATATTACTTAGATTCGAGAGCAATAACTTGCTAGGTTTGAAAAACGGTTTATTTTTCAAAAACTGACGTTTTCCTAGCTTTTTTCAAGCAATTGATCGAATCTCAAAACTGGCCGTTTTCGGTGGTTTTTGCCTAATATTACTTATAATCAGACACCTTAGTTTGATAAGTTGAAGATATTTGCATTATCGAAAAAACTCTCGTTTTTCTGTCTTTTTTAGAAAATGGATCAAACCTTAAAAACGGCCGTTTTTCCAGGTTTTGGTTAATATTCCTTGGATTCGAGAGCAATAACTTACAAGGATTGAAAAACGGTTTATTTTCCCAAAACTGACGTTTTCCAAGCTTTTTTTAAGAAATCGATCGAATCTCAAATCTGGCCGTTTTCGCATGTTCTTGCTTGAAATTACTTATAATCAGACACCTTAATTTGATAAGTTGAAGATATTTGCGTTATCCAAAAACCTCCCGTTTTCAATCTTTCTTAAAAAATGGATCAAACCTTAAAAACGGCTGTTTTTCCAGGTTTTGGTTGATATTACTTGGATTCGAGAGTAATAACTTTCAAGGTTTGAAAACCGGTTTATTTTCCCAAAACTGACGTTTTTGAAGCTTTTTTCCTGAAATCGATCGAATCTCAAAACTGGCCGTTTGTGCATATTTTTGCCTAATATTACTTATACTCAGGGACCTTAATTTGATAAAATGAACATATTTGCATTATCCAAAAAAACTCGTGTTTTTCAATCTTTTTTAGGAAATGGTTCAAACCTTAAAAACGGCCGTTTTTGCAGGTTTTGGTTAATATTAATAGGATTTGAAAGCAATAACTTGCTAAGTTTGAAAAATGGTTTATTTTCCCAAAACTGACGTTTTTCAAGCTTTTTTTAAGAAATCGATCGAATCTCAAAATTAGCACCGTTTCTTCATGTTTTTGCTTAATATGACTTATAATCAGACACCTTAATTTGATAAGTTGAAGATATTTGCATTATCCAAAAAACTCGTTTTTCAATCTTTTTTAGAAATGGATCAAACCTTAAGAACGGCCGTTTTTCCAGGTTTTGGTTCATATTACTTAGATTCGAGAGCAATAAACTGCTAGTTTTAAAAAACGGTTTATTTTCCCAAAACTGACGTTTTTGAAGCTTTTTTCATGAAATCGATCGAATCTTAAAAGTAGCCGTTTTTGCATGTTTTTGCTTAATATTACACATAATCAGACACCTTAATTTGATAAGTTGAAGATATTTGCATTATCCAAAAAACTCTCGTTTTTCAATCTTTTTTAAGAAATGGAACAAAGCTTAAAAACAGCCGTTTTTCAAGGTTCTGGTTAATATTACTTAGATTCGAGAGGAATAACTTGCTAGGTTTGAAAAACGGTTTATTTTTCAAAAACTGACGTTTTTCAAGCTTTTTTCAAGAAATCGATCGAATCTCAAAACTGGCCGTTTTCGGGGGTTTTTGCTTAATATTACACATAATCAGACACCTTAATTTGATAAGTTGAAGATATTTGCATTATCCAAAAAACTCCCGTTTTTCAATCTTTTTTAAGAATTGATCAAACCTTAAAAACGGCCGATTTTCCAGGGTTTGGTTAATATTACTTAGATTCGAGAGCAATAACTTTCAAGGTTTGAAAAACGGTTTATTTTTCCAAAACTGACGTTTTCCAAGCTTTTTTTAGGAAATCGATCGAATCTCAAAACTAGCCGTATTTGCTTCTTTTGCTTAATATTACTTATACTCGGAGACCTTAATTTGATAATTTGAAGATACTTGCTTTATCCAAAAAACACCGGTTTTTAAATCTTTTTAGGAAATTAATCAAACCTTAAAAACGGCCGTTTTTCCAAGTTTTGGTTAATATTACTTAGATTCGAAGGCAATAACTTGCTCAGTTTGAAAAACAGTTTATTTTCCCAAATCTGACGTTTTTCAAGCTTTTTTTAAGAAATCGATCGAATCTCAAAACTGGCCGTTTTTGAAGGTTTTTGCTTAATATGGCTTATAATCAGACACCTTAATTTGATAAGTTGAAGATATTTGCATTATCCAAAAAACTCCCGTTTTTCAATCTTTTTTAAGAATTGATCAAACCTTAAAAACGGCCGATTTTCCAGGGTTTGGTTAATATTACTTAGAATCGAGAGCAATAACTTGCAAGGTTTGAAAAACGGTTTATTTTCCCAAAACTGACGTTTTCCAAGGTTTTTTTAGGAAATCAATCGAATCTCAAAACTGGCCTTATTTGCTTTTTTTGCTTAATAATACTTAAACTCGGAGACCTTAATTTGATAATTTGAAGATACTTGCATTATCCAAAAAACTCTCGTTTTTTAATCTTTTTAGGTAATGGATCAAATTTTAAGAGCGGCTGTTTTTCCAGGTTTTCGATAATATTACTTAGATTCGAGAGCAATAACTTGTTAAGTTTGAAAAACAGTTTATTTTCCCAAATCTGACGTTTTTCAAGCTTTTTTAAGAATCGATCAAGTCTCAAAACTGGCCGTTTTTGCATGTTTTTGCTTAATATTACTTATAATCAGACACCTTAATTTGATAAGTTGAAGATATTTGCATTATCCAAAAAACTCCCGGTTTTCAATCTTTCTTAGCAAATGGATCAAAGCTTAAAAACGGCCGTATTTCAAGGTTCTGGTTAATATTACTTAGATTCGAGAGGAATAAATTGCTAGGTTTGAAAAACGGTTTATTTTTCAAAAACTGACGTTTTTCAAGCTTTTTTCAAAAAATCGATCGATTCTCAAAACTGGCCGTTTTCGGTGGTTTTTGCTTAATATTACACATAATCAGACACCTTAATTTGATAAGTTGAAGATATTTGCATTATCCAAAAAACTCCCGTTTTTCAATCTTTTTTAAGAATTGATCAAACCTTAAAAACGGCCGATTTTCCAGGGTTTGGTTAATATTACTTAGAATCGAGAGCAATAACTTGCAAGGTTTGAAAAACGGTTTATTTTCCCAAAACTGACGTTTTCCAAGGTTTTTTTAGGAAATCAATCGAATCTCAAAACTGGCCTTATTTGCTTTTTTTGCTTAATATTACTTAAACTCGGAGACCTCAATTTGATAATTTGAAGATACTTGCATTATCTAAAAAACTCTCGTTTTTTAATCTTTTTAGGTAATGGATCAAATTTTAAGAGCGGCTGTTTTTCCAGGTTTTCGATAATATTACTTAGATTCGAGAGCAATAACTTGTTAAGTTTGAAAAACAGTTTATTTTCCCAAATCTGACGTTTTTCAAGCTTTTTTAAGAATCGATCAAGTCTCAAAACTGGCCGTTTATGCATGTTTTTGCTTAATATTACTTATAATCAGACACCTTAATTTGATAAGTTGAAGATATTTGCATTATCCAAAAAACTCCCGGTTTTCAATCTTTCTTAGCAAATGGATCAAACCTTTAAAACGGCCGTTTTTCCATGTTTTGGTTAATATTACTTGGATTCGAGAGCAATAACTTTTAAGGTTTGAAAATCGTTTTTTTTTTTCCAAAACTGACGTTTTCCAAGCTTTTTTTAGGAAATCGATCGAATCTCAAAACTGGCCGTTTTTGCATGTTTTTGCTTAATATGACATAATCAGACACCTTGATTTGATAAGTTGAAGATATTTGCATTTTCCAAAAAACTTCTGGTGTTCAATCTTTTTTAAGAAATGAATCAAACGTTAAAAACAGGCGTTTTTCCAGGTTTTGGTTAATATTACTTAGATTCGAAGGCAATAAATTGCTAAGTTTGAAAAACGGTTAATTTTCCCAAATCTGACGTTTTTCAAGCTTTTTTTAAGAAATCGATCGAATCTCAAAACTGGCCGTTTTTGAAGGTTTTTGCTTAATATGACTTATAATCAGACACCTTAATTTGATAAGTTGAAGATATTTACATTATCTTAAAAACTCTCGTTTTTCAATCTTTTTTAGAAATGGATCAAACCTTAAAAACGGCCGTTTTTCCAGGTTTTGGTTAATATTACTTAGATTCGAGAGCAATAATTTGCTAGGTTTGAAAAACGGTTTATTTTTCAAAAACTGACGTTTTCCAAGCTATTTTCAAGCAATTGATCGAATCTCAAAACTGGCCGTTTTCGGAGGTTTTTGCTTAATATTACTTATAATCAGACACCTTAGTTTGATAAGTTGAAGATATTTCCATTATCGAAAAAACTCTCGTTTTTCTGTCTTTTTTAGAAAATGGATCAAACCTTAAAAACAGCCGTTTTTCCAGGTTTTGGTTAATATTACTTGGATTCGAGAGCAATAACTTACAAGGATTGAAAAACGGTTTATTTTCCCAAAACTGACGTTTTCCAAGCCTTTTTTAGGAAATCGATCGGATCTCAAAACTGGCCGTTTTTGCATGTTTTTGCCTAATATTACTTAAACTCGGAGACCTTAATTTGAAAATTTGAAGATATTTGCATTATCCACAAACTTCCGTTTTTCACTCTTCTTTAAGAAATGGATCAAAGCTTAAAAACGGCCGATTTTCCAGGTTTTAGTTAATATTACTTAGATTCGAAGGCAATAACTTGCTAAGTTTGAAAAACGGTTTATTTTCCCAAATCTGACGTTTTTCAAGCTTTTTTTAAGAAATCGATCGAATCTCAAAACTGGCCGTTTTTGCATGTTTTTGCTTAATATGACTTATAATCAGACACCTTAATTTGATAAGTTGAAGATATTTGCATTATTCAAAAAACTCTCGTTTTTCAATCTTTTTTAGAAATGGATCAAACCTTAAAAACGGCCGTTTTTCCAGGTTTTGATTAATATTACTTAGATTCGAGAGCAATAAATTGCTAGGTTCAAAAAACGGTGTATTTTTCTAAAACTGACGTTTATGAAGCTTTTTTCATGAAATCGATTGAATCTTAAAACTAGCCGTTTTTGCATGTTTTTGCTTAATATTACTTAAACTCGGAGACCCTAATTTGATAAGTTGAAGATATTTGCATTATCCAAAAAACTTCCGTTTTTCAATCTTTTTTAGGAAATGGATCAAACCTTAAAAACGGCCGTTTTTCCACGTTTTGGTTAATATTACTTAGATTCGAGAGCAATAACTTGCTAGGTTTGAAAAACGGTTTATTTTTCAAAAACTGACGTTTTCCTAGCTTTTTTCAAGCAATTGATCGAATCTCAAAACTGGCCGTTTTCGGTGGTTTTTGCCTAATATTACTTATAATCAGACACCTTAGTTTGATAAGTTGAAGATATTTGCATTATCGAAAAAACTCTCGTTTTTCTGTCTTTTTTAGAAAATGGATCAAACCTTAAAAACGGCCGTTTTTCCAGGTTTTGGTTAATATTCCTTGGATTCGAGAGCAATAACTTACAAGGATTGAAAAACGGTTTATTTTCCCAAAACTGACGTTTTCCAAGCTTTTTTTAAGAAATCGATCGAATCTCAAATCTGGCCGTTTTCGCATGTTCTTGCTTGAAATTACTTATAATCAGACACCTTAATTTGATAAGTTGAAGATATTTGCGTTATCCAAAAACCTCCCGTTTTCAATCTTTCTTAAAAAATGGATCAAACCTTAAAAACGGCTGTTTTTCCAGGTTTTGGTTGATATTACTTGGATTCGAGAGTAATAACTTTCAAGGTTTGAAAACCGGTTTATTTTCCCAAAACTGACGTTTTTGAAGCTTTTTTCCTGAAATCGATCGAATCTCAAAACTGGCCGTTTGTGCATATTTTTGCCTAATATTACTTATACTCAGGGACCTTAATTTGATAAAATGAACATATTTGCATTATCCAAAAAAACTCGTGTTTTTCAATCTTTTTTAGGAAATGGTTCAAACCTTAAAAACGGCCGTTTTTGCAGGTTTTGGTTAATATTAATAGGATTTGAAAGCAATAACTTGCTAAGTTTGAAAAATGGTTTATTTTCCCAAAACTGACGTTTTTCAAGCTTTTTTTAAGAAATCGATCGAATCTCAAAATTAGCACCGTTTCTTCATGTTTTTGCTTAATATGACTTATAATCAGACACCTTAATTTGATAAGTTGAAGATATTTGCATTATCCAAAAAACTCGTTTTTCAATCTTTTTTAGAAATGGATCAAACCTTAAGAACGGCCGTTTTTCCAGGTTTTGGTTCATATTACTTAGATTCGAGAGCAATAAACTGCTAGTTTTAAAAAACGGTTTATTTTCCCAAAACTGACGTTTTTGAAGCTTTTTTCATGAAATCGATCGAATCTTAAAAGTAGCCGTTTTTGCATGTTTTTGCTTAATATTACACATAATCAGACACCTTAATTTGATAAGTTGAAGATATTTGCATTATCCAAAAAACTCTCGTTTTTCAATCTTTTTTAAGAAATGGAACAAAGCTTAAAAACAGCCGTTTTTCAAGGTTCTGGTTAATATTACTTAGATTCGAGAGGAATAACTTGCTAGGTTTGAAAAACGGTTTATTTTTCAAAAACTGACGTTTTTCAAGCTTTTTTCAAGAAATCGATCGAATCTCAAAACTGGCCGTTTTCGGGGGTTTTTGCTTAATATTACACATAATCAGACACCTTAATTTGATAAGTTGAAGATATTTGCATTATCCAAAAAACTCCCGTTTTTCAATCTTTTTTAAGAATTGATCAAACCTTAAAAACGGCCGATTTTCCAGGGTTTGGTTAATATTACTTAGATTCGAGAGCAATAACTTTCAAGGTTTGAAAAACGGTTTATTTTTCCAAAACTGACGTTTTCCAAGCTTTTTTTAGGAAATCGATCGAATCTCAAAACTAGCCGTATTTGCTTCTTTTGCTTAATATTACTTATACTCGGAGACCTTAATTTGATAATTTGAAGATACTTGCTTTATCCAAAAAACACCGGTTTTTAAATCTTTTTAGGAAATTAATCAAACCTTAAAAACGGCCGTTTTTCCAAGTTTTGGTTAATATTACTTAGATTCGAAGGCAATAACTTGCTCAGTTTGAAAAACAGTTTATTTTCCCAAATCTGACGTTTTTCAAGCTTTTTTTAAGAAATCGATCGAATCTCAAAACTGGCCGTTTTTGAAGGTTTTTGCTTAATATGGCTTATAATCAGACACCTTAATTTGATAAGTTGAAGATATTTGCATTATCCAAAAAACTCCCGTTTTTCAATCTTTTTTAAGAATTGATCAAACCTTAAAAACGGCCGATTTTCCAGGGTTTGGTTAATATTACTTAGAATCGAGAGCAATAACTTGCAAGGTTTGAAAAACGGTTTATTTTCCCAAAACTGACGTTTTCCAAGGTTTTTTTAGGAAATCAATCGAATCTCAAAACTGGCCTTATTTGCTTTTTTTGCTTAATAATACTTAAACTCGGAGACCTTAATTTGATAATTTGAAGATACTTGCATTATCCAAAAAACTCTCGTTTTTTAATCTTTTTAGGTAATGGATCAAATTTTAAGAGCGGCTGTTTTTCCAGGTTTTCGATAATATTACTTAGATTCGAGAGCAATAACTTGTTAAGTTTGAAAAACAGTTTATTTTCCCAAATCTGACGTTTTTCAAGCTTTTTTAAGAATCGATCAAGTCTCAAAACTGGCCGTTTTTGCATGTTTTTGCTTAATATTACTTATAATCAGACACCTTAATTTGATAAGTTGAAGATATTTGCATTATCCAAAAAACTCCCGGTTTTCAATCTTTCTTAGCAAATGGATCAAAGCTTAAAAACGGCCGTATTTCAAGGTTCTGGTTAATATTACTTAGATTCGAGAGGAATAAATTGCTAGGTTTGAAAAACGGTTTATTTTTCAAAAACTGACGTTTTTCAAGCTTTTTTCAAAAAATCGATCGATTCACAAAACTGGCCGTTTTCGGTGGTTTTTGCTTAATATTACACATAATCAGACACCTTAATTTGATAAGTTGAAGATATTTGCATTATCCAAAAAACTCCCGTTTTTCAATCTTTTTTAAGAATTGATCAAACCTTAAAAACGGCCGATTTTCCAGGGTTTGGTTAATATTACTTAGAATCGAGAGCAATAACTTGCAAGGTTTGAAAAACGGTTTATTTTCCCAAAACTGACGTTTTCCAAGGTTTTTTTAGGAAATCAATCGAATCTCAAAACTGGCCTTATTTGCTTTTTTTGCTTAATATTACTTAAACTCGGAGACCTTAATTTGATAATTTGAAGATACTTGCATTATCTAAAAAACTCTCGTTTTTTAATCTTTTTAGGTAATGGATCAAATTTTAAGAGCGGCTGTTTTTCCAGGTTTTCGATAATATTACTTAGATTCGAGAGCAATAACTTGTTAAGTTTGAAAAACAGTTTATTTTCCCAAATCTGACGTTTTTCAAGCTTTTTTAAGAATCGATCAAGTCTCAAAACTGGCCGTTTTTGCATGTTTTTGCTTAATATTACTTATAATCAGACACCTTAATTTGATAAGTTGAAGATATTTGCATTATCCAAAAAACTCCCGGTTTTCAATCTTTCTTAGCAAATGGATCAAAGCTTAAAAACGGCCGTATTTCAAGGTTCTGGTTAATATTACTTAGATTCGAGAGGAATAAATTGCTAGGTTTGAAAAACGGTTTATTTTTCAAAAACTGACGTTTTTCAAGCTTTTTTCAAAAAATCGATCGATTCACAAAACTGGCCGTTTTCGGTGGTTTTTGCTTAATATTACACATAATCAGACACCTTAATTTGATAAGTTGAAGATATTTGCATTATCCAAAAAACTCCCGTTTTTCAATCTTTTTTAAGAATTGATCAAACCTTAAAAACGGCCGATTTTCCAGGGTTTGGTTAATATTACTTAGAATCGAGAGCAATAACTTGCAAGGTTTGAAAAACGGTTTATTTTCCCAAAACTGACGTTTTCCAAGGTTTTTTTAGGAAATCAATCGAATCTCAAAACTGGCCTTATTTGCTTTTTTTGCTTAATATTACTTAAACTCGGAGACCTTAATTTGATAATTTGAAGATACTTGCATTATCTAAAAAACTCTCGTTTTTTAATCTTTTTAGGTAATGGATCAAATTTTAAGAGCGGCTGTTTTTCCAGGTTTTCGATAATATTACTTAGATTCGAGAGCAATAACTTGTTAAGTTTGAAAAACAGTTTATTTTCCCAAATCTGACGTTTTTCAAGCTTTTTTAAGAATCGATCAAGTCTCAAAACTGGCCGTTTATGCATGTTTTTGCTTAATATTACTTATAATCAGACACCTTAATTTGATAAGTTGAAGATATTTGCATTATCCAAAAAACTCCCGGTTTTCAATCTTTCTTAGCAAATGGATCAAACCTTTAAAACGGCCGTTTTTCCATGTTTTGGTTAATATTACTTGGATTCGAGAGCAATAACTTTTAAGGTTTGAAAATCGGTTTTTTTTTTCCAAAACTGACGTTTTCCAAGCTTTTTTTAGGAAATCGATCGAATCTCAAAACTGGCCGTTTTTGCATGTTTTTGCTTAATATGACATAATCAGACACCTTAATTTGATAAGTTGAACATATTTACATTATCTAAAAAAACTCCCGTTTTTCAATCTTTTTTAAGAAATGGATCAAACTTTAAAAGCGGCCGTTTTTCCAGGTCTTGGTTAATATTACTTAGATTCGAGAGCAATAACTTGCTAAGTTTGAAAAACGTGTATTTTCCCAAATCTGACGTTTTTCAAGCTTTTTTTAAGAAATCGATCGAATCTCAAATCTGGCCGTTTTCGCATGTTCTTGCTTGAAATTACTTATAATCAGACACCTTATTTTGATAATTTGAAGATATTTGCTTTATCCAAAAAACTCCCGTTTTTCAATCTTTTTTAAGAATTGATCAAACCTTAAAAACGGCCGTTTTTCCATGTTTTGGTTAATATTACTTGGATTCGAGAGCAATAACTTTTAAGGTTTGAAAAACGGTTTTTTTTTTCTAAAACTGACGTTTTCCAAGCTTTTTTCAGGTAATCGATCGAATCTCAAAACTGGCCGTTTTTGCATGTTTTTGCTTAATATGACATAATCAGACACCTTAATTTGATAAGTTGAACATATTTACATTATCTAAAAAAACTCCCGTTTTTCAATCTTTTTTAAGAAATGGATCAAACTTTAAAAGCGGCCGTTTTTCCAGGTCTTGGTTAATATTACTTAGATTCGAGAGCAATAACTTGCTTAGTTTGAAAAACGTGTATTTTCCCAAATCTGACGTTTTTCAAGCTTTTTTTAAGAAATCAATCGAATCTCAAATCTGGCCGTTTTCGCATGTTCTTGCTTGAAATTACTTATAATCAGACACCTTAATTTGATAAGTTGAAGATATTTGCATTATCCAAAAAACTCCCGTTTTTCAATCTTTCTTAGAAAATGGATCAAACCTTAAAAACGGCCGTTTTTCCAGGTTTTGGTTAATATTAATAGGATTCGAGAGCAATAACTTGCTAAGTTTGAAAAATGGTTTATTTTCCCAAAACTGACGTTTTTCAAGCTTTTTTTAAGAAATCGATCGAATCTCAAAACTAGCACCGTTTTTGCATGTTTTTGCTTAATATGACATAATCAGACACCTTAATTTGATAAGTTGAACATATTTACATTATCTAAAAAAACTCCCGTTTTTCAATCTTTTTTAAGAAATGGATCAAACTTTAAAAGCGGCCGTTTTTCCAGGTCTTGGTTAATATTACTTAGATTCGAGAGCAATAACTTGCTAAGTTTGAAAAACGTGTATTTTCCCAAATCTGACGTTTTTCAAGCTTTTTTTAAGAAATCACTCGAATCTCAAATCTGGCCGTTTTCGCATGTTCTTGCTTGAAATTACTTATAATCAGACACCTTAATTTGATAAGTTGAAGATATTTGCATTATCCAAAAAAACTCGTGTTTTTCAATCTTTTTTAGGAAATGGTTCAAACCTTAAAAACGGCCGTTTTTCCAGGTTTTGGTTAATATTAATAGGATTCGAGAGCAATAACTTGCTAAGTTTGAAAAATGGTTTATTTTCCCAAAACTGACGTTTTTCAAGCTTTTTTTAAGAAATCGATCGAATCTCAAAACTAGCACCGTTTTTGCATGTTTTTGCTTAATATGACTTATAATCAGACACCTTAATTTGATAAGTTGAAGATATTTGCATTATCCAAAAAACTCGTTTTTCAATCTTTTTTCGAAATGGATCAAACCTTAAGAACGGCTGTTTTTCCAGGTTTTGGTTCATATTACTTAGATTCGAGAGCAATAAACTGCTAGTTTTAAAAAACGGTTTATTTTCCCAAAACTGACGTTTTTGAAGCTTTTTTCATGAAATCGATCGAATATTAAAAGTAGCCGTTTTTGCATGTTTTTGCTTAATATTACACATAATCAGACACCTTAATTTGATAAGTTGAAGATATTTGCATTATCCAAAAAACTCTCGTTTTTCAATCTTTTTTAAGAAATGGAACAAAGCTTAAAAACAGCCGTTTTTTAAGGTTCTGGTTAATATTACTTAGATTCGAGAGGAATAACTTGCTAGGTTTGAAAAACGGTTTATTTTTCAAAAACTGACGTTTTTCAAGCTTTTTTCAAGAAAACGATCGAATCTCAAAACTGGACGTTTTCGGTGGTTTTTGCTTAATATTACACATAATCAGACACCTTAATTTGATAAGTTAAAGATATTTGCATTATCCAAAAAACTCCCGTTTTTCAATCTTTCTTAGAAAATGGATCAAACCTTAAAAACGGCTGTTTTTCCAGGTTTTGGTTAATATTACTTAGATTCGAGAGCAATAACTTTCAAGGTTTGAAAAACGGTTTATTTTCCCAAAACTGACGTTTTTGAAGCTTTTTTCCTGAAATCGATCGAGTCTCAAAACTGGCCGTTTTTGCATATTTTTGCCTAATATTACTTATACTCAGAGACCTTAATTTGATAAAATGAACATATTTGCATTATCCAAAAAAACTCGTGTTTTTCAATCTTTTTTAGGAAATGGTTCAAACCTTAAAAACGGCCGTTTTTCCAGGTTTTGGTTAATATTAATAGGATTCGAGAGCAATAACTTGCTAAGTTTGAAAAATGGTTTATTTTCCCAAAACTGACGTTTTTCAAGCTTTTTTAAGAAATCGATCGAATCTCAAAACTAGCACCGTTTTTGCATGTTTTTGCTAAATAAGACTTATAATCAGACACCTTAATTTGATAAGTTGAAGATATTTGCATTATCCAAAAAACTCGTTTTTCAATCTTTTTTAGAAATGGATCAAACCTTAAGAACGGCCGTTTTTCCAGGTTTTGGTTCATATTACTTAGATTCGAGAGCAATAAACTGCTAGTTTTAAAAAACGGTTTATTTTCCCAAAACTGACGTTTTTGAAGCTTTTTTCATGAAATCGATCGAATCTTAAAAGTAGCCGTTTTTGCATGTTTTTGCTTAATATTACACATAATCAGACACCTTAATTTGATAAGTTGAAGATATTTGCATTATCCAAAAAACTCTCGTTTTTCAATCTTTTTTAAGAAATGGAACAAAGCTTAAAAACGGCCGTTTTTCAAGGTTCTGGTTAATATTACTTAGATTCGAGAGGAATAAATTGCTAGGTTTGAAAAACGGTTTATTTTTCAAAAACTGACGTTTTTCAAGCTTTTTTCAAAAAATCGATCGAATCTCAAAACTGGCCGTTTTCGGTGGTTTTTGCTTAATATTACACATAATCAGACACCTTAATTTGATAAGTTGAAGATATTTGCATTATCCAAAAAACTCCCGTTTTTCAATCTTTTTTAAGAATTGATCAAACCTTAAAAACGGCCGATTTTCCAGGGTTTGGTTAATATTACTTAGATTCGAGAGCAATAAATTGCAAGGTTTGAAAAACGGTTTATTTTCCCAAAACTGACGTTTTTCAAGCTTTTTTTAAGAAATCGATCGAATCTCAAAACTAGCACCGTTTTTGCATGTTTTTGCTTAATATGACATATATTCAGACACCTTAATTTGATAAGTTGAAGATATTTGCATTATCCAAAAAACTCGTTTTTCAATCTTTTTTAGAAATGGATCAAACCTTAAGAACGGCCGTTTTTCCAGGTTTTGGTTCATATTACTTAGATTCGAGAGCAATAAACTGCTAGTTTTAAAAAACGGTTTATTTTCCCAAAACTGACGTTTTTGAAGCTTTTTTCATGAAATCGATCGAATATTAAAAGTAGCCGTTTTTGCATGTTTTTGCTTAATATTACACATAATCAGACACCTTAATTTGATAAGTTGAAGTTATTTGCATTATCCAAAAAACTCTCGTTTTTCAATCTTTTTTAAGAAATGGAACAAAGCTTAAAAACAGCCGTTTTTTAAGGTTCTGGTTAATATTACTTAGATTCGAAAGGAATAACTTGCTAGGTTTGAAAAACGGTTTATTTTTCAAAAACTGACGTTTTTCAAGCTTTTTTCAAGAAAACGATCGAATCTCAAAACTGGACGTTTTCGGTGGTTTTTGCTTAATATTACACATAATCAGGCCTCTTAATTTGATAAGTTGAAGATATTTGCATTATCCAAAACACTCCCGTTTTTCAATCTTTCTTAGAAAATGGATCAAACCTTAAAAACGGCTGTTTTTCCAGGTTTTGGTTAATATTACTTTGATTCGAGAGCAATAACTTTCAAGGTTTGAAAAACGGTTTATTTTCCCAAAACTGACGTTTTTGAAGCTTTTTTCCTGAAATCGATCGAGTCTCAAAACTGGCCGTTTTTGCATATTTTTGCCTAATATTACTTATACTCAGAGACCTTAATTTGATAAAATGAACATATTTGCATTATCCAAAAAAACTCGTGTTTTTCAATCTTTTTTAGTAAATGGTTCAAACCTTAAAAACGGCCGTTTTTCCAGGTTTTGGTTAATATTAATAGGATTCGAGAGCAATAACTTGCTAAGTTTGAAAAATGGTTTATTTTCCCAAAACTGACGTTTTTCAAGCTTTTTTAAGAAATCGATCGAATCTCAAAACTAGCACCGTTTTTGCATGTTTTTGCTAAATAAGACTTATAATCAGACACCTTAATTTGATAAGTTGAAGATATTTGCATTATCCAAAAAACTCGTTTTTCAATCTTTTTTAGGAATGGATCAAACCTTAAGAACGGCCGTTTTTCCAGGTTTTGGTTCATATTACTTAGATTCGAGAGCAATAAACTGCTAGTTTTAAAAAACGGTTTATTTTCCCAAAACTGACGTTTTTGAAGCTTTTTCATGAAATCGATCGAATCTTAAAAGTAGCCGTTTTTGCATGTTTTTGCCTAATATTACACATAATCAGACACCTTAATTTGATAAGTTGAAGATATTTGCATTATCCAAAAAACTCTCGTTTTTCAATCTTTTTTAAGAAATGGAACAAAGCTTAAAAACGGCCGTTTTTCAAGGTTCTGGTTAATATTACTTAGATTCGAGAGGAATAAATTGCTAGGTTTAAAAAACGGTTTATTTTTCAAAAACTGACGTTTTTCAAGCTTTTTTCAAAAAATCGATCGAATCTCAAAACTGGCCGTTTTCGGTGGTTTTTGCTTAATATTACACATAATCAGACACCTTAATTTGATAAGTTGAAGATATTTGCATTATCCAAAAAACTCCCGTTTTTCAATCTTTTTTAAGAATTGATCAAACCTTAAAAACGGCCGATTTTCCAGGGTTTGGTTAATATTACTTAGATTCGAGAGCAATAAATTGCAAGGTTTGAAAAACGGTCTATTTTCCCAAAACTGACGTTTTCCAAGCTTTTTTTAGGAAATCGATCGAATCTCAAAACTAGCCGTATTTGCTTTTTTTGCTTAATATTACTTATACTCGGAGACCCTAATTTGATAATTTGAAGATACTTGCTTTATCCAAAAAACACCGGTTTTTAAATCTTTTTAGGAAATGAATCAAACCTTAAAAACGGCCGTTTTTCCAGGTTTTGGTTAATATTACTTAGATTCAAGGCAATAACTTGCTAAGTTTGAAAAACAGTTTATTTTCCCAAATCTGACGTTTTTCAGGCTTTTTTTAAGAAATCGATCGAATCTCAAAACTGGCCGTTTTTGTAGGTTTTTGCTTAATATGACTTATAATCAGACACCTTAATTTGATAAGTTGAAGATATTTGCATTATCCAAAAAACTCTCGTTTTTCAATCTTTTTTAGAAATGGATCCAACCTTAAAAACGGCCGATTTTCCAGGTTTTGGTTAATATTACTTAGATTCTAAGCAATAAATTGCTAGGTTTAAAAAACGATTTATTTTCCCAAAACTGACGTTTTTGAAGCTTTTTTCATGAAATCGATCGAATCTCAAAACTAGCCGTTTTTGCATGTTTTTGCTTAATATTACACAGAATCGGACACCTTAATTTGAAAAGTTGAAGATATTTGCATTATCCAAAAACTCCCGGTTTTCAATCTTTCTTAGGAAATGGATCAAACCTTAAAAACGGCCGTTTTTCCAGGTTTTGGTTAATATTACTTGGATTCAAGAGCAATAACTTGCAAGGTTTGAAAAACGGTTTATTTTCCCAAAACTGACTTTTTTCAAGCTTTTTTTAAGAAATTGATCGAATCTCAAAACTAGCCGTTTTTTGCATGTTTTTGCCTAATATTACTTATAATCAGATATTGAATTATCCAAAAAACTTCCGTTTCTCAATCTTTTTAAGAAATGGATCAAACCTTAAAAACGGCCGTTTTTTCACGTTTTGGTAAATATTACTTAGATTCGAGAGCAATAATTTGCTAAGTTTGAAAAACGGTTTATTTTTCAAAAAACTGACGTTTTTCAAGCTTTTTTCAAGAAATCGATCGAATCTCAAAACTGGCCGTTTTCGGTGGTTTTTGCTTAATATTACTTATTATCAGACACCTTAGTTTGATAAGTTGAAGATATTTGCATTATCCAAAAAACTCGTTTTTCAATCTTTTTTAGGAAATGGATCAAACCTTAAAAACGGCCGTTTTTCCAGGTTTTGCTTAATATTACTTGGATTCAAGGGCAATAACTTGAAAGGTTTAAAAAACGGTTTATTTTCACAAAACTGACGTTTTCCAAGCTTTTTTTAGGGAATCGATCGAATCTCAATACTGGCCGTTTTTGCATGTTTTTGCTTAATATTACTTAGACTCGGAGACCTCAATTTAATAAGTTTGAAGAAATTTTCATTATCCAAAAAACACTAGTTTTTAAATCTTTTTAGGAAATGAATCAAACCTTAAAAACGGCCGTTTTTTCAGGTTTTGGTTAATATTACTTAGATTCGAAGGCAATAACTTGCTAAGTTTAAAAAATGGTTTATTTTCCCAAATCTGACGTTTTTCAAGCTTTTTTTAAGAAATCGATCGAATCTCAAAACTGGCCGTTTTTGCATGTTTTTGCTTAATATGACTTATAATCAGACACCTTAATTTGATAAGTTGAAGATATTTGCATTATCCAAAAAACTCCCGTTTTTCAATCTTTTTTAAGAATTGATCAAACCTTAAAAACGGCCGATTTTCCAGGGTTTGGTTAATATTACTTAGAATCGAGAGCAATAACTTGCAAGGTTTGAAAAACGGTTTATTTTCCCAAAACTGACGTTTTCCAAGCTTTTTTTAGGAAATCAATCGAATCTCAAAACTGGCCTTATTTGCTTTTTTGCTTAATATTACTTAAACTCGGAGACCTTAATTTGATAATTTGAAGATACTTGCATTATCCAAAAAACTCTCGTTTTTTAATCTTTTTAGGTAATGGATCAAACTTTAAGAGCGGCTGTTTTTCCAGGTTTTCGATAATATTACTTAGATTCGAGAGCAATAACTTGCTAAGTTTGAAAAACAGTTTATTTTCCCAAATCTGAGGTTTTTCAAGCTTTTTTTAAGAATCGATCGTCTCAAAACTGGCCGTTTTTGCACTTAAACTCGGAGACCATAATTTGATAATTTGAAGATATTTGCATTATCCAAAAAACTCTCGTTTTTCAATCTTTTTAGGTATTCGATCAAACTTTAAAAGCGGTCGTTTTTTCAGGTTTTGGTTAATATTACTTAGATTCGAGAGCAATAACTTGCAAGGTTTGAAAAACAGTTTATTTTCCCAAATCTGACGTTTTTCAAGCTTTTTTTAAGAATCGATCAAGTCTCAAAACTGGCCGTTTTTGCATGTTTTTGCTTAATATTACTTATAATCAGACACCTTAATTTGATAAGTTGAAGATATTTGCATTATCCAAAAAAACTCCCGGTTTTCAATCTTTCTTAGCAAATGGATCAAACCTTAAAAACGGCCGTTTTTCCATGTTTTGGTTAATATTACTTGGATTCGAGAGCAATAACTTTTAAGGTTTGAAAAACGGTTTTTTTTTTCTAAAACTGACGTTTTCCAAGCTTTTTTTAGGTAATCGATCGAATCTCAAAACTGGCCGTTTTTGCATGTTTTTGCTTAATATGACATAATCAGACACCTTAATTTGATAAGTTGAACATATTTACATTATCTAAAAAAACTCCCGTTTTTCAATCTTTTTTAAGAAATGGATCAAACTTTAAAAGCGGCCGTTTTTCCAGGTCTTGGTTAATATTACTTGGATTCGAGAGCAATAACTTGCTAAGTTTGAAAAACGTGTATTTTCCCAAATCTGACGTTTTTCAAGCTTTTTTTAAGAAATCAATCGAATCTCAAATCTGGCCGTTTTCGCATGTTCTTGCTTGAGATTACTTATAATCAGACACCTTAATTTGATAAGTTGAAGATATTTGCATTATCCAAAAAACTCCCGTTTTTCAATCTTTCTTAGAAAATGGATCAAACCTTAAAAACGGCTGTTTTTCCAGGTTTTGGTTAATATTACTTGGATTCGAGAGCAATAACTTTCAAGGTTTGAAAAACGGTTTATTTTCCCAAAACTGACGTTTTTGAAGCTTTTTTCCTGAAATCGATCGAGTCTCAAAACTGGCCGTTTTTGCATATTTTTGCCTAATATTACTTATACTCAGAGACCTTGATTTGATAAAATGAACATATTTGCATTATCCAAAAAAACTCGTGTTTTTCAATCTTTTTTAGGAAATGGTTCAAACCTTAAAAACGGCTGTTTTTCCAGGTTTTGGTTAATATTAATAGGATTCGAGAGCAATAACTTGCTAAGTTTGAAAAATGGTTTATTTTCCCAAAACTGACGTTTTTCAAGCTTTTTTTAAGAAATCGATCGAATCTCAAAACTAGCACCGTTTTTGCATGTTTTTGCTTAATATGACTTATAATCAGACACCTTAATTTGATAAGTTGAAGATATTTGCATTATCCAAAAAACTCGTTTTTCAATCTTTTTTAGAAATGGATCAAACCTTAAGAACGGCCGTTTTTCCAGGTTTTGGTTCATATTACTTAGATTCGAGAGCAATAAACTGCTAGTTTTAAAAAACGGTTTATTTTCCCAAAACCGACGTTTTTGAAGCTTTTTTCATGAAATCGATCGAATCTTAAAAGTAGCCGTTTTTGCATGTTTTTGCTTAATATTACACATAATCAGACACCTTAATTTGATAAGTTGAAGATATTTGCATTATCCAAAAAACTCTCGTTTTTCAATCTTTTTTAAGAAATGGAACAAAGCTTAAAAACGGCCGTTTTTCAAGGTTCTGGTTAATATTACTTAGATTCGAGAGGAATAAATTGCTAGGTTTGAAAAACGGTTTATTTTTCAAAAACTGACGTTTTTCAAGCTTTTTTTAAGAAATCGATCGAATCTCAAAACTGGCCGTTTTTGCATGTTTTTGCTTAATATGACTTATAATCAGACACCTTAATTTGATAAGTTGAAGATATTTGCATTATCCAAAAAACTCCCGTTTTTCAATCTTTTTTAAGAATTGATCAAACCTTAAAAACGGCCGATTTTCCAGGGTTTGGTTAATATTACTTAGAATCGAGAGCAATAACTTGCAAGGTTTGAAAAACGGTTTATTTTCCCAAAACTGACGTTTTCCAAGGTTTTTTTAGGAAATCAATCGAATCTCAAAACTGGCCTTATTTGCTTTCTTTGCTTAATAATACTTAAACTCGGAGACCTTAAATTGATAATTTGAAGATACTTGCATTATCCAAAAAACTCTCGTTTTTTAATCTTTTTAGGTAATGGATCAAATTTTAAGAGCGGCTGTTTTTCCAGGTTTTCGATAATAATACTTAGATTCGAGAGCAATAACTTGTTAAGTTTGAAAAACAGTTTATTTTCCCAAATCTGACGTTTTTCAAGCTTTTTTAAGAATCGATCAAGTCTCAAAACTGGCCGTTTTTGCATGTTTTTGCTTAATATTACTTATAATCAGACACCTTAATTTGATAAGTTGAAGATACTTGCTTTATCCAAAAAACACCGGTTTTTAAATCTTTTTAGGAAATTAATCAAACCTTAAAAACGGCCGTTTCTCCAAGTTTTGGTTAATATTACTTGGATTCGAAGGCAATAACTTGCTAAGTTTGAAAAACAGTTTATTTTCCCAAATCTGACGTTTTTCAAGCTTTTTTTAAGAAATCGATCGAATCTCAAAACTGGCCGTTTTTGAAGGTTTTTGCTTAATATGGCTTATAATCAGACACCTTAATTTGATAAGTTGAAGATATTTGCATTATCCAAAAAACTCCCGTTTTTCAATCTTTTTTAAGAATTGATCAAACCTTAAAAACGGCCGATTTTCCAGGGTTTGGTTAATATTACTTAGAATCGAGAGCAATAACTTGCAAGGTTTGAAAAACGGTTTATTTTCCCAAAACTGACGTTTTCCAAGGTTTTTTTAGGAAATCAATCGAATCTCAAAACTGGCCTTATTTGCTTTTTTTGCTTAATAATACTTAAACTCGGAGACCTTAATTTGATAATTTGAAGATACTTGCATTATCCAAAAAACTCTCGTTTTTTAATCTTTTTAGGTAATGGATCAAATTTTAAGAGCGGCTGTTTTTCCAGGTTTTCGATAATAATACTTAGATTCGAGAGCAATAACTTGTTAAGTTTCAAAAACAGTTTATTTTCCCAAATCTGACGTTTTTCAAGCTTTTTTAAGAATCGATCAAGTCTCAAAACTGGCCGTTTTTGCATGTTTTTGCTTAATATTACTTATAATCAGACACCTTAATTTGATAAGTTGAAGATATTTGCATTATCCAAAAAACTCCCGGTTTTCAATCTTTCTTAGCAAATGGATCAAAGCTTAAAAACGGCCGTATTTCAAGGTTCTGGTTAATATTACTTAGATTCGAGAGGAATAAATTGCTAGGTTTGAAAAACGGTTTATTTTTCAAAAACTGACGTTTTTCAAGCTTCTTTCAAAAAATCGATCGATTCTCAAAACTGGCCGTTTTCGGTGGTTTTTGCTTAATATTACACATAATCAGACACCTTAATTTGATAAGTTGAAGATATTTGCATTATCCAAAAAACTCCCGTTTTTCAATCTTTTTTAAGAATTGATCAAACCTTAAAAACGGGTGATTTTCCAGGGTTTGGTTAATATTACTTAGAATCGAGAGCAATAACTTGCTAAGTTTGAAAAACGGTTTATTTTCCCAAAACTGACGTTTTCCAAGGTTTTTTTAGGAAATCAATCGAATCTCAAAACTGGCCTTATTTGCTTTTTTTGCTTAATATTACTTAAACTCGGAGACCTTAATTTGATAATTTGAAGATACTTGCATTATCCAAAAAACTCTCGTTTTTTAATCTTTTTAGGTAATGGATCAAATTTTAAGAGCGGCTGTTTTTCCAGGTTTTCGATAATATTACTTAGATTCGAGAGCAATAACTTGTTAAGTTTGAAAAACAGTTTATTTTCCCAAATCTGACGTTTTTCAAGCTTTTTTAAGAATCGATCAAGTCTCAAAACTGGCCGTTTTTGCATGTTTTTGCTTAATATTACTTATAATCAGACACCTTAATTTGATAAGTTGAAGATATTTGCATTATCCAAAAAACTCCCGGTTTTCAATCTTTCTTAGCAAATGGATCAAACCTTTAAAACGGCCGTTTTTCCATGTTTTGGTTAATATTACTTGGATTCGAGAGCAATAACTTTTAAGGTTTGAAAATCGGTTTTTTTTTTCCAAAACTGACGTTTTCCAAGCTTTTTCCAGGTCTTGGTTAATATTACTTAGATTCGAGAGCAATAACTTGCTAAGTTTGAAAAACGTGTATTTTCCCAAATCTGACGTTTTTCAAGCTTTTTTTAAGAAATCGATCGAATCTCAAATCTGGCCGTTTTTGCATGTTCTTGCTTGAAATTACTTATAATCAGACACCTTAATTTGATAAGTTGAAGATATTTGCATTATCCAAAAAACTCCCGTTTTTCAATCTTTCTTAGAAAATGGATCAAACCTTAAAAACGGCTGTTTTTCCAGGTTTTGGTTAATATTACTTGGATTCGAGAGCAATAACTTTCAAGGTTTGAAAAACGGTTTATTTTCCCAAAACTGACGTTTTTGAAGCTTTTTTCCTGAAATCGATCGAGTCTCAAAACTGGCCGTTTTTGCATATTTCTGCCTAATATTACTTATACTCAGAGACCTTAATTTGATAAAATGAACATATTTGCATTATCCAAAAAAACTCGTGTTTTTCAATCTTTTTTAGGAAATGGTTCAAACCTTAAAAACGGCCGTTTTTCCAGGTTTTGGTTAATATTAATAGGATTCGAGAGCAATAACTTGCTAAGTTTGAAAAATGGTTTATTTTCCCAAAACTGACGTTTTTCAAGCTTTTTTAAGAAATCGATCGAATCTCAAAACTAGCACCGTTTTTGCATGTTTTTGCTTAATATGACTTATAATCAGACACCTTAATTTGATAAGTTGAAGATATTTGCATTATCCAAAAAACTCGTTTTTCAATCTTTTTTAGAAATGGATCAAACCTTAAGAACGGCCGTTTTTCCAGGTTTTGGTTCATATTACCTAGATTCGAGAGCAATAAACTGCTAGTTTTAAAAAACGGTTTATTTTCCCAAAACTGACGTTTTTGAAGCTTTTTTCATGAAATCGATCGAATCTTAAAAGTAGCCGTTTTTGCATGTTTTTGCTTAATATTACACATAATCAGACACCTTAAATTGATAAGTTGAAGATATTTGCATTATCCAAAAAACTCCCGGTTTTCAATCTTTCTTAGCAAATGGATCAAACCTTAAAAACGGCCGTTTTTACAGGTTTTGGTTAATATTACTTGGATTCGAGAGCAATAACTTTTTAGGTTTGAAAATCGTTTTTTTTTTTCAAAACTGACATTTTCCAAGCTTTTTTTAGGAAATCGATCGAATCTCAAAACTGGCCGTTTTTGCATGTTTTTGCTTAATATGACATAATCAGACACCTTAATTTGATAAGTTGAACATATTTACATTATCTAAAAAAACTCCCGTTTTTCAATCTTTTTTAAGAAATGGATCAAACTTTAAAAGCGGCCGTTTTTCCAGGTCTTGGTTAATATTACTTAGATTCGAGAGCAATAACTTGCTAAGTTTGAAAAACGTGTATTTTCCCAAATCTGACGTTTTTCAAGCTTTTTTTAAGAAATCGATCGAATCTCAAATCTGGCCGTTTTCGCATGTTCTTGCTTGAAATTACTTATAATCAGACACCTTAATTTGATAAGTTGAAGATATTTGCATTATCCAAAAAACTCCCGTTTTTCAATCTTTCTTAGAAAATGGATCAAACCTTAAAAACGGCCGTTTTTCCAGGTTTTGGTTAATATTACTTGGATTCGAGAGCAATAACTTGCAAGGTTTGAAAAACGGTTTATTTTTCCAAAACTGACGTTTTCCAAGCTTTTTTTAGGAAATCGATCGAATCTCAAAACTGGCCGTTTTTGCATATTTTTGCTTAATATTACTTAAACTCGGAGACCTTAATTTAATAAGTTTGAAGAAATTTCCATTATCCAAAAAACACCGGTTTTTAAATCTTTTTAGGAAATGAATCAAACCTTAAAAACGGCCGTTTTTCCAGGTTTTGGTTAATATTACTTAGATTCGAAGGCAATAACTTGCTAAGTTTGAAAAACGGTTTATTTTTCCAAAACTGACGTTTTCCAAGCTTTTTTTAGGAAATCGATCGGATCTCAAAACTGGCCGTTTTTGCATGTTTTTCCTTAATATTACTTAAACTCGGAGACCTTAATTTGATAATTTGAAGATATTTGCATTATCCAAAAAACTTCCGTTTTACACTCTTCTTTAAGAAATGGATCAAAGCTTAAAAACGGCCGATTTTCCAGGTTTTAGTTAATATTACTTAGATTCGAAGGCAATAACTTCCTAGGTTTGAAAAACGGTTTATTTTTCAAAAACTGACGTTTTTCAAGCTTTTTTTCAAGAACCGATCGAATCTCAAAACTGGCCATTTTCGGTGGTTTTTGCTTAATATTAATTATAATCAGACACCTTAGTTTGATAAGTTGAAGATATTTGCATTTTCCAAAAAACTTCTGGTGTTCAATCTTTTTTAAGAAATGAATCAAACGTTAAAAACAGGCGTTTTTCCAGGTTTTGGTTAATATTACTTAGATTCGAAGGCAATAAATTGCTAAGTTTGAAAAACGGTTAATTTTCCCAAATCTGACGTTTTTCAAGCTTTTTTTAAGAAATCGATCGAATCTCAAAACTGGCCGTTTTTGAAGGTTTTTGCTTAATATGACTTATAATCAGACACCTTAATTTGATAAGTTGAAGATATTTACATTATCTTAAAAACTCTCGTTTTTCAATCTTTTTTAGAAATGGATCAAACCTTAAAAACGGCCGTTTTTCCAGGTTTTGGTTAATATTACTTAGATTCGAGAGCAATAATTTGCTAGGTTTGAAAAACGGTTTATTTTTCAAAAACTGACGTTTTCCAAGCTATTTTCAAGCAATTGATCGAATCTCAAAACTGGCCGTTTTCGGAGGTTTTTGCTGAATATTACTTATAATCAGACACCTTAGTTTGATAAGTTGAAGATATTTCCATTATCGAAAAAACTCTCGTTTTTCTGTCTTTTTTAGAAAATGGATCAAACCTTAAAAACAGCCGTTTTTCCAGGTTTTGGTTAATATTACTTGGATTCGAGAGCAATAACTTACAAGGATTGAAAAACGGTTTATTTTCCCAAAACTGACGTTTTCCAAGCCTTTTTTAGGAAATCGATCGGATCTCAAAACTGGCCGTTTTTGCATGTTTTTGCTTAATATTACTTAAACTCGGAGACCTTAATTTGAAAATTTGAAGATATTTGCATTATCCACAAACTTCCGTTTTTCACTCTTCTTTAAGAAATGGATCAAAGCTTAAAAACGGCCGATTTTCCAGGTTTTAGTTAATATTACTTAGATTCGAAGGCAATAACTTGCTAAGTTTGAAAAACGGTTTATTTTCCCAAATCTGACGTTTTTCAAGCTTTTTTTAAGAAATCGATCGAATCTCAAAACTGGCCGTTTTTGCATGTTTTTGCTTAATATGACTTATAATCAGACACCTTAATTTGATAAGTTGAAGATATTTGCATTATTCAAAAAACTCTCGTTTTTCAATCTTTTTTAGAAATGGATCAAACCTTAAAAACGGCCGTTTTTCCAGGTTTTGATTAATATTACTTAGATTCGAGAGCAATAAATTGCTAGGTTCAAAAAACGGTGTATTTTTCTAAAACTGACGTTTATGAAGCTTTTTTCATGAAATCGATTGAATCTTAAAACTAGCCGTTTTTGCATGTTTTTGCTTAATATTACTTAAACTCGGAGACCCTAATTTGATAAGTTGAAGATATTTGCATTATCCAAAAAACTTCCGTTTTTCAATCTTTTTTAGGAAATGGATCAAACCTTAAAAACGGCCGTTTTTCCACGTTTTGGTTAATATTACTTAGATTCGAGAGCAATAACTTGCTAGGTTTGAAAAACGGTTTATTTTTCAAAAACTGACGTTTTCCTAGCTTTTTTCAAGCAATTGATCGAATCTCAAAACTGGCCGTTTTCGGTGGTTTTTGCCTAATATTACTTATAATCAGACACCTTAGTTTGATAAGTTGAAGATATTTGCATTATCGAAAAAACTCTCGTTTTTCTGTCTTTTTTAGAAAATGGATCAAACCTTAAAAACGGCCGTTTTTCCAGGTTTTGGTTAATATTCCTTGGATTCGAGAGCAATAACTTACAAGGATTGAAAAACGGTTTATTTTCCCAAAACTGACGTTTTCCAAGCTTTTTTTAAGAAATCGATCGAATCTCAAATCTGGCCGTTTTCGCATGTTCTTGCTTGAAATTACTTATAATCAGACACCTTAATTTGATAAGTTGAAGATATTTGCGTTATCCAAAAACCTCCCGTTTTCAATCTTTCTTAAAAAATGGATCAAACCTTAAAAACGGCTGTTTTTCCAGGTTTTGGTTGATATTACTTGGATTCGAGAGTAATAACTTTCAAGGTTTGAAAACCGGTTTATTTTCCCAAAACTGACGTTTTTGAAGCTTTTTTCCTGAAATCGATCGAATCTCAAAACTGGCCGTTTGTGCATATTTTTGCCTAATATTACTTATACTCAGGGACCTTAATTTGATAAAATGAACATATTTGCATTATCCAAAAAAACTCGTGTTTTTCAATCTTTTTTAGGAAATGGTTCAAACCTTAAAAACGGCCGTTTTTGCAGGTTTTGGTTTCTTAATAGGATTTGAAAGCAATAACTTGCTAAGTTTGAAAAATGGTTTATTTTCCCAAAACTGACGTTTTTCAAGCTTTTTTTAAGAAATCGATCGAATCTCAAAATTAGCACCGTTTCTTCATGTTTTTGCTTAATATGACTTATAATCAGACACCTTAATTTGATAAGTTGAAGATATTTGCATTATCCAAAAAACTCGTTTTTCAATCTTTTTTAGAAATGGATCAAACCTTAAGAACGGCCGTTTTTCCAGGTTTTGGTTCATATTACTTAGATTCGAGAGCAATAAACTGCTAGTTTTAAAAAACGGTTTATTTTCCCAAAACTGACGTTTTTGAAGCTTTTTTCATGAAATCGATCGAATCTTAAAAGTAGCCGTTTTTGCATGTTTTTGCTTAATATTACACATAATCAGACACCTTAATTTGATAAGTTGAAGATATTTGCATTATCCAAAAAACTCTCGTTTTTCAATCTTTTTTAAGAAATGGAACAAAGCTTAAAAACAGCCGTTTTTCAAGGTTCTGGTTAATATTACTTAGATTCGAGAGGAATAACTTGCTAGGTTTGAAAAACGGTTTATTTTTCAAAAACTGACGTTTTTCAAGCTTTTTTCAAGAAATCGATCGAATCTCAAAACTGGCCGTTTTCGGGGGTTTTTGCTTAATATTACACATAATCAGACACCTTAATTTGATAAGTTGAAGATATTTGCATTATCCAAAAAACTCCCGTTTTTCAATCTTTTTTAAGAATTGATCAAACCTTAAAAACGGCCGATTTTCCAGGGTTTGGTTAATATTACTTAGATTCGAGAGCAATAACTTTCAAGGTTTGAAAAACGGTTTATTTTTCCAAAACTGACGTTTTCCAAGCTTTTTTTAGGAAATCGATCGAATCTCAAAACTAGCCGTATTTGCTTCTTTTGCTTAATATTACTTATACTCGGAGACCTTAATTTGATAATTTGAAGATACTTGCTTTATCCAAAAAACACCGGTTTTTAAATCTTTTTAGGAAATTAATCAAACCTTAAAAACGGCCGTTTTTCCAAGTTTTGGTTAATATTACTTAGATTCGAAGGCAATAACTTGCTCAGTTTGAAAAACAGTTTATTTTCCCAAATCTGACGTTTTTCAAGCTTTTTTTAAGAAATCGATCGAATCTCAAAACTGGCCGTTTTTGAAGGTTTTTGCTTAATATGGCTTATAATCAGACACCTTAATTTGATAAGTTGAAGATATTTGCATTATCCAAAAAACTCCCGTTTTTCAATCTTTTTTAAGAATTGATCAAACCTTAAAAACGGCCGATTTTCCAGGGTTTGGTTAATATTACTTAGAATCGAGAGCAATAACTTGCAAGGTTTGAAAAACGGTTTATTTTCCCAAAACTGACGTTTTCCAAGGTTTTTTTAGGAAATCAATCGAATCTCAAAACTGGCCTTATTTGCTTTTTTTGCTTAATAATACTTAAACTCGGAGACCTTAATTTGATAATTTGAAGATACTTGCATTATCCAAAAAACTCTCGTTTTTTAATCTTTTAGGTAATGGATCAAATTTTAAGAGCGGCTGTTTTTCCAGGTTTTCGATAATATTACTTAGATTCGAGAGCAATAACTTGTTAAGTTTGAAAAACGGTTTATTTTCCCAAATCTGACGTTTTTCAAGCTTTTTTAAGAATCGATCAAGTCTCAAAACTGGGCCGTTTTTGCATGTTTTTGCTTAATATTACTTATAATCAGACACCTTAATTTGATAAGTTGAAGATATTTGCATTATCCAAAAAACTCCCGGTTTTCAATCTTTCTTAGCAAATGGATCAAAGCTTAAAAACGGCCGTATTTCAAGGTTCTGGTTAATATTACTTAGATTCGAGAGGAATAAATTGCTAGGTTTGAAAAACGGTTTATTTTTCAAAAACTGACGTTTTTCCAACTTTTTTTCAAAAAATCGATCGATTCTCAAAACTGGCCGTTTTCGGTGGTTTTTGCTTAATATTACACATAATCAGACACCTTAATTTGATAAGTTGAAGATATTTGCATTATCCAAAAACTCCCGTTTTTCAATCTTTTTTAAGAATTGATCAAACCTTAAAAACGGCCGATTTTCCAGGGTTTAATTAATATTACTTAGAATCGAGAGCAATAACTTGCAAGGTTTGAAAAACGGTTTATTTTCCCAAAACTGACGTTTTCCAAGGTTTTTTTTAGGAAATCAATCGAATCTCAAAACTGGCCTTATTTGCTTTTTTTGCTTAATATTACTTAAACTCGGAGACCTTAATTTGATAATTTGAAGATACTTGCATTATCTAAAAAACTCTCGTTTTTTAATCTTTTTAGGTAATGGATCAAATTTTAAGAGCGGCTGTTTTTCCAGGTTTTCGATAATATTACTTAGATTCGAGAGCAATAACTTGTTAAGTTTGAAAAACAGTTTATTTTCCCAAATCTGACGTTTTTCAAGCTTTTTTAAGAATCGATCAAGTCTCAAAACTGGCCGTTTATGCATGTTTTTGCTTAATATTACTTATAATCAGACACCTTAATTTGATAAGTTGAAGATATTTGCATTATCCAAAAAACTCCCGGTTTTCAATCTTTCTTAGCAAATGGATCAAACCTTTAAAACGGCCGTTTTTCCATGTTTTGGTTAATATTACTTGGATTCGAGAGCAATAACTTTTAAGGTTTGAAAATCGGTTTTTTTTTCCAAAACTGACGTTTTCCAAGCTTTTTTTAGGAAATCGATCGAATCTCAAAACTGGCCGTTTTTGCATGTTTTTGTTTAATATGACATAATCAGACACCTTAATTTGATAAGTTGAACATATTTGCATTTTCCAAAAAACTTCTGGTGTTCAATCTTTTTTAAGAAATGAATCAAACGTTAAAAACAGGCGTTTTTCCAGGTTTTGGTTAATATTACTTAGATTCGAAGGCAATAAATTGCTAAGTTTGAAAAACGGTTAATTTTTCCAAATCTGACGTTTTTCAAGCTTTTTTTAAGAAATCGATCGAATCTCAAAACTGGCCGTTTTTGAAGGTTTTTGCTTAATATGACTTATAATCAGACACCTTAATTTGATAAGTTGAAGATATTTACATTATCTTAAAAACTCTCGTTTTTCAATCTTTTTTAGAAATGGATCAAACCTTAAAAACGGCCGTTTTTCCAGGTTTTGGTTAATATTACTTAGATTCGAGAGCAATAATTTGCTAGGTTTGAAAAACGGTTTATTTTTCAAAAACTGACGTTTTCCAAGCTATTTTCAAGCAATTGATCGAATCTCAAAACTGGCCGTTTTCGGAGGTTTTTGCTTAATATTACTTATAATCAGACACCTTAGTTTGATAAGTTGAAGATATTTCCATTATCGAAAAAACTCTCGTTTTTCTGTCTTTTTTAGAAAATGGATCAAACCTTAAAAACAGCCGTTTTTCCAGGTTTTGGTTAATATTACTTGGATTCGAGAGCAATAACTTACAAGGATTGAAAAACGGTTTATTTTCCCAAAACTGACGTTTTCCAAGCCTTTTTTAGGAAATCGATCGGATCTCAAAACTGGCCGTTTTTGCATGTTTTTGCTTAATATTACTTAAACTCGGAGACCTTAATTTGAAAATTTGAAGATATTTGCATTATCCACAAACTTCCGTTTTTCACTCTTCTTTAAGAAATGGATCAAAGCTTAAAAACGGCCGATTTTCCAGGTTTTAGTTAATATTACTTAGATTCGAAGGCAATAACTTGCTAAGTTTGAAAAACGGTTTATTTTCCCAAATCTGACGTTTTTCAAGCTTTTTTTAAGAAATCGATCGAATCTCAAAACTGGCCGTTTTTGCATGTTTTCGCTTAATATGACTTATAATCAGACACCTTAATTTGATAAGTTGAAGATATTTGCATTATTCAAAAAACTCTCGTTTTTCAATCTTTTTTAGAAATGGATCAAACCTTAAAAACGGCCGTTTTTCCAGGTTTTGATTAATATTACTTAGATTCGAGAGCAATAAATTGCTAGGTTCAAAAAACGGTGTATTTTTCTAAAACTGACGTTTATGAAGCTTTTTTCATGAAATCGATTGAATCTTAAAACTAGCCGTTTTTGCATGTTTTTGCTTAATATTACTTAAACTCGGAGACCCTAATTTGATAAGTTGAAGATATTTGCATTATCCAAAAAACTTCCGTTTTTCAATCTTTTTTAGGAAATGGATCAAACCTTAAAAACGGCCGTTTTTCCACGTTTTGGTTAATATTACTTAGATTCGAGAGCAATAACTTGCTAGGTTTGAAAAACGGTTTATTTTTCAAAAACTGACGTTTTCCTAGCTTTTTTCAAGCAATTGATCGAATCTCAAAACTGGCCGTTTTCGGTGGTTTTTGTCTAATATTACTTATAATCAGACACCTTAGTTTGATAAGTTGAAGATATTTGCATTATCGAAAAAACTCTCGTTTTTCTGTCTTTTTTAGAAAATGGATCAAACCTTAAAAACGGCCGTTTTTCCAGGTTTTGGTTAATATTCCTTGGATTCGAGAGCAATAACTTACAAGGATTGAAAAACGGTTTATTTTCCCAAAACTGACGTTTTCCAAGCTTTTTTTAAGAAATCGATCGAATCTCAAATCTGGCCGTTTTCGCATGTTCTTGCTTGAAATTACTTATAATCAGACACCTTAATTTGATAAGTTGAAGATATTTGCGTTATCCAAAAACCTCCCGTTTTCAATCTTTCTTAAAAAATGGATCAAACCTTAAAAACGGCTGTTTTTCCAGGTTTTGGTTGATATTACTTGGATTCGAGAGTAATAACTTTCAAGGTTTGAAAACCGGTTTATTTTCCCAAAACTGACGTTTTTGAAGCTTTTTTCCTGAAATCGATCGAATCTCAAAACTGGCCGTTTGTGCATATTTTTGCCTAATATTACTTATACTCAGGGACCTTAATTTGATAAAATGAACATATTTGCATTATCCAAAAAAACTCGTGTTTTTCAATCTTTTTTAGGAAATGGTTCAAACCTTAAAAACGGCCGTTTTTGCAGGTTTTGGTTTCTTAATAGGATTTGAAAGCAATAACTTGCTAAGTTTGAAAAATGGTTTATTTTCCCAAAACTGACGTTTTTCAAGCTTTTTTTAAGAAATCGATCGAATCTCAAAATTAGCACCGTTTCTTCATGTTTTTGCTTAATATGACTTATAATCAGACACCTTAATTTGATAAGTTGAAGATATTTGCATTATCCAAAAAACTCGTTTTTCAATCTTTTTTAGAAATGGATCAAACCTTAAGAACGGCCGTTTTTCCAGGTTTTGGTTCATATTACTTAGATTCGAGAGCAATAAACTGCTAGTTTTAAAAAACGGTTTATTTTCCCAAAACTGACGTTTTTGAAGCTTTTTTCATGAAATCGATCGAATCTTAAAAGTAGCCGTTTTTGCATGTTTTTGCTTAATATTACACATAATCAGACACCTTAATTTGATAAGTTGAAGATATTTGCATTATCCAAAAAACTCTCGTTTTTCAATCTTTTTTAAGAAATGGAACAAAGCTTAAAAACAGCCGTTTTTCAAGGTTCTGGTTAATATTACTTAGATTCGAGAGGAATAACTTGCTAGGTTTGAAAAACGGTTTATTTTTCAAAAACTGACGTTTTTCAAGCTTTTTTCAAGAAATCGATCGAATCTCAAAACTGGCCGTTTTCGGGGGTTTTTGCTTAATATTACACATAATCAGACACCTTAATTTGATAAGTTGAAGATATTTGCATTATCCAAAAAACTCCCGTTTTTCAATCTTTTTTAAGAATTGATCAAACCTTAAAAACGGCCGATTTTCCAGGGTTTGGTTAATATTACTTAGATTCGAGAGCAATAACTTTCAAGGTTTGAAAAACGGTTTATTTTTCCAAAACTGACGTTTTCCAAGCTTTTTTTAGGAAATCGATCGAATCTCAAAACTAGCCGTATTTGCTTCTTTTGCTTAATATTACTTATACTCGGAGACCTTAATTTGATAATTTGAAGATACTTGCTTTATCCAAAAAACACCGGTTTTTAAATCTTTTTAGGAAATTAATCAAACCTTAAAAACGGCCGTTTTTCCAAGTTTTGGTTAATATTACTTAGATTCGAAGGCAATAACTTGCTCAGTTTGAAAAACAGTTTATTTTCCCAAATCTGACGTTTTTCAAGCTTTTTTTAAGAAATCGATCGAATCTCAAAACTGGCCGTTTTTGAAGGTTTTTGCTTAATATGGCTTATAATCAGACACCTTAATTTGATAAGTTGAAGATATTTGCATTATCCAAAAAACTCCCGTTTTTCAATCTTTTTTAAGAATTGATCAAACCTTAAAAACGGCCGATTTTCCAGGGTTTGGTTAATATTACTTAGAATCGAGAGCAATAACTTGCAAGGTTTGAAAAACGGTTTATTTTCCCAAAACTGACGTTTTCCAAGGTTTTTTTAGGAAATCAATCGAATCTCAAAACTGGCCTTATTTGCTTTTTTTGCTTAATAATACTTAAACTCGGAGACCTTAATTTGATAATTTGAAGATACTTGCATTATCCAAAAAACTCTCGTTTTTTAATCTTTTTAGGTAATGGATCAAATTTTAAGAGCGGCTGTTTTTCCAGGTTTTCGATAATATTACTTAGATTCGAGAGCAATAACTTGTTAAGTTTGAAAAACGGTTTATTTTCCCAAATCTGACGTTTTTCAAGCTTTTTTAAGAATCGATCAAGTCTCAAAACTGGCCGTTTTTGCATGTTTTTGCTTAATATTACTTATAATCAGACACCTTAATTTGATAAGTTGAAGATATTTGCATTATCCAAAAAACTCCCGGTTTTCAATCTTTCTTAGCAAATGGATCAAAGCTTAAAAACGGCCGTATTTCAAGGTTCTGGTTAATATTACTTAGATTCGAGAGGAATAAATTGCTAGGTTTGAAAAACGGTTTATTTTTCAAAAACTGACGTTTTTCAAGCTTTTTTCAAAAAATCGATCGATTCTCAAAACTGGCCGTTTTCGGTGGTTTTTGCTTAATATTACACATAATCAGACACCTTAATTTGATAAGTTGAAGATATTTGCATTATCCAAAAAACTCCCGTTTTTCAATCTTTTTTAAGAATTGATCAAACCTTAAAAACGGCCGATTTTCCAGGGTTTGGTTAATATTACTTAGAATCGAGAGCAATAACTTGCAAGGTTTGAAAAACGGTTTATTTTCCCAAAACTGACGTTTTCCAAGGTTTTTTTAGGAAATCAATCGAATCTCAAAACTGGCCTTATTTGCTTTTTTTGCTTAATATTACTTAAACTCGGAGACCTTAATTTGATAATTTGAAGATACTTGCATTATCTAAAAAACTCTCGTTTTTTAATCTTTTTAGGTAATGGATCAAATTTTAAGAGCGGCTGTTTTTCCAGGTTTTCGATAATATTACTTAGATTCGAGAGCAATAACTTGTTAAGTTTGAAAAACAGTTTATTTTCCCAAATCTGACGTTTTTCAAGCTTTTTTAAGAATCGATCAAGTCTCAAAACTGGCCGTTTATGCATGTTTTTGCTTAATATTACTTATAATCAGACACCTTAATTTGATAAGTTGAAGATATTTGCATTATCCAAAAAACTCCCGGTTTTCAATCTTTCTTAGCAAATGGATCAAACCTTTAAAACGGCCGTTTTTCCATGTTTTGGTTAATATTACTTGGATTCGAGAGCAATAACTTTTAAGGTTTGAAAATCGGTTTTTTTTTTCCAAAACTGACGTTTTCCAAGCTTTTTTTAGGAAATCGATCGAATCTCAAAACTGGCCGTTTTTGCATGTTTTTGTTTAATATGACATAATCAGACACCTTAATTTGATAAGTTGAACATATTTGCATTTTCCAAAAAACTTCTGGTGTTCAATCTTTTTTAAGAAATGAATCAAACGTTAAAAACAGGCGTTTTTCCAGGTTTTGGTTAATATTACTTAGATTCGAAGGCAATAAATTGCTAAGTTTGAAAAACGGTTAATTTTTCCAAATCTGACGTTTTTCAAGCTTTTTTTAAGAAATCGATCGAATCTCAAAACTGGCCGTTTTTGAAGGTTTTTGCTTAATATGACTTATAATCAGACACCTTAATTTGATAAGTTGAAGATATTTACATTATCTTAAAAACTCTCGTTTTTCAATCTTTTTTAGAAATGGATCAAACCTTAAAAACGGCCGTTTTTCCAGGTTTTGGTTAATATTACTTAGATTCGAGAGCAATAATTTGCTAGGTTTGAAAAACGGTTTATTTTTTCAAAAACTGACGTTTTCCAAGCTATTTTCAAGCAATTGATCGAATCTCAAAACTGGCCGTTTTCGGAGGTTTTTGCTTAATATTACTTATAATCAGACACCTTAGTTTGATAAGTTGAAGATATTTCCATTATCGAAAAAACTCTCGTTTTTCTGTCTTTTTTAGAAAATGGATCAAACCTTAAAAACAGCCGTTTTTCCAGGTTTTGGTTAATATTACTTGGATTCGAGAGCAATAACTTACAAGGATTGAAAAACGGTTTATTTTCCCAAAACTGACGTTTTCCAAGCCTTTTTTAGGAAATCGATCGGATCTCAAAACTGGCCGTTTATGCATGTTTTTGCTTAATATTACTTAAACTCGGAGACCTTAATTTGAAAATTTGAAGATATTTGCATTATCCACAAACTTCCGTTTTTCACTCTTCTTTAAGAAATGGATCAAAGCTTAAAAACGGCCGATTTTCCAGGTTTTAGTTAATATTACTTAGATTCGAAGGCAATAACTTGCTAAGTTTGAAAAACGGTTTATTTTCCCAAATCTGACGTTTTTCAAGCTTTTTTTAAGAAATCGATCGAATCTCAAAACTGGCCGTTTTTGCATGTTTTCGCTTAATATGACTTATAATCAGACACCTTAATTTGATAAGTTGAAGATATTTGCATTATTCAAAAAACTCTCGTTTTTCAATCTTTTTTAGAAATGGATCAAACCTTAAAAACGGCCGTTTTTCCAGGTTTTGATTAATATTACTTAGATTCGAGAGCAATAAATTGCTAGGTTCAAAAAACGGTGTATTTTTCTAAAACTGACGTTTATGAAGCTTTTTTCATGAAATCGATTGAATCTTAAAACTAGCCGTTTTTGCATGTTTTTGCTTAATATTACTTAAACTCGGAGACCCTAATTTGATAAGTTGAAGATATTTGCATTATCCAAAAAACTTCCGTTTTTCAATCTTTTTTAGGAAATGGATCAAACCTTAAAAACGGCCGTTTTTCCACGTTTTGGTTAATATTACTTAGATTCGAGAGCAATAACTTGCTAGGTTTGAAAAACGGTTTATTTTTCAAAAACTGACGTTTTCCTAGCTTTTTTCAAGCAATTGATCGAATCTCAAAACTGGCCGTTTTCGGTGGTTTTTGCCTAATATTACTTATAATCAGACACCTTAGTTTGATAAGTTGAAGATATTTGCATTATCGAAAAAACTCTCGTTTTTCTGTCTTTTTTAGAAAATGGATCAAACCTTAAAAACGGCCGTTTTTCCAGGTTTTGGTTAATATTCCTTGGATTCGAGAGCAATAACTTACAAGGATTGAAAAACGGTTTATTTTCCCAAAACTGACGTTTTCCAAGCTTTTTTTAAGAAATCGATCGAATCTCAAATCTGGCCGTTTTCGCATGTTCTTGCTTGAAATTACTTATAATCAGACACCTTAATTTGATAAGTTGAAGATATTTGCGTTATCCAAAAACCTCCCGTTTTCAATCTTTCTTAAAAAATGGATCAAACCTTAAAAACGGCTGTTTTTCCAGGTTTTGGTTGATATTACTTGGATTCGAGAGTAATAACTTTCAAGGTTTGAAAACCGGTTTATTTTCCCAAAACTGACGTTTTTGAAGCTTTTTTCCTGAAATCGATCGAATCTCAAAACTGGCCGTTTGTGCATATTTTTGCCTAATATTACTTATACTCAGGGACCTTAATTTGATAAAATGAACATATTTGCATTATCCAAAAAAACTCGTGTTTTTCAATCTTTTTTAGGAAATGGTTCAAACCTTAAAAACGGCCGTTTTTGCAGGTTTTGGTTTCTTAATAGGATTTGAAAGCAATAACTTGCTAAGTTTGAAAAATGGTTTATTTTCCCAAAACTGACGTTTTTCAAGCTTTTTTTAAGAAATCGATCGAATCTCAAAATTAGCACCGTTTCTTCATGTTTTTGCTTAATATGACTTATAATCAGACACCTTAATTTGATAAGTTGAAGATATTTGCATTATCCAAAAAACTCGTTTTTCAATCTTTTTTAGAAATGGATCAAACCTTAAGAACGGCCGTTTTTCCAGGTTTTGGTTCATATTACTTAGATTCGAGAGCAATAAACTGCTAGTTTTAAAAAACGGTTTATTTTCCCAAAACTGACGTTTTTGAAGCTTTTTTCATGAAATCGATCGAATCTTAAAAGTAGCCGTTTTTGCATGTTTTTGCTTAATATTACACATAATCAGACACCTTAATTTGATAAGTTGAAGATATTTGCATTATCCAAAAAACTCTCGTTTTTCAATCTTTTTTAAGAAATGGAACAAAGCTTAAAAACAGCCGTTTTTCAAGGTTCTGGTTAATATTACTTAGATTCGAGAGGAATAACTTGCTAGGTTTCAAAAACGGTTTATTTTTCAAAAACTGACGTTTTTCAAGCTTTTTTCAAGAAATCGATCGAATCTCAAAACTGGCCGTTTTCGGGGGTTTTTGCTTAATATTACACATAATCAGACACCTTAATTTGATAAGTTGAAGATATTTGCATTATCCAAAAAACTCCCGTTTTTCAATCTTTTTTAAGAATTGATCAAACCTTAAAAACGGCCGATTTTCCAGGGTTTGGTTAATATTACTTAGATTCGAGAGCAATAACTTTCAAGGTTTGAAAAACGGTTTATTTTTCCAAAACTGACGTTTTCCAAGCTTTTTTTAGGAAATCGATCGAATCTCAAAACTAGCCGTATTTGCTTCTTTTGCTTAATATTACTTATACTCGGAGACCTTAATTTGATAATTTGAAGATACTTGCTTTATCCAAAAAACACCGGTTTTTAAATCTTTTTAGGAAATTAATCAAACCTTAAAAACGGCCGTTTTTCCAAGTTTTGGTTAATATTACTTAGATTCGAAGGCAATAACTTGCTCAGTTTGAAAAACAGTTTATTTTCCCAAATCTGACGTTTTTCAAGCTTTTTTTAAGAAATCGATCGAATCTCAAAACTGGCCGTTTTTGAAGGTTTTTGCTTAATATGGCTTATAATCAGACACCTTAATTTGATAAGTTGAAGATATTTGCATTATCCAAAAAACTCCCGTTTTTCAATCTTTTTTAAGAATTGATCAAACCTTAAAAACGGCCGATTTTCCAGGGTTTGGTTAATATTACTTAGAATCGAGAGCAATAACTTGCAAGGTTTGAAAAACGGTTTATTTTCCCAAAACTGACGTTTTCCAAGGTTTTTTTAGGAAATCAATCGAATCTCAAAACTGGCCTTATTTGCTTTTTTTGCTTAATAATACTTAAACTCGGAGACCTTAATTTGATAATTTGAAGATACTTGCATTATCCAAAAAACTCTCGTTTTTTAATCTTTTTAGGTAATGGATCAAATTTTAAGAGCGGCTGTTTTTCCAGGTTTTCGATAATATTACTTAGATTCGAGAGCAATAACTTGTTAAGTTTGAAAAACGGTTTATTTTCCCAAATCTGACGTTTTTCAAGCTTTTTTAAGAATCGATCAAGTCTCAAAACTGGCCGTTTTTGCATGTTTTTGCTTAATATTACTTATAATCAGACACCTTAATTTGATAAGTTGAAGATATTTGCATTATCCAAAAAACTCCCGGTTTTCAATCTTTCTTAGCAAATGGATCAAAGCTTAAAAACGGCCGTATTTCAAGGTTCTGGTTAATATTACTTAGATTCGAGAGGAATAAATTGCTAGGTTTGAAAAACGGTTTATTTTTCAAAAACTGACGTTTTTCAAGCTTTTTTCAAAAAATCGATCGATTCTCAAAACTGGCCGTTTTCGGTGGTTTTTGCTTAATATTACACATAATCAGACACCTTAATTTGATAAGTTGAAGATATTTGCATTATCCAAAAAACTCCCGTTTTTCAATCTTTTTTAAGAATTGATCAAACCTTAAAAACGGCCGATTTTCCAGGGTTTGGTTAATATTACTTAGAATCGAGAGCAATAACTTGCAAGGTTTGAAAAACGGTTTATTTTCCCAAAACTGACGTTTTCCAAGGTTTTTTTAGGAAATCAATCGAATCTCAAAACTGGCCTTATTTGCTTTTTTTGCTTAATATTACTTAAACTCGGAGACCTTAATTTGATAATTTGAAGATACTTGCATTATCTAAAAAACTCTCGTTTTTTAATCTTTTTAGGTAATGGATCAAATTTTAAGAGCGGCTGTTTTTCCAGGTTTTCGATAATATTACTTAGATTCGAGAGCAATAACTTGTTAAGTTTGAAAAACAGTTTATTTTCCCAAATCTGACGTTTTTCAAGCTTTTTTAAGAATCGATCAAGTCTCAAAACTGGCCGTTTATGCATGTTTTTGCTTAATATTACTTATAATCAGACACCTTAATTTGATAAGTTGAAGATATTTGCATTATCCAAAAAACTCCCGGTTTTCAATCTTTCTTAGCAAATGGATCAAACCTTTAAAACGGCCGTTTTTCCATGTTTTGGTTAATATTACTTGGATTCGAGAGCAATAACTTTTAAGGTTTGAAAATCGGTTTTTTTTTTCCAAAACTGACGTTTTCCAAGCTTTTTTTAGGAAATCGATCGAATCTCAAAACTGGCCGTTTTTGCATGTTTTTGCTTAATATGACATAATCAGACACCTTAATTTGATAAGTTGAACATATTTACATTATCTAAAAAAACTCCCGTTTTTCAATCTTTTTTAAGAAATGGATCAAACTTTAAAAGCGGCCGTTTTTCCAGGTCTTGGTTAATATTACTTAGATTCGAGAGCAATAACTTGCTAAATTTGAAAAACGTGTATTTTCCCAAATCTGACCTTTTTCAAGCTTTTTTTAAGAAATCGATCGAATCTCAAATCTGGCCGTTTTCGCATGTTCTTGCTTGAAATTACTTATAATCAGACACCTTAATTTGATAAGTTGAAGATATTTGCATTATCCAAAAAACTCCCGTTTTTCAATCTTTCTTAGAAAATGGATCAAACCTTAAAAACGGCTGTTTTTCCAAGTTTTGGTTAATATTACTAGGATTCGAGAGCAATAACTTTCAAGGTTTGAAAAACGGTTTATTTTCCCAAAACTGACGTTTTTGAAGCTTTTTTCCTGAAATCGATCGAGTCTCAAAACTGGCCGTTTTTGCATATTTCTGCCTACTATTACTTATACTCAGAGACCTTAATTTGATAAAATGAACATATTTGCATTATCCAAAAAAACTCGTGTTTTTCAATCTTTTTTAGGAAATGGTTCAAACCTTAAAAACGGCCGTTTTTCCAGGTTTTGGTTAATATTAATAGGATTCGAGAGCAATAACTTGCTAAGTTTGAAAAATGGTTTATTTTCCCAAAACTGACGTTTTTAAAGCTTTTTTAAGAAATCGATCGAATCTCAAAACTAGCACCGTTTTTGCATGTTTTTGCTTAATATGACTTATAATCAGACACCTTAATTTGATAAGTTGAAGATATTTGCATTATCCAAAAAAATCGTTTTTCAATCTTTTTTAGAAATGGATCAAACCTTAAGAACGGCCGTTTTTCCAGGTTTTGGTTCATATTACTTAGATTCGAGAGCAATAAACTGCTAGTTTTAAAAAACGGTTTATTTTCCCAAAACTGACGTTTTTGAAGCTTTTTTCATGAAATCGATCGAATCTTAAAAGTAGCCGTTTTTGCATGTTTTTGCTTAATATTACACATAATCAGACACCTTAATTTGATAAGTTGAAGATATTTGCATTATCCAAAAAACTCCCGTTTTTCAATCTTTTTTAAGAATTGATCAAACCTTAAAAACGGCCGTTTTTCCATGTTTTGGTTAATATTACTTGGATTCGAGAGCAATAACTTTTAAGGTTTGAAAAACGGTTTTTTTTTTCTAAAACTGACGTTTTCCAAGCTTTTTTCAGGTAATCGATCGAATCTCAAAACTGGCCGTTTTTGCATGTTTTTGCTTAATATGACATAATCAGACACCTTAATTTGATAAGTTGAACATATTTACATTATCTAAAAAAACTCCCGTTTTTCAATCTTTTTTAAGAAATGGATCAAACTTTAAAAGCGGCCGTTTTTCCAGGTCTTGGTTAATATTACTTAGATTCGAGAGCAACAACTTGCTAAGTTTGAAAAACGTGTATTTTCCCAAATCTGACGTTTTTCAAGCTTTTTTTAAGAAATCAATCGAATCTCAAATCTGGCCGTTTTCGCATGTTCTTGCTTGAGATTACTTATAATCAGACACCTTAATTTGATAAGTTGAAGATATTTGCATTATCCAAAAAACTCCCGTTTTTCAATCTTTCTTAGAAAATGGATCAAACCTTAAAAACGGCTGTTTTTCCAGGTTTTGGTTAATATTACTTGGATTCGAGAGCAATAACTTTCAAGGTTTGAAAAACGGTTTATTTTCCCAAAACTGACGTTTTTGAAGCTTTTTTCCTGAAATCGATCGAGTCTCAAAACTGGCCGTTTTTGCATATTTTTGCCTAATATTACTTATACTCAGAGACCTTGATTTGATAAAATGAACATATTTGCATTATCCAAAAAAACTCGTGTTTTTCAATCTTTTTTAGGAAATGGTTCAAACCTTAAAAACGGCTGTTTTTCCAGGTTTTGGTTAATATTAATAGGATTCGAGAGCAATAACTTGCTAAGTTTGAAAAATGGTTTATTTTCCCAAAACTGACGTTTTTCAAGCTTTTTTTAAGAAATCGATCGAATCTCAAAACTAGCACCGTTTTTGCATGTTTTTGCTTAATATGACTTATAATCAGACACCTTAATTTGATAAGTTGAAGATATTTGCATTATCCAAAAAACTCGTTTTTCAATCTTTTTTAGAAATGGATCAAACCTTAAGAACGGCCGTTTTTCCAGGTTCATATTACTTAGATTCGAGAGCAATAAACTGCTAGTTTTAAAAAACGGTTTATTTTCCCAAAACCGACGTTTTTGAAGCTTTTTTCATGAAATCGATCGAATATTAAAAGTAGCCGTTTTTGCATGTTTTTGCTTAATATTACACATAATCAGACACCTTAATTTGATAAGTTGAAGATATTTGCATTATCCAAAAAACTCTCGTTTTTCAATCTTTTTTAAGAAATGGAACAAAGCTTAAAAACAGCCGTTTTTTAAGGTTCTGGTTAATATTACTTAGATTCGAGAGGATAACTTGCTAGGTTTGAAAAACGGTTTATTTTTCAAAAACTGACGTTTTTCAAGCTTTTTTCAAGAAAACGATCGAATCTCAAAACTGGACGTTTTCGGTGGTTTTTGCTTAATATTACACATAATCAGACACCTTAATTTGATAAGTTGAAGATATTTGCATTATACAAAAAACTCCCGTTTTTCAATCTTTCTTAGAAAATGGATCAAACCTTAAAAACGGCTGTTTTTCCAGGTTTTGGTTAATATTACTTGGATTCGAGAGCAATAACTTTCAAGGTTTGAAAAACGGTTTATTTTCCCAAAACTGACGTTTTTGAAGCTTTTTTCCTGAAATCGATCGAGTCTCAAAACTGGCCGTTTTTGCATATTTTTGCCTAATATTACTTATACTCAGAGACCTTAATTTGATAAAATGAACATATTCGCATTATCCAAAAAAACTCGTGTTTTTCAATCTTTTTTAGGAAATGGTTCAAACCTTAAAAACGGCCGTTTTTCCAGGTTTTGGTTAATATTAATAGGATTCGAGAGCAATAACTTGCTAAGTTTGAAAAATGGTTTATTTTCCCAAAACTGACGTTTTTCAAGCTTTTTTAAGAAATCGATCGAATCTCAAAACTAGCACCGTTTTTGCATGTTTTTGCTAAATAAGACTTATAATCAGACACCTTAATTTGATAAGTTGAAGATATTTGCATTATCCAAAAAACTCGTTTTTCAATCTTTTTTAGAAATGGATCAAACCTTAAGAACGGCCGTTTTTCCAGGTTTTGGTTCATATTACTTAGATTCGAGAGCAATAAACTGCTAGTTTTAAAAAACGGTTTATTTTCCCAAAACTGACGTTTTTGAAGCTTTTTTCATGAAATCGATCGAATCTTAAAAGTAGCCGTTTTTGCATGTTTTTGCTTAATATTACACATAATCAGACACCTTAATTTGATAAGTTGAAGATATTTGCATTATCCAAAAAACTCTCGTTTTTCAATCTTTTTTAAGAAATGGAACAAAGCTTAAAAACGGCCGTTTTTCAAGGTTCTGGTTAATATTACTTAGATTCGAGAGGAATAAATTGCTAGGTTTGAAAAACGGTTTATTTTTCAAAAACTGACGTTTTTCAAGCTTTTTTCAAAAAATCGATCGAATCTCAAAACTGGCCGTTTTCGGTGGTTTTTGCTTAATATTACACATAATCAGACACCTTAATTTGATAAGTTGAAGATATTTGCATTATCCAAAAAACTCCCGTTTTTCAATCTTTTTTAAGAATTGATCAAACCTTAAAAACGGCCGATTTTCCAGGGTTTGGTTAATATTACTTAGATTCGAGAGCAATAAATTGCAAGGTTTGAAAAACGGTTTATTTTCCCAAAACTGACGTTTTCCAAGCTTTTTTTAGGAAATCGATCGAATCTCAAAACTAGCCGTATTTGCTTTTTTTGCTTAATATTACTTATACTCGAAGACCTTAATTTGATAATTTGAAGATACTTGCTTTATCTAAAAAACACGGGTTTTTAAATCTTTTTAGGAAATGAATCAAACCTTAAAAACGGCCGTTTTTCCAGGTTTTGGTTAATATTACTTAGATTCGAAGGCAATAACTTGCTAAGTTTGAAAAACAGTTTATTTCCCCAAATCTGACGTTTTTCAAGCTTTTTTTAAGAAATCGATCGATTCTCAAAACTGGCCGTTTTTGAAGGTTTTTGCTTAATATGACTTATAATCAGACACCTTAATTTGATAAGTTGAAGATATTTGCATTATCCCAAAAACTCTCGTTTTTCAATGTTTTTTAGAAATGGATCCAACCTTAAAAACGGCCGATTTTCCAGGTTTTGGTTAATATTACTTAGATTCTAAGCAATAAATTGCTAGGTTTAAAAAACGGTTTATTTTCCCAAAACTGACGTTTTCCAAGCTTTTTTCATGAAATCGATCGAATCTCAAAACTAGCGGTTTTTGCATGTTTTTGCTTAATATTACACATAATCGGACACCTTAATTTGAAAAGTTGAAGATATTTGCATTATCCAAAAACTCCCGGTTTTCCATCTTTCTTAGGAAATGGATCAAACCTTAAAAACGGCCGTTTTTCCAGGTTTTGGTTAATATTACTTGGAATCAAGAGGAATAACTTGCAAGGTTTGAAAAACGGTTTATTTTCCCAAAACTGACTTTTTTCAAGCTTTTTTTAAGAAATTGATCGAATCTCCAAACTAGCCGTTTTTTGCATGTTTTTCCCTAATATTACTTATAATCAGATATTGGATTATCCAAAAAACTTCCGTTTCTCAATCATTTTAAGGAATTGATCAAACCTTAAAAACGGCCGTTTTTTCACGTTTTGGTAAATATTACTTAGATTCGAGAGCAATAATTTGCTAAGTTTGAAAAACGGTTTATTTTTCAAAAAACTGACGTTTTTCAAGCTTTTTTCAAGAAATCGATCGAATCTCAAAACTGGCCGTTTTCGGGGGTTTTTGCTTAATATTACTTATAATCAGACACCTTAGTTTGATAAGTTGAAGATATTTGCATTATCCAAAAAACTCCCGGTTTTCCATCTTTCTTAGGAAATGGATCAAACCTTAAAAACGGCCGTTTTTCCAGGTTTTGGTTAATATTACTTCGATTCGAGAGCAGTAACTTGGAAGGTTTGAAAAACGGGTATTTTCCCAAAACTGACGTTTTTCAAGCTTTTTTTAGAAATTGATCGAATCTCAAAACTAGCCGTTTTTGCATGTGTTTGCTTAATATTACTAAAACTCGGAGACCTTATTTTGATAATTTGAAGATATTTGCATTATCCAAAAAACTCTCGTTTTTCAATCTTTTTTAGGTGATGGATCAAACCTCAAAAACGGCCGTTCTTCCAGGTTTTGGTTAATATTACTTGGATTATAGAGCAATAAATTGCTAGGTTTGAAAAACGGTTTATTTTCTCAAAACTGACGTTTTTAGCTATTTTGAAGAAATCGATCGAATCTCAAAACTGCCCGTTTTTGCATGTTTTTGCTTAATATGACTTATAATCAGACACCTTAATTTGATAAGTTAAAGATATTTGCATTATCCTTAAAACTCTTGTTTTTTGAATCTTTTTTAGGAAATGGATCAAACCTTAAAAACGGCCGTTTTTTCAGGTTTTGGTTAATATTACTTGGTTTAGAGAGCAATAACTTGCAAGGTTTGAAAAACGGTTTATTTTCCCAAAACCGACGTATTTTAAGCTTTTTTCAAGAAATCGATCGAATCTCAAAACTGCCCGTTTTTGCATGTTTTTGCTTAATATGACTTATAATCAGACACCTTAATTTGATAAGTTAAAGATATTTGCATTATCCTTAAAACTCTTGTTTTTTGAATCTTTTTTAGGAAATGGATCAAACCTTAAAAACGGCCGTTTTTTCAGGTTTTGGTTAATATTACTTGGTTTAGAGAGCAATAACTTGCAAGGTTTGAAAAACGGTTTATTTTCCCAAAACCGACGTATTTTAAGCTTTTTTAAAGAAATTGATCGAATCTCAAAACTAGCCGTTTTTGCATGTTTTTGCTTAATATTACTTATAATCAGACACCTTAATTTTATAAGTTGAAGATATTTATACTATCTAAAATACATCCGTATTTCAATCTTTTTTAAGATATGGATCAAACCTCAAAAATAGCCGATCTTCCAGGTTTTGGTTAATATGACTTGGATTAGAGAGCAATAAATTGCTAGGTTTGAAAAACGGTTTATTTTCTCAAAACTGACGTTTTTGAAGCTTTTTTCAAGAAATCGATTGAATCTCAAAACTGGCCGTTTTTGCATGTTTTTGCTTAATATGACTTATAATCAGACACCTTAATTTAATAAGTTGAAGATATTTGCAATATCTAAAAAACTCCCGTTTTTCACTCTTTTTTAAGAAATGGATCAAACCTTAAAAACGGCCGATTTTCCAGGTTTTGGGTCATATTACTTAGATTCGAGAGCACTAAATTTCTAGGTTTTAAAAACGGTTTATTTTCCCAAAACTCACGTTTTTCAAGCTTTTTTCCAGAAATCGATCGAATCTCAAAACTGGCCGTTTTTGCATGATTTTGCTTAATATTACTTATACTCGGAGACCTTAATTTAATAAGTTTGAAGAAATTTGCATTATCGAAAAAACTCCCGTTTTTAAATCTTTTTAGGAAATGGATCAAACCTTAAAAACGGCCGTTTTTCCAGGTTTTGTTTAATATTACTTAGATTCGAAGGCTAAGTTTGAAAAATGGTTTATTTTCCCAAATCTGACGTTTTTCAAGCTTTTTTTAAGAAATCGATCGAATCTCCAAACTGGCCGTTTTTGCATGTTTTTGCTAAATATAACTAATACTCAGAGACCTTAATTTGATAAAATAAAGATATTTGCATTACCCCAAAAACTCCCGTTTTTCAATCTTTTTTAGGAAATGTATCCAACCTTAAAAACGGCCGTTTTTTCAGGTTTTGGTTAATATCACTTGTCTTCGAGAGCAATAACCTGCAATGTTTGAAAAACGGTTTATTTTCCTCAAACTGACGTTTTTGAAGCTTTTTTCAAGAAATCGATCGAATCTCCAAAAAGCATGTTTTTGCTGAATATTACTTATAATCAGACACCTTAATTTAAAAATTTTAAGATATTTGCTTTATCCAAAAAACTCCGGTTTTTCTATCTTTTTAGGTATTGGATCAAACTTCAAAAACAGCCGTTTTTGCAGGTTTGGTTAATATTACTTAGATTCGAGAGCAATAACTTGCTAAGTTTGAAGAACGGTTTATTTTCCCAAATCTGACGTTTTTCAAGCTTTTTTTAAGAAATCGATTGAATCTCAAAACTGGCTGTTTTTGGTGGTTTTTGCTTAATATTACTTATAATCAGACACTTTAATTTGATTAGTTGAAGATATTTGCATTATCCAAAAAACTCTCGTTTTTCAATCTTCTTGAAGAAATGGATCAAACCTCTTAAAACGGCCGTTTTTCCAGGTTTTGGTTAATATTACTTAGATTCGAAGGCTAAGTTTGAAAACGGTTTATTTTCCTAAATCTGACGTTTTTCAAGCTTTTTTTAAGAAATCGATCGAATCTCAAAACTGCCCGTTTTTGCATGTTTTTGCTTAATATGACTTATAATCAGATACCTTAATTTGATAATTTGAAGATATTTGCATTATCCAAAAAAACTCCTGTTTTTCAATCTTTTTTAGGAAATGGTTCAAACCTTAAAAAGGGCCGTTTTTCCAGGTTTTGATTAATATTAATAGGATTTGAGAGCAATAACTTGCTAAGTTTGAAAAATGGTTTATTTTCCCAAAACTGACTTTTTTCAAGCTTTTTTTAAGAAATTGATCGAATCTCAAAACTAGCCGTTTTTTGCATGTTTTTGCCTAATATAACTTATAATCAGATATTGAATTATCCAAAAATCTTCCGTTTCTCAATCTTTTTAAGAAATGGATCAAACCTTAAAAACGGCTGTTTTTTCACGTTTTGGTAAATATTACTTAGATTCGAGAGCAATAATTTGCTAAGTTTGAAAAACGGTTTATTTTTCAAAAAACTGACGTTTTTCAAGCTTTTTTCAAGAAATCGATCGAATCTCAAAACTGGCCGTTTTCGGTGGTTTTTGCTTAATATTACTTATACTCGGAGACCTTAATTTGATAATTTGAAGATACTTGCTTTATCTAAAAAACACCGGTTTTTAAGTCTTTTTAGGAAATGAATCAAACCTTAAAAACGGCCGTTTTTCCAGGTTTTGGTTAATATTACTTAGATTCGAAGGCAATAACTTGCTAAGTTTGAAAAACAGTTTATTTTCCCAAATCTGACGTTTTTCAAGCTTTTTTTAAGAAATCGATCGATTCTCAAAACTGGCCGTTTTTGAAGGTTTTTGCTTAATATGACTTATAATCAGACACCTTAATTTGATAAGTGGAAGATATTTGCATTATCCCCAAAACTCTCGTTTTTCAATCTTTTTTAGAAATGGATCCAACCTTAAAAACGGCCGATTTTCCAGGTTTTGCTTAATATAACTTGGATTCGAGGGCAATAACTTGCAAGGTTTAAAAAACGGTTTATTTTCCCAAAACTGACGTTTTTCAAGCTTTTTTTAAGAATCGATCAAGTCTCAAAACTAGCCGTTTTTGCATGTTTTTGCTTAATATTACACATAATCGGACACCTTAATTTGAAAAGTTGAAGATATTTGCATTATCCAAAAACTCCCGGTTTTCAATCTTTCTTAGGAAATGGATCAAACCTTAAAAACGGCCGTTTTTCCAGGTTTTGGTTAATATTACTTGGATTCGAGAGCAGTAACTTGCAAGGTTTGAAAAACGGTTTATTTTCCCAAAACTGACGTTTTTCAAGCTTTTTTTAAGAAATTGATCGAATCTCAAAACTAGCCGTTTTTGCATGTGTTTGCTTAATATTACTAAAACTCGGAGACCTTATTTTGATAATTTAAAGATATTTGCATTATCCAAAAAACTCTCGTTTTTCAATCTTTTTTAGGTGATGGATCAAACCTCAAAAACGGCCGTTCTTCCAGGTTTTGGTTAATATTACTTGGATTAGAGAGCAATAAATTGCTAGGTTTGAAAAACGGTTTATTTTCTCAAAACTGACGTTTTTAAAGCTTTTTTCAAGAAATCGATCGAATCTCAAAACTGCCCGTTTTTGCATGCTTTTGCTTAATATGACTTATAATCAGACACCTCAATTTGATAAGTTGAAGATATTTGCATTATCCTTAAAACTCTCGTTTTTTGAATCTTTTTTAGGAAATGGATCAAACCTTAAAAACGGCCGTTTTTCCAGGTTTTGGTTAATATTACTTGGTTTCGAGAGCAATAACTTGCAAGGTTTGAAAAACGGTTTAGTTTCCCAAAACTGACGTATTTTAAGCTTTTTTAAAGAAATTGATCGAATCTCAAAACTAGCCGTTTTTGCATGTTTTTGCTTAATATTACTTATAATCAGACACCTTAATTTTATAAGTTGAAGATATTTATACTATCTAAAAAACTTCCGTTTTTCAATCTTTTTTAAGATATGGATCAAACCTCAAAAATGGCCGATCTTCCAGGTTTTGGTTAATATGACTTGGATTAGAGAGCAATAAATTGCTAGGTTTGAAAAACGGTTTATTTTCTCAAAACTGACGTTTTTGAAGCTTTTTTCAAGAAATCGATTGAATCTCAAAACTGGCCGTTTTTGCATGTTTTTGCTTAATATGACTTATAATCAGACACCTTAATTTAATAAGTTGAAGTTATTTGCATTATCCAAAAAAATCACGTTTTTCAATCTTTTTTAGAAATGGATCAAACCTTAAAAACGGCTGTTTTTCCATGTTTTGGTTAATATTACTTGGATTCGAGAGCAATAAATTTCTAGGTTTAAAAAAACGGTTTATTTTTTGAAAACTTACGTTTTTCAAGCTTTTTTAAAGAAATCGATCGAATCTCAAATCCAGCCGTTTTTGCATGTTTTTGCTTAATATTACTTATACTCGGAGACCTTAATTTAATAGGTTTGAAGAAATTTTCCATTATGTAAAAAACAGGGGTTTTTAAATCTTTTAAGGAAATGAATCAAACCTTAAAAACGGCTGTTTTTCCAGGTTTTGGTTAATATTACTTGGATTCGAGAGCAATAACTTTAAGGTTTGAAAAACGGTTTTTTTTTCTAAAACTGACGTTTTCCAAGCTTTTTTCAGGTAATCGATCGAATCTCAAAACTGGCCGTTTTTGCATGTTTTTGCTTAATATGACATAATCAGACACCTTAATTTGATAAGTTGAACATATTTACATTATCTAAAAAAACTCCCGTTTTTCAATCTTTTTTAAGAATTGATCAAACCTTAAAAACGGCCGTTTTTCCATGTTTTGGTTAATATTACTTGGATTCGAGAGCAATAACTTTTAAGGTTTGAAAAACGGTTTTTTTTTTCTAAAACTGACGTTTTCCAAGCTTTTTTCAGGTAATCGATCGAATCTCAAAACTGGCCGTTTTTGCATGTTTTTGCTTAATATGACATAATCAGACACCTTAATTTGATAAGTTGAACATATTTACATTATCTAAAAAAACTCCCGTTTTTCAATCTTTTTTAAGAAATGGATCAAACTTTAAAAGCGGCCGTTTTTCCAGGTCTTGGTTAATATTACTTAGATTCGAGAGCAATAACTTGCTAAGTTTGAAAAACGTGTATTTTCCCAAATCTGACGTTTTTCAAGCTTTTTTTAAGAAATCAATCGAATCTCAAATCTGGCCGTTTTCGCATGTTCTTGCTTGAAATTACTTATAATCAGACACCTTAATTTGATAAGTTGAAGATATTTGCATTATCCAAAAAACTCCCATTTTTCAATCTTTCTTAGAAAATGGATCAAACCTTAAAAACGGCTGTTTTTCCAGGTTTTGGTTAATATTACTTGGATTCAAGAGCAATAACTTTCAAGGTTTGAAAAACGGTTTATTTTCCCAAAACTGACGTTTTTGAAGCTTTTTTCCTGAAATCGATCGAGTCTCAAAACTGGCCGTTTTTGCATATTTTTGCCTAATATTACTTATACTCAGAGACCTTGATTTGATAAAATGAACATATTTGCATTATCCAAAAAAACTCGTGTTTTTCAATCTTTTTTAGGAAATGGTTCAAACCTTAAAAACGGCCGTTTTTCCAGGTTTTGGTAAATATTAATAGGATTCGAGAGCAATAACTTGCTAAGTTTGAAAAATGGTTTATTTTCCCAAAACTGACGTTTTTCAAGCTTTTTTTTAAGAAATCGATCGAATCTCAAAACTAGCACCGTTTTTGCATGTTTTTGCTTAATATGACTTATAATCAGACACCTTAATTTGATAAGTTGAAGATATTTGCATTATCCAAAAAACTCGTTTTTCAATCTTTTTTAGAAATGGATCAAACCTTAAGAACCGCTGTTTTTCCAGGTTTTGGTTCATATTACTTAGATTCGAGAGCAATAAACTGCTAGTTTTAAAAAACGGTTTATTTTTCCCAAAACTGACGTTTTTGATGCTTTTTTCATGAAATCGATCGAATATTAAAAGTAGCCGTTTTTGCATGTTTTTGCTTAATATTACACATAATCAGACACCTTAATTTGATAAGTTGAAGATATTTGCATTCTCCAAAAAACTCTCGTTTTTCAATCTTTTTTAAGAAATGGAACAAAGCTTAAAAACAGCCGTTTTTTAAGGTTCTGGTTAATATTACTTAGATTCGAGAGGAATAACTTGCTAGGTTTGAAAAACGGTTTATTTTTCAAAAACTGACGTTTTTCAAGCTTTTTTCAAGAAAACGATCGAATCTCAAAACTGGACGTTTTCGGTGGTTTTTGCTTAATATTACACATAATCAGACACCTTAATTTGATAAGTTGAAAATATTTGCATTATCCAAAAAACTCCCGTTTTTCAATCTTTCTTAGAAAATGGATCAAACCTTAAAAACGGCTGTTTTTCCAGGTTTTGGTTAATATTACTTGGATTCGAGAGCAATAACTTTCAAGGTTTGAAAAACGGTTTATTTTCCCAAAACTGACGTTTTTGAAGCTTTTTTCCTGAAATCGATCGAGTCTCAAAACTGGCCGTTTTTGCATATTTTTGCCTAATATTACTTATACTCAGAGACCTTAATTTGATAAAATGAACATATTTGCATTATCCAAAAAAACTCGTGTTTTTCAATCCTTTTTAGGAAATGGTTCAAACCTTAAAAACGGCCGTTTTTCCAGGTTTTGGTTAATATTAATAGGATTCGAGAGCAATAACTTGCTAAGTTTGAAAAATGGTTTATTTTCCCAAAACTGACGTTTTTCAAGCTTTTTTAAGAAATCGATCGAATCTCAAAACTAGCACCGTTTTTGCATGTTTTTGCTAAATAAGACTTATAATCAGACACCTTAATTTGATAAGTTGAAGATATTTGCAATATCCAAAAAACTCGTTTTTCAATCTTTTTTAGAAATGGATCAAACCTTAAGAACGGCCGTTTTTCCAGGTTTTGGTTCATATTACTTAGATTCGAGAGCAATAAACTGCTAGTTTTAAAAAACGGTTTATTTTCCCAAAACTGACGTTTTTGAAGCTTTTTTCATGAAATCGATCGAATCTTAAAAGTAGCCGTTTTTGCATGTTTTTGCTTAATATTACACATAATCAGACACCTTAATTTGATAAGTTGAAGATATTTGCATTATCCAAAAAACTCCCGTTTTTCAATCTTTTTTAAGAATTGATCAAACCTTAAAAACGGCCGATTTTCCAGGGTTTGGTTAATATTACTTAGATTCGAGAGCAATAAATTGCAAGGTTTGAAAAACGGTTTATTTTCCCAAAACTGACGTTTTCCAAGCTTTTTTTAGGAAATCGATCGAATCTCAAAACTAGCCGTATTTGCTTTTTTTGCTTAATATTACTTATACTCGGAGACCTTAATTTGATAATTTGAAGATACTTGCTTTATCCAAAAAACACCGGTTTTTAAATCTTTTTAGGAAATGAATCAAACCTTAAAAACGGCCTTTTTCCAGGTTTTGGTTAATATTACTTAGATTCAAGGCAATAACCTGCTAAGTTTGAAAAACAGTTTATTTTCCCAAATCTGACGTTTTTCAGGCTTTTTTTAAGAAATCGATCGAATCTCAAAACTGGCCGTTTTTGTAGGTTTTTGCTTAATATGACTTATAATCAGACACCTTAATTTGATAAGTTGAAGATATTTGCATTATCCAAAAAACTCTCGTTTTTCAATCTTTTTTAGAAATGGATCCAACCTTAAAAACGGCCGATTTTCCAGGTTTTGGTTAATATTACTTAGATTCTAAGCAATAAATTGCTAGGTTTAAAAAACGGTTTATTTTCCCAAAACTGACGTTTTTGAAGCATTTTTCATGAAATCGATCGAATCTCAAAACTAGCCGTTTTTGCATGTTTTTGCTTAATATTACACAGAATCGGACACCTTAATTTGAAAAGTTGAAGATATTTGCATTATCCAAAAACTCCCGGTTTTCAATCTTTCTTAGCAAATGGATCAAACCTTAAAAACGGCCGTTTTTCCAGGTTTTGGTTAATATTAATAGGATTCGAGAGCAATAACTTGCTAAGTTTGAAAAATGGTTTATTTTCCCAAAACTGACGTTTTTCAAGCTTTTTTTAAGAAATCGATCGAATCTCAAATCTAGCACCGTTTTTGCATGTTTTTGCTTAATATGACTTATAATCAGACCCCTTAATTTGATAAGTTGAAGATATTTGCATTATCCAAAAAACTCTCGTTTTTCAATCTTTTTTAGAAATGGATCCAACCTTAAAAACGGCCGATTTTTCAGGTTTTGGTTAATATTACTTAGATTCTAAGCAATAAATTGCTAGGTTTAAAAAACGGTTTATTTTCCCAAAACTGACGTTTTTGAAGCTTTTTTCATGAAATCGATCGAATCTCAAAACTAGCCGTTTTGCATGTTTTTGCTTAATATTACACAGAATCGGACACCTTAATTTGAAAAGTTGAAGATATTTGCATTATCCAAAAACTCCCGGTTTTCAATCTTTCTTAGGAAATGGATCAAACCTTAAAAACGGCCGTTTTTCCAGGTTTTGGTTAATATTACTTGGATTCATAAGCAATAACTTGCAAGGTTTGAAAAACGGTTTATTTTCCCAAAACTGACTTTTTTCAAGCTTTTTTTAAGAAATTGATCGAATCTCAAAACTAGCCGTTTTTTGCATGTTTTTGCCTAATATTACTTATAATCAGATATTAAATTATCCAAAAAACTTCCGTTTCTCCATCTTTTTAAGAAATGGATCAAACCTTAAAAACGGCCGTTTTTCAACGTTTTGGTAAATATTACTTAGATTCGAGAGCAATAATTTGCTAAGTTTGAAAAACGGTTTATTTTTCAAAAAACTGACGTTTTTCAAGCTTTTTTCAAGAAATCGATCGAATCTCAAAACCGGCCGTTTTCGGTGGTTTTTGCTTAATATTACACATAATCAGACACCTTAATTTGATAAGTTGAAGATATTTGCATTATCCAAAAAACTCCCGTTTTTCAATCTTTTTTAAGAATTGATCAAACCTTAAAAACGGCCGATTTTCCAGGGTTTGGTTAATATTACTTAGATTCGAGAGCAATAACTTGCAAGGTTTGAAAAACGATTTATTTTCCCAAAACTGACGTTTTCCAAGCTTTTTTTAGGAAATCGATCGAATCTCAAAACTAGCCGTATTTGCTTTTTTTGCTTAATATTACTTATACTCGAAGACCTTAATTTGATAATTTGAAGATACTTGCTTTATCTAAAAAACACGGGTTTTTAAATCTTTTTAGGAAATGAATCAAACCTTAAAAACGGCCGTTTTTCCAGGTTTTGGTTAATATTACTTAGATTCGAAGGCAATAACTTGCTAAGTTTGAAAAACAGTTTATTTCCCCAAATCTGACGTTTTTCAAGCTTTTTTTAAGAAATCGATCGATTCTCAAAACTGGCCGTTTTTGAAGGTTTTTGCTTAATATGACTTATAATCAGACACCTTAATTTGATAAGTTGAAGATATTTGCATTATCCCAAAAACTCTCGTTTTTCAATGTTTTTTAGAAATGGATCCAACCTTAAAAACGGCCGATTTTCCAGGTTTTGGTTAATATTACTTAGATTCTAAGCAATAAATTGCTAGGTTTAAAAAACGGTTTATTTTCCCAAAACTGACGTTTTCCAAGCTTTTTTCATGAAATCGATCGAATCTCAAAACTAGCGGTTTTTGCATGTTTTTGCTTAATATTACACATAATCGGACACCTTAATTTGAAAAGTTGAAGATATTTGCATTATCCAAAAACTCCCGGTTTTCCATCTTTCTTAGGAAATGGATCAAACCTTAAAAACGGCCGTTTTTCCAGGTTTTGGTTAATATTACTTGGATTCAAGAGGAATAACTTGCAAGGTTTGAAAAACGGTTTATTTTCCCAAAACTGACTTTTTTCAAGCTTTTTTTAAGAAATTGATCGAATCTCCAAACTAGCCGTTTTTTGCATGTTTTTCCCTAATATTACTTATAATCAGATATTGAATTATCCAAAAAACTTCCGTTTCTCAATCATTTTAAGGAATTGATCAAACCTTAAAAACGGCGGTTTTTCCACGTTTTGGTAAATATTACTTAGATTCGAGAGCAATAATTTGCTAAGTTTGAAAAACGGTTTATTTTTCAAAAAACTGACGTTTTTCAAGCTTTTTTCAAGAAATCGATCGAATCTCAAAACTGGCCGTTTTCGGGGGTTTTTGCTTAATATTACTTATAATCAGACACCTTAGTTTGATAAGTTGAAGATATTTGCATTATCCAAAAAACTCCCGGTTTTCCATCTTTCTTAGGAAATGGATCAAACCTTAAAAACGGCCGTTTTTCCAGGTTTTGGTTAATATTACTTCGATTCGAGAGCAGTAACTTGGAAGGTTTGAAAAACGGGTATTTTCCCAAAACTGACGTTTTTCAAGCTTTTTTTAGAAATTGATCGAATCTCAAAACTAGCCGTTTTTGCTTGTGTTTGCTTAATATTACTAAAACTCGGAGACCTTATTTTGATAATTTGAAGATATTTGCATTATCCAAAAAACTCTCGTTTTTCAATCTTTTTTAGGTGATGGATCAAACCTCAAAAACGGCCGTTCTTCCAGGTTTTGGTTAATATTACTTGGATTATAGAGCAATAAATTGCTAGGTTTGAAAAACGGTTTATTTTCTCAAAACTGACGTTTTTAGCTATTTTGAAGAAATCGATCGAATCTCAAAACTGCCCGTTTTTGCATGTTTTTGCTTAATATGACTTATAATCAGACACCTTAATTTGATAAGTTAAAGATATTTGCATTATCCTTAAAACTCTTGTTTTTTGAATCTTTTTTAGGAAATGGATCAAACCTTAAAAACGGCCGTTTTTTCAGGTTTTGGTTAATATTACTTGGTTTAGAGAGCAATAACTTGCAAGGTTTGAAAAACGGTTTATTTTCCCAAAACCGACGTATTTTAAGCTTTTTTCAAGAAATCGATCGAATCTCAAAACTGCCCGTTTTTGCATGTTTTTGCTTAATATGACTTATAATCAGACACCTTAATTTGATCAGTTGAAGATATTTGCATTATCCTTAAAACTCTCGTTTTTTGAATCTTTTTTAGGAAATGGATCAAACCTTAAAAACGGCCGTTTTTCCAGGTTTTGGTTAATATTACTTGGTTTAGAGAGCAATAACTTGCAAAGTTTGAAAAACGGTTTATTTTCCCAAAACTGACGTATTTTAAGCTTTTTTAAAGAAATTGATCGAATCTCAAAACTAGCCGTTTTTGCATGTTTTTGCTTAATATTACTTATAATCAGACACCTTAATTTTATAAGTTGAAGATATTTATACTATCTAAAATACATCCGTATTTCAATCTTTTTTGAGATATGGATCAAACCTCAAAAATAGCCGATCTTCCAGGTTTTGGTTAATATGACTTGGATTAGAGAGCAATAAATTGCTAGGTTTGAAAAACGGTTTATTTTCTCAAAACTGACGTTTTTGAAGCTTTTTTCAAGAAATCGATTGAATCTCAAAACTGGCCGTTTTTGCATGTTTTTGCTTAATATGACTTATAATCAGACACCTTAATTTAATAAGTTGAAGATATTTGCAATATCTAAAAAACTCCCGTTTTTCACTCTTTTTTAAGAAATGGATCAAACCTTAAAAACGGCCGATTTTCCAGGTTTTGGGTCATATTACTTAGATTCGAGAGCACTAAATTTCTAGGTTTTAAAAACGGTTTATTTTCCCAAAACTCACGTTTTTCAAGCTTTTTTCCAGAAATCGATCGAATCTCAAAACTGGCCGTTTTTGCATGATTTTGCTTAATATTACTTATACTCGGAGACCTTAATTTAATAAGTTTGAAGAAATTTGCATTATCGAAAAAACTCCCGTTTTTAAATCTTTTTAGGAAATGGATCAAACCTTAAAAACGGCCGTTTTTCCAGGTTTTGTTTAATATTACTTAGATTCGAAGGCTAAGTTTGAAAAATGGTTTATTTTCCCAAATCTGACGTTTTTCAAGCTTTTTTAAAGAAATCGATCGAATCTCCAAACTGGCCGTTTTTGCAAGTTTTTGCTAAATATAACTAATACTCAGAGACCTTAATTTGATAAAATAAAGATATTTGCATTACCCCAAAAACTCCCGTTTTTCAATCTTTTTTAGGAAATGTATCCAACCTTAAAAACGGCCGTTTTTTCAGGTTTTGGTTAATATCACTTGTCTTCGAGAGCAATAACCTGCAATGTTTGAAAAACGGTTTATTTTCCTCAAACTGACGTTTTTGAAGCTTTTTTCAAGAAATCGATCGAATCTCCAAAAAGCATGTTTTTGCTGAATATTACTTATAATCAGACACCTTAATTTAAAAATTTTAAGATATTTGCTTTATCCAAAAAACTCCGGTTTTTCTATCTTTTTAGGTATTGGATCAAACTTCAAAAACAGCCGTTTTTGCAGGTTTGGTTAATATTACTTAGATTCGAGAGCAATAACTTGCTAAGTTTGAAGAACGGTTTATTTTCCCAAATCTGACGTTTTTCAAGCTTTTTTTAAGAAATCGATTGAATCTCAAAACTGGCTGTTTTTGGTGGTTTTTGCTTAATATTACTTATAATCAGACACTTTAATTTGATTAGTTGAAGATATTTGCATTATCCAAAAAACTCTCGTTTTTCAATCTTCTTGAAGAAATGGATCAAACCTCTTAAAACGGCCGTTTTTCCAGGTTTTGGTTAATATTACTTAGATTCGAAGGCTAAGTTTGAAAACGGTTTATTTTCCTAAATCTGACGTTTTTCAAGCTTTTTTTAAGAAATCGATCGAATCTCAAAACTGCCCGTTTTTGCATGTTTTGGCTTAATATGACTTATAATCAGACACCTTAATTTGATAAGTTGAAGATATTTGCATTATCCAAAAAACTCTCGTTTTTCAATCTTTTTTAAGAATTGATCAAACCTTAAAAACGGCCGATTTTCCAGGGCTTGGTTAATATTACTTAGAATCGAGAGCAATAACTTGCAAGGTTTGAAAAACGGTTTATTTTCCCAAAACTGACGTTTTCCAAGCTTTTTTTAGGAAATCAATCGAATCTCAAAACTGGCCATATTTGCATTTTCTGCTTAATATTACTTAAACTCGGAGACCTTAATTTGATAATTTGAAGATACTTGCATTATCCAAAAAACTCTTGTTTTTTAATCTTTTTAGGTAATGGACAAACTTTAAGAGCGCTGTTTTTCCAGGTTTTCGATAATATTACTTAGATTCGAGAGCAATAACTTGCTAAGTTTGAAAAACATTTTATTTTCCCAAATCTGAGGTTTTTCAAGCTTTTTTTAAGAATCGATCGTCTCAAAACTGGCCGTTTTTGCACTTAAACTCGGAGACCATAATTTGATAATTTGAAGATATTTGCATTATCCAAAAAACTCTCGTTTTTCAATCTTTTTAGGTATTCGATCAAACTTTAAAAGCGGTCGTTTTTTCAGGTTTTGGTTAATATTACTTAGATTCGAGAGCAATAACTTGCAAGGTTTGAAAAACAGTTTATTTTCCCAAATCTGACGTTTTTCAAGCTTTTTTTAAGAATCGATCAAGTCTCCAAACTGGCCGTTTTTGCATGTTTTTGCTTAATATTACTTATAATCAGACACCTTAATTTGATAAGTTGAAGATATTTGCATTATCCAAAAAACTCCCGGTTTTCAATCTTTCTTAGCAAATGGATCAAACCTTAAAAACGGCCGTTTTTCCATGTTTTGGTTAATATTACTTGGATTCGAGAGCAATAACTTTTAAGGTTTGAAAAACGGTTTTTTTTTTCTAAAACTGACGTTTTCCAAGCTTTTTTTAGGTAATCGATCGAATCTCAAAACTGGCCGTTTTTGCATGTTTTTGCTTAATATGACATAATCAGACACCTTAATTTGATAAGTTGAACATATTTACATTATCTAAAAAAACTCCCGTTTTTCAATCTTTTTTAAGAAATGGATCAAACTTTAAAAGCGGCCGTTTTTCCAGGTCTTGGTTAATATTACTTAGATTCGAGAGCAATAACTTGCTAAGTTTGAAAAACGTGTATTTTCCCAAATCTGACGTTTTTCAAGCTTTTTTTTAAGAAATCGATCGAATCTCAAAACTAGCACCGTTTTTGCATGTTTTTGCTTAATATGACTTATAATCAGACACCTTAATTTGATAAGTTGAAGATATTTGCATTATCCAAAAAACTCGTTTTTCAATCTTTTTTAGAAATGGATCAAACCTTAAGAACGGCCGTTTTTCCAGGTTTTGGTTCATATTACTTAGATTCGAGAGCAATAAACTGCTAGTTTTAAAAAACGGTTTATTTTTCCCAAAACTGACGTTTTTGAAGCTTTTTTCATGAAATCGATCGAATATTAAAAGTAGCCGTTTTTGCATGTTTTTGCTTAATATTACACATAATCAGACACCTTAATTTGATAAGTTGAAGATATTTGCATTCTCCAAAAAACTCTCGTTTTTCAATCTTTTTTAAGAAATGGAACAAAGCTTAAAAACAGCCGTTTTTTAAGGTTCTGGTTAATATTACTTAGATTCGAGAGGAATAACTTGCTAGGTTTGAAAAACGGTTTATTTTTCAAAAACTGACGTTTTTCAAGCTTTTTTCAAGAAAACGATCGAATCTCAAAACTGGACGTTTTCGGTGGTTTTTGCTTAATATTACACATAATCAGACACCTTAATTTGATAAGTTGAAGATATTTGCATTATCCAAAAAACTCCCGTTTTTCAATCTTTCTTAGAAAATGGATCAAACCTTAAAAACGGCTGTTTTTCCAGGTTTTGGTTAATATTACTTGGATTCGAGAGCGCAAACTTTCAAGGTTTGAAAAACGGTTTATTTTCCCAAAACTGACGTTTTTGAAGCTTTTTTCCTGAAATCGATCGAGTCTCAAAACTGGCCGTTTTTGCATATTTTTGCCTAATATTACTTATACTCAGAGACCTTAATTTGATAAAATGAACATATTTGCATTATCCAAAAAAACTCGTGTTTTTCAATCCTTTTTAGGAAATGGTTCAAACCTTAAAAACGGCCGTTTTTCCAGGTTTTGGTTAATATTAATAGGATTCGAGAGCAATAACTTGCTAAGTTTGAAAAATGGTTTATTTTCCCAAAACTGACGTTTTTCAAGCTTTTTTAAGAAATCGATCGAATCTCAAAACTAGCACCGTTTTTGCATGTTTTTGCTAAATAAGACTTATAATCAGACACCTTAATTTGATAAGTTGAAGATATTTGCATTATCCAAAAAACTCGTTTTTCAATCTTTTTTAGAAATGGATCAAACCTTAAGAACGGCCGTTTTTCCAGGTTTTGGTTCATATTACTTAGATTCGAGAGCAATAAACTGCTAGTTTTAAAAAACGGTTTATTTTCCCAAAACTGACGTTTTTGAAGCTTTTTTCATGAAATCGATCGAATCTTAAAAGTAGCCGTTTTTGCATGTTTTTGCTTAATATTACACATAATCAGACACCTTAATTTGATAAGTTGAAGATATTTGCATTATCCAAAAAACTCCCGTTTTTCAATCTTTTTTAAGAATTGATCAAACCTTAAAAACGGCCGATTTTCCAGGGTTTGGTTAATATTACTTAGATTCGAGAGCAATAAATTGCAAGGTTTGAAAAACGGTTTATTTTCCCAAAACTGACGTTTTCCAAGCTTTTTTTAGGAAATCGATCGAATCTCAAAACTAGCCGTATTTGCTTTTTTTGCTTAATATTACTTATACTCGGAGACCTTAATTTGATAATTTGAAGATACTTGCTTTATCCAAAAAACACCGGTTTTTAAATCTTTTTAGGAAATGAATCAAACCTTAAAAACGGCCGTTTTTCCAGGTTTTGGTTAATATTACTTAGATTCAAGGCAATAACTTGCTAAGTTTGAAAAACAGTTTATTTTCCCAAATCTGACGTTTTTCAGGCTTTTTTTAAGAAATCGATCGAATCTCAAAACTGGCCGTTTTTGTAGGTTTTTGCTTAATATGACTTATAATCAGACACCTTAATTTGATAAGTTGAAGATATTTGCATTATCCAAAAAACTCTCGTTTTTCAATCTTTTTTAGAAATGGATCCAACCTTAAAAACGGCCGATTTTCCAGGTTTTGGTTAATATTACTTAGATTCTAAGCAATAAATTGCTAGGTTTAAAAAACGGTTTATTTTCCCAAAACTGACGTTTTTGAAGCTTTTTTCATGAAATCGATCGAATCTCAAAACTAGCCGTTTTTGCATGTTTTTGCTTAATATTACACAGAATCGGACACCTTAATTTGAAAAGTTGAAGATATTTGCATTATCCAAAAACTCCCGGTTTTCAATCTTTCTTAGGAAATGGATCAAACCTTAAAAACGGCCGTTTTTCCAGGTTTTGGTTAATATTAATAGGATTCGAGAGCAATAACTTGCTAAGTTTGAAAAATGGTTTATTTTCCCAAAACTGACGTTTTTCAAGCTTTTTTAAGAAATCGATCGAATCTCAAAACTAGCACCGTTTTTGCATGTTTTTGCTAAATAAGACTTATAATCAGACACCTTAATTTGATAAGTTGAAGATATTTGCATTATCCAAAAAACTCGTTTTTCAATCTTTTTTAGAAATGGATCAAACCTTAAGAACGGCCGTTTTTCCAGGTTTTGGTTCATATTACTTAGATTCGAGAGCAATAAACTGCTAGTTTTAAAAAACGGTTTATTTTCCCAAAACTGACGTTTTCGAAGCTTTTTTCATTAAAATCGATCGAATCTTAAAGGTAGCCGTTTTTGCATGTTTTTGCTTAATATTACACATAATCAGACACCTTAATTTGATAAGTTGAAGATATTTGCATTATCCAAAAAACTCTCGTTTTTCAATCTTTTTTAAGAAATGGAACAAAGCTTAAAAACGGCCGTTTTTCAAGGTTCTGGTTAATATTACTTAGATTCGAGAGGAATAAATTGCTAGGTTTGAAAAACGGTTTATTTTTCAAAAAACTGACGTTTTTCAAGCTTTTTTCAAGAAATCGATCGAATCTCAAAACTGGCCGTTTTCGGTGGTTTTTGCTTAATATTACTTATAATCAGACACCTTAGTTTGATAAGTTGAAGATATTTGCATTATCCAAAAAACTCTCGTTTTTCAATCTTTTTTAGAAAATGGATCAAACCTTAAAAACGGCCGTTTTTCCAGGTTTTGCTTAATATAACTTGGATTCGAGAGCAATAACTTGCAAGGTTTAAAACACGGTTTATTTTCCCAAAACTGACGTTTTCCAAGCTTTTTTTAGGAAATCGATCGAATCTCAAAACTGGCCGTTTTTGCATGTTTTTGCTTAATATTACTTAAACTCGGAGACCTCAATTTAATAAGTTTGAAGAAATTTTTATTATCCAAAAAACACTGGTTTTTAAATCTTTTTAGGAAATGAATCAAACCTTAAAAACGGCCGTTTTTCGAGGTTTTGGTTAATATTACTTAGATTCGAAGGCAATAACTTGCTAAGTTTAAAAAATGGTTTATTTTCCCAAATCTGACGTTTTTCAAGCTTTTTTTAAGAAATCAAACGAATCTCAAAACTGGCCGTTTTTGCATGTTTTGGCTTAATATGACTTATAATCAGACACCTTAATTTGATAAGTTGAAGATATTTGCATTATCCAAAAAACTCTCGTTTTTCAATCTTTTTTAAGAATTGATCAAACCTTAAAAACGGCCGATTTTCCAGGGCTTGGTTAATATTACTTAGAATCGAGAGCAATAACTTGCAAGGTTTGAAAAACGGTTTATTTTCCCAAAACTGACGTTTTCCAAGCTTTTTTTAGGAAATCAATCGAATCTCAAAACTGGCCATATTTGCATTTTCTGCTTAATATTACTTAAACTCGGAGACCTTAATTTGATAATTTGAAGATACTTGCATTATCCAAAAAACTCTTGTTTTTTAATCTTTTTAGGTAATGGACAAACTTTAGGGGCGCTGTTTTTCCAGGTTTTCGATAATATTACTTAGATTCGAGAGCAATAACTTGCTAAGTTTGAAAAACAGTTTATTTTCCCAAATCTGAGGTTTTTCAAGCTTTTTTTAAGAATCGATCGTCTCAAAACTGGCCGTTTTTGCACTTAAACTCGGAGACCATAATTTGATAATTTGAAGATATTTGCATTATCCAAAAAACTCTCGTTTTTCAATCTTTTTAGGTATTCGATCAAACTTTAAAAGCGGTCGTTTTTTCAGGTTTTGGTTAATATTACTTAGATTCGAGAGCAATAACTTGCAAGGTTTGAAAAACAGTTTATTTTCCCAAATCTGACGTTTTTCAAGCTTTTTTTAAGAATCGATCAAGTCTCCAAACTGGCCGTTTTTGCATGTTTTTGCTTAATATTACTTATAATCAGACACCTTAATTTGATAAGTTGAAGATATTTGCATTATCCAAAAAACTCCCGGTTTTCAATCTTTCTTAGCAAATGGATCAAACCTTAAAAACGGCCGTTTTTCCATGTTTTGGTTAATATTACTTGGATTCGAGAGCAATAACTTTTAAGGTTTGAAAAACGGTTTTTTTTTTCTAAAACTGACGTTTTCCAAGCTTTTTTTAGGTAATCGATCGAATCTCAAAACTGGCCGTTTTTGCATGTTTTTGCTTAATATGACATAATCAGACACCTTAATTTGATAAGTTGAACATATTTACATTATCTAAAAAAACTCCCGTTTTTCAATCTTTTTTAAGAAATGGATCAAACTTTAAAAGCGGCCGTTTTTCCAGGTCTTGGTTAATATTACTTAGATTCGAGAGTAATAACTTGCTAAGTTTGAAAAACGTGTATTTTCCCAAATCTGACGTTTTTCAAGCTTTTTTTTAAGAAATCGATCGAATCTCAAAACTAGCACCGTTTTTGCATGTTTTTGCTTAATATGACTTATAATCAGACACCTTAATTTGATAAGTTGAAGATATTTGCATTATCCAAAAAACTCGTTTTTCAATCTTTTTTAGAAATGGATCAAACCTTAAGAACGGCCGTTTTTCCAGGTTTTGGTTCATATTACTTAGATTCGAGAGCAATAAACTTCTAGTTTTAAAAAACGGTTTATTTTTCCCAAAACTGACGTTTTTGAAGCTTTTTTCATGAAATCGATCGAATATTAAAAGTAGCCGTTTTTGCATGTTTTTGCTTAATATTACACATAATCAGACACCTTAATTTGATAAGTTGAAGATATTTGCATTCTCCAAAAAACTCTCGTTTTTCAATCTTTTTTAAGAAATGGAACAAAGCTTAAAAACAGCCGTTTTTTAAGGTTCTGGTTAATATTAATTAGATTCGAGAGGAATAACTTGCTAGGTTTGAAAAACGGTTTATTTTTCAAAAACTGACGTTTTTCAAGCTTTTTTCAAGAAAACGATCGAATCTCAAAACTGGACGTTTTCGGTGGTTTTTGCTTAATATTACACATAATCAGACACCTTAATTTGATAAGTTGAAGATATTTGCATTATCCAAAAAACTCCCGTTTTTCAATCTTTCTTAGAAAATGGATCAAACCTTAAAAACGGCTGTTTTTCCAGGTTTTGGTTAATATTACTTGGATTCGAGAGCAATAACTTTCAAGGTTTGAAAAACGGTTTATTTTCCCAAAACTGACGTTTTTGAAGCTTTTTTCCTGAAATCGATCGAGTCTCAAAACTGGCCGTTTTTGCATATTTTTGCCTAATATTACTTATACTCAGAGACCTTAATTTGATAAAATGAACATATTTGCATTATCCAAAAAAACTCGTGTTTTTCAATCCTTTTTAGGAAATGGTTCAAACCTTAAAAACGGCCGTTTTTCCAGGTTTTGGTTAATATTAATAGGATTCGAGAGCAATAACTTGCTAAGTTTGAAAAATGGTTTATTTTCCCAAAACTGACGTTTTTCAAGCTTTTTTAAGAAATCGATCGAATCTCAAAACTAGCACCGTTTTTGCATGTTTTTGCTAAATAAGACTTATAATCAGACACCTTAATTTGATAAGTTGAAGATATTTGCATTATCCAAAAAACTCGTTTTTCAATCTTTTTTAGAAATGGATCAAACCTTAAGAACGGCCGTTTTTCCAGGTTTTGGTTCATATTACTTAGATTCGAGAGCAATAAACTGCTAGTTTTAAAAAACGGTTTATTTTCCCAAAACTGACGTTTTTGAAGCTTTTTTCATGAAATCGATCGAATCTTAAAAGTAGCCGTTTTTGCATGTTTTTGCTTAATATTACACATAATCAGACACCTTAATTTGATAAGTTGAAGATATTTGCATTATCCAAAAAACTGCCGTTTTTCAATCTTTTTTAAGAATTGATCAAACCTTAAAAACGGCCGATTTTCCAGGGTTTGGTTAATATTACTTAGATTCGAGAGCAATAAATTGCAAGGTTTGAAAAACGGTTTATTTTCCCAAAACTGACGTTTTCCAAGCTTTTTTTAGGAAATCGATCGAATCTCAAAACTAGCCGTATTTGCTTTTTTTGCTTAATATTACTTATACTCGGAGACCTTAATTTGATAATTTGAAGATACTTGCTTTATCCAAAAAACACCGGTTTTTAAATCTTTTTAGGAAATGAATCAAACCTTAAAAACGGCCGTTTTTCCAGGTTTTGGTTAATATTACTTAGATTCAAGGCAATAACTTGCTAAGTTTGAAAAACAGTTTATTTTCCCAAATCTGACGTTTTTCAGGCTTTTTTTAAGAAATCGATCGAATCTCAAAACTGGCCGTTTTTGTAGGTTTTTGCTTAATATGACTTATAATCAGACACCTTAATTTGATAAGTTGAAGATATTTGCATTATCCAAAAAACTCTCGTTTTTCAATCTTTTTTAGAAATGGATCCAACCTTAAAAACGGCCGATTTTCCAGGTTTTGGTTAATATTACTTAGATTCTAAGCAATAAATTGCTAGGTTTAAAAAACGGTTTATTTTCCCAAAACTGACGTTTTTGAAGCTTTTTTCATGAAATCGATCGAATCTCAAAACTAGCCGTTTTTGCATGTTTTTGCTTAATATTACACAGAATCGGACACCTTAATTTGAAAAGTTGAAGATATTTGCATTATCCAAAAACTCCCGGTTTTCAATCTTTCTTAGGAAATGGATCAAACCTTAAAAACGGCCGTTTTTCCAGGTTTTGGTTAATATTAATAGGATCCGAGAGCAATAACTTGCTAAGTTTGAAAAATGGTTTATTTTCCCAAAACTGACGTTTTTCAAGCTTTTTTAAGAAATCGATCGAATCTCAAAACTAGCACCGTTTTTGCATGTTTTTGCTAAATAAGACTTATAATCAGACACCTTAATTTGATAAGTTGAAGATATTTGCATTATCCAAAAAACTCGTTTTTCAATCTTTTTTAGAAATGGATCAAACCTTAAGAACGGCCGTTTTTCCAGGTTTTGGTTCATATTACTTAGATTCGAGAGCAATAAACTGCTAGTTTTAAAAAACGGTTTATTTTCCCAAAACTGACGTTTTCGAAGCTTTTTTCATTAAAATCGATCGAATCTTAAAAGTAGCCGTTTTTGCATGTTTTTGCTTAATATTACACATAATCAGACACCTTAATTTGATAAGTTGAAGATATTTGCATTATCCAAAAAACTCTCGTTTTTCAATCTTTTTTAAGAAATGGAACAAAGCTTAAAAACGGCCGTTTTTCAAGGTTCTGGTTAATATTACTTAGATTCGAGAGGAATAAATTGCTAGGTTTGAAAAACGGTTTATTTTTCAAAAAACTGACGTTTTTCAAGCTTTTTTCAAGAAATCGATCGAATCTCAAAACTGGCCGTTTTCGGTGGTTTTTGCTTAATATTACTTATAATCAGACACCTTAGTTTGATAAGTTGAAGATATTTGCATTATCCAAAAAACTCTCGTTTTTCAATCTTTTTTAGAAAATGGATCAAACCTTAAAAACGGCCGTTTTTCCAGGTTTTGCTTAATATAACTTGGATTCGAGAGCAATAACTTGCAAGGTTTAAAACACGGTTTATTTTCCCAAAACTGACGTTTTCCAAGCTTTTTTTAGGAAATCGATCGAATCTCAAAACTGGCCGTTTTTGCATGTTTTTGCTTAATATTACTTAAACTCGGAGACCTCAATTTAATACGTTTGAAGAAATTTTCATTATCCAAAAAACACTGGTTTTTAAATCTTTTTAGGAAATGAATCAAACCTTAAAAACGGCCGTTTTTCGAGGTTTTGGTTAATATTACTTAGATTCGAAGGCAATAACTTGCTAAGTTTTAAAAATGGTTTATTTTCCCAAATCTGACGTTTTTCAAGCTTTTTTTAAGAAATCAAACGAATCTCAAAACTGGCCGTTTTTGCATGTTTTGGCTTAATATGACTTATAATCAGACACCTTAATTTGATAAGTTGAAGATATTTGCATTATCCAAAAAACTCTCGTTTTTCAATCTTTTTTAGAAATGGATCAAACCTTAAAAACGGCCGATTTTCCAGGGCTTGGTTAATATTACTTAGAATCGAGAGCAATAACTTGCAAGGTTTGAAAAACGGTTTATTTTCCCAAAACTGACGTTTTCCAAGCTTTTTTTAGGAAATCAATCGAATCTCAAAACTGGCCATATTTGCATTTTCTGCTTAATATTACTTAAACTCGGAGACCTTAATTTGATAATTTGAAGATACTTGCATTATCCAAAAAACTCTTGTTTTTTAATCTTTTTAGGTAATGGATCAAACTTTAAGAGCGCTGTTTTTCCAGGTTTTCGATAATATTACTTAGATTCGAGAGCAATAACTTGCTAAGTTTGAAAAACAGTTTATTTTCCCAAATCTGAGGTTTTTCAAGCTTTTTTTAAGAATCGATCGTCTCAAAACTGGCCGTTTTTGCACTTAAACTCGGAGACCATAATTTGATAATTTGAAGATATTTGCATTATCCAAAAAACTCTCGTTTTTCAATCTTTTTAGGTATTCGATCAAACTTTAAAAGCGGTCGTTTTTTCAGGTTTTGGTTAATATTACTTAGATTCGAGAGCAATAACTTGCAAGGTTTGAAAAACAGTTTATTTTCCCAAATCTGACGTTTTTCAAGCTTTTTTTAAGAATCGATCAAGTCTCCAAACTGGCCGTTTTTGCATGTTTTTGCTTAATATTACTTATAATCAGACACCTTAATTTGATAAGTTGAAGATATTTGCATTATCCAAAAAACTCCCGGTTTTCAATCTTTCTTAGCAAATGGATCAAACCTTAAAAACGGCCGTTTTTCCATGTTTTGGTTAATATTACTTGGATTCGAGAGCAATAACTTTTAGGTTTTGAAAAACGGTTTTTTTTTTCTAAAACTGACGTTTTCCAAGCTTTTTTTAGGTAATCGATCGAATCTCAAAACTGGCCGTTTTTGCATGTTTTTGCTTAATATGACATAATCAGACACCTTAATTTGATAAGTTGAACATATTTACATTATCTAAAAAAACTCCCGTTTTTCAATCTTTTTTAAGAAATGGATCAAACTTTAAAAGCGGCCGTTTTTCCAGGTCTTGGTTAATATTACTTAGATTCGAGAGCAATAACTTGCTAAGTTTGAAAAACGTGTATTTTCCCAAATCTGACGTTTTTCAAGCTTTTTTTAAGAAATCAATCGAATCTCAAATCTGGCCGTTTTCGCATGTTCTTGCTTGAAATTACTTATAATCAGACACCTTAATTTGATAAGTTGAAGATATTTGCATTATCCAAAAAACTCCCGTTTTTCAATCTTTCTTAGAAAATGGATCAAACCTTAAAAACGGCTGTTTTTCCAGGTTTTGGTTAATATTACTTGGATTCGAGAGCAATAACTTTCAAGGTTTGAAAAACGGTTTATTTTCCCAAAACTGACGTTTTTGAAGCTTTTTTCCTGAAATCGATCGAGTCTCAAAACTGGCCGTTTTTGCATATTTTTGCCTAATATTACTTATACTCAGAGACCTTGATTTGATAAAATGAACATATTTGCATTATCCAAAAAAACTCGTGTTTTTCAATCTTTTTTAGGAAATGGTTCAAACCTTAAAAACGGCCGTTTTTCCAGGTTTTGGTTAATATTAATAGGATTCGAGAGCAATAACTTGCTAAGTTTGAAAAATGGTTTATTTTCCCAAAACTGACGTTTTTCAAGCTTTTTTTAAGAAATCGATCGAATCTCAAAACTAGCACCGTTTTTGCATGTTTTTGCTTAATATGACTTATAATCAGACACCTTAATTTGATAAGTTGAAGATATTTGCATTATCCAAAAAACTCGTTTTTCAATCTTTTTTAGAAATGGATCAAACCTTAAGAACGGCCGTTTTTCCAGGTTTTGGTTCATATTACTTAGATTCGAGAGCAATAAACTGCTAGTTTTAAAAAACGGTTTATTTTCCCAAAACTGACGTTTTTGAAGCTTTTTTCATGAAATCGATCGAATCTTAAAAGTAGCCGTTTTTGCATGTTTTTGCTTAATATTACACATAATCAGACACCTTAATTTGATAAGTTGAAGATATTTGCATTATCCAAAAAACTCCCGTTTTTCAATCTTTTTTAAGAATTGATCAAACCTTAAAAACGGCCGATTTTCCAGGGTTTGGTTAATATTACTTAGATTCGAGAGCAATAAATTGCAAGGTTTGAAAAACGGTTTATTTTCCCAAAACTGACGTTTTCCAAGCTTTTTTTAGGAAATCGATCGAATCTCAAAACTAGCCGTATTTGCTTTTTTTGCTTAATATTACTTATACTCGGAGACCTTAATTTGATAATTTGAAGATACTTGCTTTATCCAAAAAACACCGGTTTTTAAATCTTTTTAGGAAATGAATCAAACCTTAAAAACGGCCGTTTTTCCAGGTTTTGGTTAATATTACTTAGATTCAAGGCAATAACTTGCTAAGTTTGAAAAACAGTTTATTTTCCCAAATCTGACGTTTTTCAGGCTTTTTTTAAGAAATCGATCGAATCTCAAAACTGGCCGTTTTTGTAGGTTTTTGCTTAATATGACTTATAATCAGACACCTTAATTTGATAAGTTGAAGATATTTGCATTATCCAAAAAACTCTCGTTTTTCAATCTTTTTTAGAAATGGATCCAACCTTAAAAACGGCCGATTTTCCAGGTTTTGGTTAATATTACTTAGATTCTAAGCAATAAATTGCTAGGTTTAAAAAACGGTTTATTTTCCCAAAACTGACGTTTTTGAAGCTTTTTTCATGAAATCGATCGAATCTCAAAACTAGCCGTTTTTGCATGTTTTTGCTTAATATTACACAGAATCGGACACCTTAATTTGAAAAGTTGAAGATATTTGCATTATCCAAAAACTCCCGGTTTTCAATCTTTCTTAGGAAATGGATCAAACCTTAAAAACGGCCGTTTTTCCAGGTTTTGGTTAATATTAATAGGATTCGAGAGCAATAACTTGCTAAGTTTGAAAAATGGTTTATTTTCCCAAAACTGACGTTTTTCAAGCTTTTTTAAGAAATCGATCGAATCTCAAAACTAGCACCGTTTTTGCATGTTTTTGCTAAATAAGACTTATAATCAGACACCTTAATTTGATAAGTTGAAGATATTTGCATTATCCAAAAAACTCGTTTTTCAATCTTTTTTAGAAATGGATCAAACCTTAAGAACGGCCGTTTTTCCAGGTTTTGGTTCATATTACTTAGATTCGAGAGCAATAAACTGCTAGTTTTAAAAAACGGTTTATTTTCCCAAAACTGACGTTTTTGAAGCTTTTTTCATGAAATCGATCGAATCTTAAAAGTAGCCGTTTTTGCATGTTTTTGCTTAATATTACACATAATCAGACACCTTAATTTGATAAGTTGAAGATATTTGCATTATCCAAAAAACTCTCGTTTTTCAATCTTTTTTAAGAAATGGAACAAAGCTTAAAAACGGCCGTTTTTCAAGGTTCTGGTTAATATTACTTAGATTCGAGAGGAATAAATTGCTAGGTTTGAAAAACGGTTTATTTTTCAAAAACTGACGTTTTTCAAGCTTTTTTCAAAAAATCGATCGAATCTCAAAACTGGCCGTTTTCGGTGGTTTTTGCTTAATATTACACATAATCAGACACCTTAATTTGATAAGTTGAAGATATTTGCATTATCCAAAAAACTCCCGTTTTTCAATCTTTTTTAAGAATTGATCAAACCTTAAAAACGGCCGATTTTCCAGGGTTTGGTTAATATTACTTAGATTCGAGAGCAATAAATTGCAAGGTTTGAAAAACGGTTTATTTTCCCAAAACTGACGTTTTTCAAGCTTTTTTTAAGAAATCGATCGAATCTCAAAACTAGCACCGTTTTTGCATGTTTTTGCTTAATATGACATATATTCAGACACCTTAATTTGATAAGTTGAAGATATTTGCATTATCCAAAAAACTCGTTTTTCAATCTTTTTTTGAAATGGATCAAACCTTAAGAACGGCCGTTTTTCCAGGTTTTGGTTCATATTACTTAGATTCGAGAGCAATAAACTGCTAGTTTTAAAAAACGGTTTATTTTCCCAAAACTGACGTTTTTGAAGCTTTTTTCATGAAATCGATCGAATATTAAAAGTAGCCGTTTTTGCATGTTTTTGCTTAATATTACACATAATCAGACACCTTAATTTGATAAGTTGAAGATATTTGCATTATCCAAAAAACTCTCGTTTTTCAATCTTTTTTAAGAAATGGAACAAAGCCTAAAAACAGCCGTTTTTTAAGGTTCTGGTTAATATTACTTAGATTCGAAAGGAATAACTTGCTAGGTTTGAAAAACGGTTTATTTTTCAAAAACTGACGTTTTTCAAGCTTTTTTCAAGAAAACGATCGAATCTCAAAACTGGACGTTTTCGGTGGTTTTTGCTTAATATTACACATAATCAGACACCTTAATTTGATAAGTTGAAGATATTTGCATTATCCAAAAAACTCCCGTTTTTCAATCTTTCTTAGAAAATGGATCAAACCTTAAAAACGGCTGTTTTTCCAGGTTTTGGTTAATATTACTTGGATTCGAGAGCAATAACTTTCAAGGTTTGAAAAACGGTTTATTTTCCCAAACCGACGTTTTTGAAGCTTTTTTCCTGAAATCGATCGAGTCTCAAAACTGGCCGTTTTTGCATATTTTTGCCTAATATTACTTATACTCAGAGACCTTAATTTGATAAAATGAACATATTTGCATTATCCAAAAAAACTCGTGTTTTTCAATCTTTTTTAGTAAATGGTTCAAACCTTAAAAACGGCCGTTTTTCCAGGTTTTGGTTAATATTAATAGGATTCGAGAGCAATAACTTGCTAAGTTTGAAAAATGGTTTATTTTCCCAAAACTGACGTTTTTCAAGCTTTTTTAAGAAATCGATCGAATCTCAAAACTAGCACCGTTTTTGCATGTTTTTGCTAAATAAGACTTATAATCAGACACCTTAATTTGATAAGTTGAAGATATTTGCATTATCCAAAAAACTCGTTTTTCAATCTTTTTTAGAAATGGATCAAACCTTAAGAACGGCCGTTTTTCCAGGTTTTGGTTCATATTACTTAGATTCGAGAGCAATAAACTGCTAGTTTTAAAAAACGGTTTATTTTCCCAAAACTGACGTTTTTGAAGCTTTTTCATGAAATCGATCGAATCTTAAAAGTAGCCGTTTTTGCATGTTTTTGCCTAATATTACACATAATCAGACACCTTAATTTGATAAGTTGAAGATATTTGCATTATCCAAAAAAACTCTCGTTTTTCAATCTTTTTTAAGAAATGGAACAAAGCTTAAAAACGGCCGTTTTTCAAGGTTCTGGTTAATATTACTTAGATTCGAGAGGAATAAATTGCTAGGTTTAAAAAACGGTTTATTTTTCAAAAACTGACGTTTTTCAAGCTTTTTTCAAAAAATCGATCGAATCTCAAAACTGGCCGTTTTCGGTGGTTTTTGCTTAATATTACACATAATCAGACACCTTAATTTGATAAGTTGAAGATATTTGCATTATCCAAAAAACTCCCGTTTTTCAATCATTTTAAGAATTGATCAAACCTTAAAAACGGCCGATTTTCCAGGGTTTGGTTAATATTACTTAGATTCGAGAGCAATAAATTGCAAGGTTTGAAAAACGGTTTATTTTCCCAAAACTGACGTTTTCCAAGCTTTTTTTAGGAAATCGATCGAATCTCAAAACTAGCCGTATTTGCTTTTTTTGCTTAATATTACTTATACTCGGAGACCCTAATTTAATAATTTGAAGATACTTGCTTTATCCAAAAAAACACCTGTTTTTAAATCTTTTTAGGAAATGAATCAAACCTTAAAAACGGCCGTTTTTCCAGGTTTTGGTTAATATTACTTAGATTCAAGGCAATAACTTGCTAAGTTTGAAAAACAGTTTATTTTCCCAAATCTGACGTTTTTCAGGCTTTTTTTAAGAAATCGATCGAATCTCAAAACTGGCCGTTTTTGTAGGTTTTTGCTTAATATGACTTATAATCAGACACCTGAATTTGATAAGTTGAAGATATTTGCATTATCCAAAAAACTCTCGTTTTTTTAATATTACTTAGATTCTAAGCAATAAATTGCTAGGTTTAAAAAACGGTTTATTTTCCCAAAACTGACGTTTTTGAAGCTTTTTTCATGAAATCGATCGAATCTCAAAACTAGCCGTTTTTGCATGTTTTTGCTTAATATTACACAGAATCGGACACCTTAATTTGAAAAGTTGAAGATATTTGCATTATCCAAAAACTCCCGGTTTTCAATCTTTCTTAGGAAATGGATCAAACCTTAAAAACGGCCGTTTTTCCAGGTTTTGGTTAATATTACTTGGATTCAAGAGCAATAACTTGCAAGGTTTGAAAAACGGTTTATTTTCCCAAAACTGACTTTTTTCAAGCTTTTTTTAAGAAATTGATCGAATCTCAAAACTAGCCGTTTTTTGCATGTTTTTGCCTAATATTACTTATAATCAGATATTGAATTATCCAAAAAACTTCCGTTTCTCAATCTTTTTAAGAAATGGATCAAACCTTAAAAACGGCCGTTTTTTCACGTTTTGGTAAATATTACTTAGATTCGAGAGCAATAATTTGCTAAGTTTGAAAAACGGTTTATTTTTCAAAAAACTGACGTTTTTCAAGCTTTTTTCAAGAAATCGATCGAATCTCAAAACTGGCCGTTTTCGGTGGTTTTTGCTTAATATTACTTATTATCAGACACCTTAGTTTGATAAGTTGAAGATATTTGCATTATCCAAAAAACTCTCGTTTTTCAATCTTTTTTAGGAAATGGATCAAACCTTAAAAACGGCCGTTTTTCCAGGTTTTGCTTAATATTACTTGGATTCAAGGGCAATAACTTGAAAGGTTTAAAAAACGGTTTATTTTCACAAAACTGACGTTTTCCAAGCTTTTTTTAGGGAATCGATCGAATCTCAAAACTGGCCGTTTTTGCATGTTTTTGCTTAATATTACTTAGACTCGGAGACCTCAATTTAATAAGTTTGAAGAAATTTTTATTATCCAAAAAACACTGGTTTTTAAATCTTTTTAGGAAATGAATCAAACCTTGAAAACGGCCGTTTTTTCAGGTTTTGGTTAATATTACTTAGATTCGAAGGCAATAACTTGCTAAGTTTAAAAAATGGTTTATTTTCCCAAATCTGACGTTTTTCAAGCTTTTTTTAAGAAATCGATCGAATCTCAAAACTGGCCGTTTTTGCATGTTTTTGCTTAATATGACTTATAATCAGACACCTTAATTTGATAAGTTGAAGATATTTGCATTATCCAAAAAACCCGTTTTTCAATCTTTTTTAAGAATTGATCAAACCTTAAAAACGGCCGATTTTCCAGGGTTTGGTTAATATTACTTAGAATCGAGAGCAATAACTTGCAAGGTTTGAAAAACGGTTTATTTTCCCAAAACTGACGTTTTCCAAGCTTTTTTTAGGAAATCAATCGAATCTCAAAACTGGCCTTATTTGCTTTTTTGCTTAATATTACTTAAACTCGGAGACCTTAATTTGATAATTTGAAGATACTTGCATTATCCAAAAAACTCTCGTTTTTTAATCTTTTTAGGTAATGGATCAAACTTTAAGAGCGGCTGTTTTTCCAGGTTTTCGATAATATTACTTAGATTCGAGAGCAATAACTTGCTAAGTTTGAAAAACAGTTTATTTTCCCAAATCTGAGGTTTTTCAAGCTTTTTTTAAGAATCGATCGTCTCAAAACTGGCCGTTTTTGCACTTAAACTCGGAGACCATAATTTGATAATTTGAAGATATTTGCATTATCCAAAAAACTCTCGTTTTTCAATCTTTTTAGGTATTCGATCAAACTTTAAAAGCGGTCGTTTTTTCAGGTTTTGGTTAATATTACTTAGATTCGAGAGCAATAACTTGCAAGGTTTGAAAAACAGTTTATTTTCCAAAATCTGACGTTTTTCAAGCTTTTTTTAAGAATCGATCAAGTCTCAAAACTGGCCGTTTTTGCATGTTTTTGCTTAATATTACTTATAATCAGACACCTTAATTTGATAAGTTGAAGATATTTGCATTATCCAAAAAACTCCCGGTTTTCAATCTTTCTTAGCAAATGGATCAAACCTTAAAAACGGCCGTTTTTCCATGTTTTGGTTAATATTACTTGGATTCGAGAGCAATAACTTTTAAGGTTTGAAAAACGGTTTTTTTTTTCTAAAACTGACGTTTTCCAAGCTTTTTTTAGGTAATCGATCGAATCTCAAAACTGGCCGTTTTTGCATGTTTTTGCTTAATATGACATAATCAGACACCTTAATTTGATAAGTTGAACATATTTACATTATCTAAAAAAACTCCCGTTTTTCAATCTTTTTTAAGAAATGGATCAAACTTTAAAAGCGGCCGTTTTTCCAGGTCTTGGTTAATATTACTTAGATTCGAGAGCAATAACTTGCTAAGTTTGAAAAACGTGTATTTTCCCAAATCTGACGTTTTTCAAGCTTTTTTTAAGAAATCAATCGAATCTCAAATCTGGCCGTTTTCGCATGTTCTTGCTTGAGATTACTTATAATCAGACACCTTAATTTGATAAGTTGAAGATATTTGCATTATCCAAAAAACTCCCGTTTTTCAATCTTTCTTAGAAAATGGATCAAACCTTAAAAACGGCTGTTTTTCCAGGTTTTGGTTAATATTACTTGGATTCGAGAGCAATAACTTTCAAGGTTTGAAAAACGGTTTATTTTCCCAAAACTGACGTTTTTGAAGCTTTTTTCCTGAAATCGATCGAGTCTCAAAACTGGCCGTTTTTGCATATTTTTGCCTAATATTACTTATACTCAGAGACCTTGATTTGATAAAATGAACATATTTGCATTATCCAAAAAAACTCGTGTTTTTCAATCTTTTTTAGGAAATGGTTCAAACCTTAAAAACGGCTGTTTTTCCAGGTTTTGGTTAATATTAATAGGATTCGAGAGCAATAACTTGCTAAGTTTGAAAAATGGTTTATTTTCCCAAAACTGACGTTTTTCAAGCTTTTTTTAAGAAATCGATCGAATCTCAAAACTAGCACCGTTTTTGCATGTTTTTGCTTAATATGACTTATAATCAGACACCTTAATTTGATAAGTTGAAGATATTTGCATTATCCAAAAAACTCGTTTTTCAATCTTTTTTAGAAATGGATCAAACCTTAAGAACGGCCGTTTTTCCAGGTTTTGGTTCATATTACTTAGATTCGAGAGCAATAAACTGCTAGTTTTAAAAAACGGTTTATTTTCCCAAAACCGACGTTTTTGAAGCTTTTTTCATGAAATCGATCGAATATTAAAAGTAGCCGTTTTTGCATGTTTTTGCTTAATATTACACATAATCAGACACCTTAATTTGATAAGTTGAAGATATTTGCATTATCCAAAAAACTCTCGTTTTTCAATCTTTTTTAAGAAATGGAACAAAGCTTAAAAACAGCCGTTTTTTAAGGTTCTGGTTAATATTACTTAGATTCGAGAGGATAACTTGCTAGGTTTGAAAAACGGTTTATTTTTCAAAAACTGACGTTTTTCAAGCTTTTTTCAAGAAAACGATCGAATCTCAAAACTGGACGTTTTCGGTGGTTTTTGCTTAATATTACACATAATCAGACACCTTAATTTAAAAAGTTGAAGATATTTGCATTATACAAAAAACTCCCGTTTTTCAATCTTTCTTAGAAAATGGATCAAACCTTAAAAACGGCTGTTTTTCCAGGTTTTGGTTAATATTACTTGGATTCGAGAGCAATAACTTTCAAGGTTTGAAAAACGGTTTATTTTCCCAAAACTGACGTTTTTGAAGCTTTTTTCCTGAAATCGATCGAGTCTCAAAACTGGCCGTTTTTGCATATTTTTGCCTAATATTACTTATACTCAGAGACCTTAATTTGATAAAATGAACATATTTGCATTATCCAAAAAAACTCGTGTTTTTCAATCTTTTTTAGGAAATGGTTCAAACCTTAAAAACGGCCGTTTTTCCAGGTTTTGGTTAATATTAATAGGATTCGAGAGCAATAACTTGCTAAGTTTGAAAAATGGTTTATTTTCCCAAAACTGACGTTTTTCAAGCTTTTTTAAGAAATCGATCGAATCTCAAAACTAGCACCGTTTTTGCATGTTTTTGCTAAATAAGACTTATAATCAGACACCTTAATTTGATAAGTTGAAGATATTTGCATTATCCAAAAAACTCGTTTTTCAATCTTTTTTAGAAATGGATCAAACCTTAAGAACGGCCGTTTTTCCAGGTTTTGGTTCATATTACTTAGATTCGAGAGCAATAAACTGCTAGTTTTAAAAAACGGTTTATTTTCCCAAAACTGACGTTTTTGAAGCTTTTTTCATGAAATCGATCGAATCTTAAAAGTAGCCGTTTTTGCATGTTTTTGCTTAATATTACACATAATCAGACACCTTAATTTGATAAGTTGAAGATATTTGCATTATCCAAAAAACTCTCGTTTTTCAATCTTTTTAAGAAATGGAACAAAGCTTAAAAACGGCCGTTTTTCAAGGTTCTGGTTAATATTACTTAGATTCGAGAGGAATAAATTGCTAGGTTTGAAAAACGGTTTATTTTTCAAAAACTGACGTTTTTCAAGCTTTTTTCAAAAAATCGATCGAATCTCAAAACTGGCCGTTTTCGGTGGTTTTTGCTTAATATTACACCTAATCAGACACCTTAATTTGATAAGTTGAAGATATTTGCATTATTCAAAAAACTCCCGTTTTTCAATCTTTTTTAAGAAATGGAACAAAGCTTAAAAACGGCCGTTTTTCAAGGTTCTGGTTAATATTACTTAGATTCGAGAGGAATAAATTGCTAGGTTTGAAAAACGGTTTATTTTTCAAAAACTGACGTTTTTCAAGCTTTTTTCAAAAAATCGATCGAATCTCAAAACTGGCCGTTTTCGGTGGTTTTTGCTTAATATTACACATAATCAGACACCTTAATTTGATAAGTTGAAGATATTTGCATTATCCAAAAAACTCCCGTTTTTCAATCTTTTTTAAGAATTGATCAAACCTTAAAAACAACCGATTTTCCAGGGTTTGGTTAATATTACTTAGATTCGAGAGCAATAAATTGCAAGGTTTGAAAAACGGTTTATTTTCCCAAAACTGACGTTTTCCAAGCTTTTTTTAGGAAATCGATCGAATCTCAAAACTAGCCGTATTTGCTTTTTTTGCTTAATATTACTTATACTCGGAGACCTTAATTTGATAATTTGAAGATACTTGCTTTATCCAAAAAACACCGGTTTTTAAATCTTTTTAGGAAATGAATCAAACCTTAAAAACGGCCGTTTTTCCAGGTTTTGGTTAATATTACTTAGATTCAAGGCAATAACTTGCTAAGTTTGAAAAACAGTTTATTTTCCCAAATCTGACGTTTTTCAGGCTTTTTTTAAGAAATCGATCGAATCTCAAAACTGGCCGTTTTTGTAGGTTTTTGCTTAATATGACTTATAATCAGACACCTTAATTTGATAAGTTGAAGATATTTGCATTATCCAAAAAACTCTCGTTTTTCAATCTTTTTTAGAAATGGATCCAACCTTAAAAACGGCCGATTTTCCAGGTTTTGGTTAATATTACTTAGATTCTAAGCAATAAATTGCTAGGTTTAAAAAACGGTTTATTTTCCCAAAACTGACGTTTTTGAAGCTTTTTTCATGAAATCGATCGAATCTCAAAACTAGCCGTTTTTGCATGTTTTTGCTTAATATTACACAGAATCGGACACCTTAATTTGAAAAGTTGAAGATATTTGCATTATCCAAAAACTCCCGGTTTTCAATCTTTCTTAGGAAATGGATCAAACCTTAAAAACGGCCGTTTTTCCAGGTTTTGGTTAATATTACTTGGATTCAAGAGCAATAACTTGCAAGGTTTGAAAAACGGTTTATTTTCCCAAAACTGACTTTTTTCAAGCTTTTTTTAAGAAATTGATCGAATCTCAAAACTAGCCGTTTTTTGCATGTTTTTGCCTAATATTACTTATAATCAGATATTGAATTATCCAAAAAACTTCCGTTTCTCAATCTTTTTAAGAAATGGATCAAACCTTAAAAACGGCCTTTTTTCCACGTTTTGGTAAATATTACTTAGATTCCAGAGCAATAATTTGCTAAGTTTGAAAAACGGTTTATTTTTCAAAAAACTGACGTTTTTCAAGCTTTTTTCAAGAAATCGATCGAATCTCAAAACTGGCCGTTTTCGGTGGTTTTTGCTTAATATTACTTATAATCAGACACCTTAGTTAGATAAGTTGAAGATATTTGCATTATCCAAAAAACTCTCGTTTTTCAATCTTTTTTAGGAAATGGATCAAACCTTAAAAACGCCCGTTTTTCCAGGTTTTGCTTAATATTACTTGGATTCGAGGGCAATAACTTGAAAGGTTTAAAAAACGGTTTATTTTCCCAAAACTGACGTTTTCCAAGCTTTTTTTAGGAAATCGATCGAATCTCAAAACTGGCCGTTTTTGCATGTTTTTGCTTAATATTACTTAAACTCGGAGACCTCAATTTAATAAGTTTGAAGAAATTTTCATTATCCAAAAAACACTGGTTTTTAAATCTTTTTAGGAAATGAATCAAACCTTAAAAACGGCCGTTTTTCCAGGTTTTGGTTAATATTACTTAGATTCGAAGGCAATAACTTGCTAAGTTTAAAAAATGGTTTATTTTCCCAAATCTGACGTTTTTCAAGCTTTTTTTAAGAAATCGATCGAATCTCAAAACTGGCCGTTTTTGCATGTTTTTGCTTAATATGACTTATAATCAGACACCTTAATTTGATAAGTTGAAGATATTTGCATTATCCAAAAAACTCCCGTTTTTCAATCTTTTTTAAGAATTGATCAAACCTTAAAAACAACCGATTTTCCAGGGTTTGGTTAATATTACTTAGATTCGAGAGCAATAAATTGCAAGGTTTGAAAAACGGTTTATTTTCCCAAAACTGACGTTTTCCAAGCTTTTTTTAGGAAATCGATCGAATCTCAAAACTAGCCGTATTTGCTTTTTTTGCTTAATATTACTTATACTCGGAGACCTTAATTTGATAATTTGAAGATACTTGCTTTATCCAAAAAACACCGGTTTTTAAATCTTTTTAGGAAATGAATCAAACCTTAAAAACGGCCGTTTTTCCAGGTTTTGGTTAATATTACTTAGATTCAAGGCAATAACTTGCTAAGTTTGAAAAACAGTTTATTTTCCCAAAATCTGACGTTTTTCAGGCTTTTTTTAAGAAATCGATCGAATCTCAAAACTGGCCGTTTTTGTAGGTTTTTGCTTAATATGACTTATAATCAGACACCTTAATTTGATAAGTTGAAGATATTTGCATTATCCAAAAAACTCTCGTTTTTCAATCTTTTTTAGAAATGGATCCAACCTTAAAAACGGCCGATTTTCCAGGTTTTGGTTAATATTACTTAGATTCTAAGCAATAAATTGCTAGGTTTAAAAAACGGTTTATTTTCCCAAAACTGACGTTTTTGAAGCTTTTTTCATGAAATCGATCGAATCTCAAAACTAGCCGTTTTTGCATGTTTTTGCTTAATATTACACAGAATCGGACACCTTAATTTGAAAAGTTGAAAATATTTGCATTATCCAAAAACTCCCGGTTTTCAATCTTTCTTAGGAAATGGATCAAACCTTAAAAACGGCCGTTTTTCCAGGTTTTGGTTAATATTACTTGGATTCAAGAGCAATAACTTGCAAGGTTTGAAAAACGGTTTATTTTCCCCAAAACTGACTTTTTTCAAGCTTTTTTTAAGAAATTGATCGAATCTCAAAACTAGCCGTTTTTTGCATGTTTTTGCCTAATATTACTTATAATCAGATATTGAATTATCCAAAAAACTTCCGTTTCTCAATCTTTTTAAGAAATGGATCAAACCTTAAAAACGGCCTTTTTTCCACGTTTTGGTAAATATTACTTAGATTCCAGAGCAATAATTTGCTAAGTTTGAAAAACGGTTTATTTTTCAAAAAACTGACGTTTTTCAAGCTTTTTTCAAGAAATCGATCGAATCTCAAAACTGGCCGTTTTCGGTGGTTTTTGCTTAATATTACTTATAATCAGACACCTTAGTTAGATAAGTTGAAGATATTTGCATTATCCAAAAAACTCTCGTTTTTCAATCTTTTTTAGGAAATGGATCAAACCTTAAAAACGCCCGTTTTTCCAGGTTTTGCTTAATATTACTTGGATTCGAGGGCAATAACTTGAAAGGTTTAAAAAACGGTTTATTTTCCCAAAACTGACGTTTTCCAAGCTTTTTTTAGGAAATCGATCGAATCTCAAAACTGGCCGTTTTTGCATGTTTTTGCTTAATATTACTTAAACTCGGAGACCTCAATTTAATAAGTTTGAAGAAATTTTCATTATCCAAAAAACACTGGTTTTTAAATCTTTTTAGGAAATGAATCAAACCTTAAAAACGGCCGTTTTTCCAGGTTTTGGTTAATATTACTTAGATTCGAAGGCAATAACTTGCTAAGTTTAAAAAATGGTTTATTTTCCCAAATCTGACGTTTTTCAAGCTTTTTTTAAGAAATCGATCGAATCTCAAAACTGGCCGTTTTTGCATGTTTTTGCTTAATATGACTTATAATCAGACACCTTAATTTGATAAGTTGAAGATATTTGCATTATCCAAAAAACTCCCGTTTTTCAATCTTTTTTAAGAATTGATCAAACCTTAAAAACAACCGATTTTCCAGGGTTTGGTTAATATTACTTAGATTCGAGAGCAATAAATTGCAAGGTTTGAAAAACGGTTTATTTTCCCAAAACTGACGTTTTCCAAGCTTTTTTTAGGAAATCGATCGAATCTCAAAACTAGCCGTATTTGCTTTTTTTGCTTAATATTACTTATACTCGGAGACCTTAATTTGATAATTTGAAGATACTTGCTTTATCCAAAAAACACCGGTTTTTAAATCTTTTTAGGAAATGAATCAAACCTTAAAAACGGCCGTTTTTCCAGGTTTTGGTTAATATTACTTAGATTCAAGGCAATAACTTGCTAAGTTTGAAAAACAGTTTATTTTCCCAAATCTGACGTTTTTCAGGCTTTTTTTAAGAAATCGATCGAATCTCAAAACTGGCCGTTTTTGTAGGTTTTTGCTTAATATGACTTATAATCAGACACCTTAATTTGATAAGTTGAAGATATTTGCATTATCCAAAAAACTCTCGTTTTTCAATCTTTTTTAGAAATGGATCCAACCTTAAAAACGGCCGATTTTCCAGGTTTTGGTTAATATTACTTAGATTCTAAGCAATAAATTGCTAGGTTTAAAAAACGGTTTATTTTCCCAAAACTGACGTTTTTGAAGCTTTTTTCATGAAATCGATCGAATCTCAAAACTAGCCGTTTTTGCATGTTTTTGCTTAATATTACACAGAATCGGACACCTTAATTTGAAAAGTTGAAGATATTTGCATTATCCAAAAACTCCCGGTTTTCAATCTTTCTTAGGAAATGGATCAAACCTTAAAAACGGCCGTTTTTCCAGGTTTTGGTTAATATTACTTGGATTCAAGAGCAATAACTTGCAAGGTTTGAAAAACGGTTTATTTTCCCAAAACTGACTTTTTTCAAGCTTTTTTTAAGAAATTGATCGAATCTCAAAACTAGCCGTTTTTTGCATGTTTTTGCCTAATATTACTTATAATCAGATATTGAATTATCCAAAAAACTTCCGTTTCTCAATCTTTTTAAGAAATGGATCAAACCTTAAAAACGGCCTTTTTTCCACGTTTTGGTAAATATTACTTAGATTCGAGAGCAATAATTTGCTAAGTTTGAAAAACGGTTTATTTTTCAAAAAACTGACGTTTTTCAAGCTTTTTTCAAGAAATCGATCGAATCTCAAAACTGGCCGTTTTCGGTGGTTTTTGCTTAATATTACTTATAATCAGACACCTTAGTTAGATAAGTTGAAGATATTTGCATTATCCAAAAAACTCTCGTTTTTCAATCTTTTTTAGGAAATGGATCAAACCTTAAAAACGCCCGTTTTTCCAGGTTTTGCTTAATATTACTTGGATTCGAGGGCAATAACTTGAAAGGTTTAAAAAACGGTTTATTTTCCCAAAACTGACGTTTTCCAAGCTTTTTTTAGGAAATCGATCGAATCTCAAAACTAGCCGTATTTGCTTTTTTTTGCTTAATATTACTTATACTCGGAGACCTTAATTTGATAATTTGAAGATACTTGCTTTATCCAAAAAACACCGGTTTTTAAATCTTTTTAGGAAATGAATCAAACCTTAAAAACGGCCGTTTTTCCAGGTTTTGGTTAATATTACTTAGATTCAAGGCAATAACTTGCTAAGTTTGAAAAACAGTTTATTTTCCCAAATCTGACGTTTTTCAGGCTTTTTTTAAGAAATCGATCGAATCTCAAAACTGGCCGTTTTTGTAGGTTTTTGCTTAATATGACTTATAATCAGACACCTTAATTTGATAAGTTGAAGATATTTGCATTATCCAAAAAACTCTCGTTTTTCAATCTTTTTTAGAAATGGATCCAACCTTAAAAACGGCCGATTTTCCAGGTTTTGGTTAATATTACTTAGATTCTAAGCAATAAATTGCTAGGTTTAAAAAACGGTTTATTTTCCCAAAACTGACGTTTTTGAAGCTTTTTTCATGAAATCGATCGAATCTCAAAACTAGCCGTTTTTGCATGTTTTTGCTTAATATTACACAGAATCGGACACCTTAATTTGAAAAGTTGAAGATATTTGCATTATCCAAAAACTCCCGGTTTTCAATCTTTCTTAGGAAATGGATCAAACCTTAAAAACGGCCGTTTTTCCAGGTTTTGGTTAATATTACTTGGATTCAAGAGCAATAACTTGCAAGGTTTGAAAAACGGTTTATTTTCCCAAAACTGACTTTTTTCAAGCTTTTTTTAAGAAATTGATCGAATCTCAAAACTAGCCGTTTTTTGCATGTTTTTGCCTAATATTACTTATAATCAGATATTGAATTATCCAAAAAACTTCCGTTTCTCAATCTTTTTAAGAAATGGATCAAACCTTAAAAACGGCCTTTTTTCCACGTTTTGGTAAATATTACTTAGATTCGAGAGCAATAATTTGCTAAGTTTGAAAAACGGTTTATTTTTCAAAAAACTGACGTTTTTCAAGCTTTTTTCAAGAAATCGATCGAATCTCAAAACTGGCCGTTTTCGGTGGTTTTTGCTTAATATTACTTATAATCAGACACCTTAGTTAGATAAGTTGAAGATATTTGCATTATCCAAAAAACTCTCGTTTTTCAATCTTTTTTAGGAAATGGATCAAACCTTAAAAACGCCCGTTTTTCCAGGTTTTGCTTAATATTACTTGGATTCGAGGGCAATAACTTGAAAGGTTTAAAAAACGGTTTATTTTCCCAAAACTGACGTTTTCCAAGCTTTTTTTAGGAAATCGATCGAATCTCAAAACTGGCCGTTTTTGCATGTTTTTGCTTAATATTACTTAAACTCGGAGACCTCAATTTAATAAGTTTGAAGAAATTTTCATTATCCAAAAAACACTGGTTTTTAAATCTTTTTAGGAAATGAATCAAACCTTAAAAACGGCCGTTTTTCCAGGTTTTGGTTAATATTACTTAGATTCGAAGGCAATAACTTGCTAAGTTTAAAAAATGGTTTATTTTCCCAAATCTGACGTTTTTCAAGCTTTTTTTAAGAAATCGATCGAATCTCAAAATTGGCCGTTTTTGCATGTTTTTGCTTAATATGACTTATAATCAGACACCTTAATTTGATAAGTTGAAGATATTTGCATTATCCATAAAACTCCCGTTTTTCAATCTTTTTTAAGAATTGATCAAACCTTAAAAACGGCCGATTTTCCAGGGTTTGGTTAATATTACTTAGAATCGAGAGCAATAACTTGCAAGGTTTGAAAAACGGTTTATTTTCCCAAAACTGACGTTTTCCAAGCTTTTTTTAGGAAATCAATCGAATCTCAAAACTGGCCTTATTTGCTTTTTTGCTTAATATTACTTAAACTCGGAGACCTTAATTTGATAATTTGAAGATACTTGCATTATCCAAAAAACTCTCGTTTCTTAATCTTTTTAGGTAATGGATCAAACTTTAAGAGCGGCTGTTTTTCCAGGTTTTCGATAATATTACTTAGATTCGAGAGCAATAACTTGCTAAGTTTGAAAAACAGTTTATTTTCCCAAATCTGAGGTTTTTCAAGCTTTTTTTAAGAATCGATCGTCTCAAAACTGGCCGTTTTTGCACTTAAACTCGGAGACCATAATTTGATAATTTGAAGATATTTGCATTATCCAAAAAACTCTCGTTTTTCAATCTTTTTAGGTATTCGATCAAACTTTAAAAGCGGTCGTTTTTTCAGGTTTTGGTTAATATTACTTAGATTCGAGAGCAATAACTTGCAAGGTTTGAAAAACAGTTTATTTTCCAAAATCTGACGTTTTTCAAGCTTTTTTTAAGAATCGATCAAGTCTCAAAACTGGCCGTTTTTGCATGTTTTTGCTTAATATTACTTATAATCAGACACCTTAATTTGATAAGTTAAAGATATTTGCATTATCCAAAAAACTCCCGGTTTTCAATCTTTCTTAGCAAATGGATCAAACCTTAAAAACGGCCGTTTTTCCATGTTTTGGTTAATATTACTTGGATTCGAGAGCAATAACTTTTAAGGTTTGAAAAACGGTTTTTCTTTTCCAAAACTGACGTTTTCCAAGCTTTTTTTAGGAAATCGATCGAATCTCAAAACTGGCCGTTTTTGCATGTTTTTGCTTAATATGACATAATCAGACACCTTAATTTGATAAGTTGAACATATTTACATTATCTAAAAAAACTCCCGTTTTTCAATCTTTTTTAAGAAATGGATCAAACTTTAAAAGCGGCCGTTTTTCCAGGTCTTGGTTAATATTACTTAGATTCGAGAGCAATAACTTGCTAAGTTTGAAAAACGTGTATTTTCCCAAATCTGACGTTTTTCAAGCTTTTTTTAAGAAATCGATCGAATCTCAAATCTGGCCGTTTTCGCATGTTCTTGCTTGAAATTACTTATAATCAGACACCTTAATTTGATAAGTTGAAGATATTTGCATTATCCAAAAAACTCCCGTTTTTCAATCTTTCTTAGAAAATGGATCAAACCTTAAAAACGGCTGTTTTTCCAGGTTTTGGTTAATATTACTTGGATTCGAGAGCAATAACTTTCAAGGTTTGAAGAACGGTTTATTTTCCCAAAACTGACGTTTTTGAAGCTTTTTTCCTGAAATCGATCGAGTCTCAAAACTGGCCGTTTTTGCATATTTTTGCCTAATATTACTTATACTCAGAGACCTTGATTTGATAAAATGAACATATTTGCATTATCCAAAAAAACTCGTGTTTTTCAATCTTTTTTAGGAAATGGTTCAAACCTTAAAAACGGCCGTTTTTCCAGGTTTTGGTTAATATTAATAGGATTCGAGAGCAATAACTTGCTAAGTTTGAAAAATGGTTTATTTTCCCAAAACTGACGTTTTTCAAGCTTTTTTTAAGAAATCAATCGAATCTCAAATCTAGCACCGTTTTTGCATGTTTTTGCTTAATATGACTTATAATCAGACCCCTTAATTTGATAAGTTGAAGATATTTGCATTATCCAAAAAACTCTCGTTTTTCAATCTTTTTTAGAAATGGATCCAACCTTAAAAACGGCCGATTTTCCAGGTTTTGGTTAATATTACTTAGATTCTAAGCAATAAATTGCTAGGTTTAAAAAACGGTTTATTTTCCCAAAACTGACGTTTTTGAAGCTTTTTTCATGAAATCGATCGAATCTCAAAACTAGCCGTTTTGCATGTTTTTGCTTAATATTACACAGAATCGGACACCTTAATTTGAAATGTTGAAGATATTTGCATTATCCAAAAACTCCCGGTTTTCAATCTTTCTTAGGAAATGGATCAAACCTTAAAAACGGCCGTTTTTCCAGGTTTTGGTTAATATTACTTGGATTCATAAGCAATAACTTGCAAGGTTTGAAAAACGGTTTATTTTCCCAAAACTGACTTTTTTCAAGCTTTTTTTAAGAAATTGATCGAATCTCAAAACTAGCCGTTTTTTGCATGTTTTTGCCTAATATTACTTATAATCAGATATTAAATTATCCAAAAAACTTCCGTTTCTCAATCTTTTTAAGAAATGGATCAAACCCTTAAAAACGGCCGTTTTTCAACGTTTTGGTAAATATTACTTAGATTCGAGAGCAATAATTTGCTAAGTTTGAAAAACGGTTTATTTTTCAAAAAACTGACGTTTTTCAAGCTTTTTTTCAAGAAATCGATCGAATCTCAAAACCGGCCGTTTTCGGTGGTTTTTGCTTAATATTACACATAATCAGACACCTTAATTTGATAAGTTACAGATATTTGCATTATGCAAAAAAACTCCCGTTTTTCAATCTTTTTTAAGAATTGATCAAACCTAAAAAACGGCCGATTTTCCAGGGTTTGGTTAATATTACTTAGATTCGAGAGCAATAACTTGCAAGGTTTGATAAACGATTTATTTTCCCAAAACTCACGTTTTCCAAGCTTTTTTTAGGAAATCGATCGAATCTCAAAACTAGCCGTATTTGCTTTTTTTGCTTAATATTACTTATACTCGAAGACCTTAATTTGATAATTTGAAGATACTTGCTTTATCTAAAAAACACGGGTTTTTAATCTTTTTAGGAAATGAATCAAACCTTAAAAACGGCCGTTTTTCCAGGTTTTGGTTAATATTACTTAGATTCGAAGGCAATAACTTGCTAAGTTTGAAAAACAGTTTATTTCCCCAAATCTGACGTTTTTCAAGCTTTTTTTAAGAAATCGATCGATTCTCAAAACTGGCCGTTTTGAAGGTTTTTGCTTAATATGACTTATAATCAGACACCTTAATTTGATAAGTTGAAGATATTTGCATTATCCTGAAAACTCTCGTTTTTCAATCTTTTTTAGAAATGGATCCAACCTTAAAAACGGCCGATTTTCCAGGTTTTGGTTAATATTACTTAGATTCTAAGCAATAAATTGCAAAGGTTTAAAAAACGGTTTATTTTCCCAAAACTGACGTTTTTGAAGCTTTTTTCATGAAATCGATCGAATCTCAAAACTAGCCGTTTTTGCATGTTTTTGCTTAATTTTACACATAATCGGACACCTTAATTTGAAAAGTTGAAGATATTTGCATTATCTAAAAACTCCCGGTTTTCAATCTTTCTTAGAAAATGGATCAAACCTTAAAAACGGCCGTTTTTCCAGGTTTTGGTTAATATTACTTGGATTCAAGAGCAATAACTTGCAAGGTTTGAAAAACGGTTTATTTTCCCAAAACTGACTTTTTTCAAGCTTTTTTTAAGAAATTGATCGAATCTCAAAACTAGCCGTTTTTTGCATGTTTTTGCCTAATATTACTTATAATCAGATATTAAATTATCCAAAAAACTTCCGTTTATCAATCTTTTTAAGAAATGGATCAAACCTTAAAAACGGCCGTTTTTCCACGTTTTGGTAAATATTACTTAGATTCGAGAGCAATAATTTGCTAAGTTTGAAAAACGGTTTATTTTTCAAAAAACTGAAGTTTTTCAAGCTTTTTTCAAGAAATCGATCGAATCTCAAAACCGGCCGTTTTCGGTGGTTTTTTTGCTTAATATTACACAAAATCAGACACCTTAATTTGATAAGTTGAAGATATTTGCATTATCCAAAAAAACTCCCGTTTTTTCAATCTTTTTTAAGAATTGATCAAACCTTAAAAACGGCCGATTTTCCAGGGTTTGGTTAATATTACTTAGATTCGAGAGCAATAACTTGCAAGGTTTGAAAAACGATTTATTTTCCCAAAACTGACGTTTTCCAAGCTTTTTTTAGGAAATCGATCGAATCTCAAAACTAGCCGTATTTGCTTTTTTTGCTTAATATTACTTATACTCGAAGACCTTAATTTGATAATTTGAAGATACTTGCTTTATCTAAAAAACACGGGTTTTTAAATCTTTTTAGGAAATGAATCAAACCTTAAAAACGGCCGTTTTTCCAGGTTTTGGTTAATATTACTTAGATTCGAAGGCAATAACTTGCTAAGTTTGAAAAACAGTTTATTTCCCCAAATCTGACGTTTTTCAAGCTTTTTTTAAGAAATCGATCGATTCTCAAAACTGGCCGTTTTTGAAGGTTTTTGCTTAATATGACTTATAATCAGACACCTTAATTTGATAAGTTGAAGATATTTGCATTATCCCAAAAAACTCTCGTTTTTCAATGTTTTTTTAGAAATGGATCCAACCTTAAAAACGGCCGATTTTCCAGGTTTTGGTTAATATTACTTAGATTCTAAGCAATAAATTGCTAGGTTTAAAAACGGTTTATTTTCCCAAAACTGACGTTTTCCAAGCTTTTTTCATGAAATCGATCGAATCTCAAAACTAGCGGTTTTTGCATGTTTTTGCTTAATATTACACATAATCGGACACCTTAATTTGAAAAGTTGAAGATATTTGCATTATCCAAAAACTCCCGGTTTTCCATCTTTCTTAGGAAATGGATCAAACCTTAAAAACGGCCGTTTTTCCAGGTTTTGGTTAATATTACTTGGATTCAAGAGGAATAACTTGCAAGGTTTGAAAAACGGTTTATTTTCCCAAAACTGACTTTTTTCAAGCTTTTTTTAAGAAATTGATCGAATCTCCAAACTAGCCGTTTTTTGCATGTTTTTCCCTAATATTACTTATAATCAGATATTGAATTATCCAAAAAACTTCCGTTTCTCAATCATTTTAAGGAATTGATCAAACCTTAAAAACGGCCGTTTTTCCACGTTTTGGTAAATATTACTTAGATTCGAGAGCAATAATTTGCTAAGTTTGAAAAAACGGTTTATTTTTCAAAAAACTGACGTTTTTCAAGCTTTTTTCAAGAAATCGATCGAATCTCAAAACTGGCCGTTTTCGGGGGTTTTTGCTTAATATTACTTATAATCAGACACCTTAGTTTGATAAGTTGAAGATATTTGCATTATCCAAAAAACTCCCGGTTTTCCATCTTTCTTAGGAAATGGATCAAACCTTAAAAACGGCCGTTTTTTCCAGGTTTTGGATAATATTACTTCGATTCGAGAGCAGTAACTTGGAAGGTTTGAAAAACGGGTATTTTCCCAAAACTGACGTTTTTCAAGCTTTTTTTAGAAATTGATCGAATCTCAAAACTAGCCGTTTTTGCATGTGTTTGCTTAATATTACTAAAACTCGGAGACCTTATTTTGATAATTTGAAGATATTTGCATTATCCAAAAACTCTCGTTTTTTCAATCTTTTTTAGGTGATGGATCAAACCTCAAAAACGGCCGTTCTTCCAGGTTTTGGTTAATATTACTTGGATTATAGAGCAATAAATTGCTAGGTTTGAAAAACGGTTTATTTTCTCAAAACTGACGTTTTTAGCTTTTTTGAAGAAATCGATCGAATCTCAAAACTGCCCGTTTTTGCAAGTTTTTGCTTAATATGACTTATAATCAGACACCTTAATTTGATAAGTTAAAGATATTTGCATTATCCTTAAAACTCTTGTTTTTTTGAATCTTTTTTAGGAAATGGATCAAACCTTAAAAACGGCCGTTTTTTCAGGTTTTGGTTAATATTACTTGGTTTAGAGAGCAATAACTTGCAAGGTTGAAAACGGTTTATTTTCCCAAAACCGACGTATTTTAAGCTTTTTTCAAGAAATCGATCGAATCTCAAAACTGCCCGTTTTTGCATGTTTTTGCTTAATATGACTTATAATCAGACACCTTAATTTGATCAGTTGAAGATATTTGCATTATCCTTAAAACTCTCGTTTTTTGAATCTTTTTAGGAAATGGATCAAACCTTAAAAACGGCCGTTTTTCCAGGTTTTGGTTAATATTACTTGGTTTAGAGAGCAATAACTTGCAAAGTTTGAAAAACGGTTTTATTTTCCCAAAACTGACGTATTTTAAGCTTTTTTAAAGAAATTGATCGAATCTCAAAACTAGCCGTTTTTGCATGTTTTTGCTTAATATTACTTATAATCAGACACCTTAATTTTATAAGTTGAAGATATTTATACTATCTAAAATACATCCGTATTTCAATCTTTTTTAAGATATGGATCAAACCTCAAAAAATAGCCGATCTTCCAGGTTTTGGTTAATATGACTTGGATTAGAGAGCAATAAAATTGCTAGGTTTGAAAAACGGTTTATTTTCTCAAAACTGACGTTTTTGAAGCTTTTTTCAAGAAATCGATTGAATCTCAAAACTGGCCGTTTTTCCATGTTTTTGCTTAATATGACTTATAATCAGACACCTTAATTTAATAAGTTGAAGATATTTGCAATATCTAAAAAACTCCCGTTTTTCACTCTTTTTTAAGAAATGGATCAAACCTTAAAAACGGCCGATTTTCCAGGTTTTGGGTCATATTACTTAGATTCGAGAGCACTAAATTTCTAGGTTTTAAAAACGGTTTATTTTCCCAAAACTCACGTTTCTCAAGCTTTTTTCCAGAAATCGATCGAATCTCAAAACTGGCCGTTTTTGCATGATTTTGCTTAATATTACTTATACTCGGAGACCTTAATTTAATAAGTTTGAAGAAATTTGCATTATCGAAAAAACTCCCGTTTTTAAATCTTTTTAGGAAATGGATCAAACCTTAAAAACGGCCGTTTTTCCAGGTTTTGTTTAATATTACTTAGATTCGAAGGCTAAGTTTGAAAAATGGTTTATTTTCCCAAATCTGACGTTTTTCAAGCTTTTTTTAAGAAATCGATCGAATCTCCAAACTGGCCGTTTTTGCATGTTTTTGCTAAATATAACTAATACTCAGAGACCTTAATTTGATAAAATAAAGATATTTGCATTACCCCAAAAACTCCCGTTTTTCAATCTTTTTTAGGAAATGTATCCAACCTTAAAAACGGCCGTTTTTTCAGGTT